>JAUNZO010001837.1:0-153858 GCA_031894775.1 Chloris gayana | reverse complement strand
TTTTCGGATGTAGTAGCAAAATAGTGCTGGGTTTTGGAATTTTATGAGGTCTGATTATCGGCTCGACAGGATGTCTTCCAGCAAATTTTGCATATGGTGTGTTCGTTTCCTAGAGTCTAAACTTTATAGCTGTCACATCAAAAAGAATCTTACTATTTAAGAGTACTAAATAAACTTTAATTATAAAATAAATTACAGGCCCCTAGACTAATTTACGAGACGAATCTAATGAGATTAATTAAGTCATGATTAGAAGACGGTTACTGTAGCATCACTTTAGCAAAACATAAATTAATTAAGCTCATTAGATTCATCTCGAAAATTAGCATCAATCTGTCAATAGGGTTTTATCATTAAATTGATCAAAATATTCATAAATAATAAGATTCTCTTTGATGTGACAATGCTAAATTTTAGAGGGCAGAAAACGAACGGGATCTATATTATAAATCTCTTGGTCTTGTCAAAAGTGTACTACATAATATGTATCTTTGTGAGCCAACTCTTATCTATAGCTTTGCCAAACCATATACTTTTGTTTTGCGGGGAACAAAGCAAGTTTTGCATCTACATTTCGTGTAATCTATAGTTGTAACAACTGAAACTGTATCGTCCTCTTTTCTTCTTAAATGGAAAGAAATATTGATTGATTTAATGTTCTAGATGTATTTTCTCGTGCATATGAATACCGTTGTAAAATGTTGCTTGTGTAAAATAGTCGGCTTGCTTTCTAAACGAACCGAGAAGATCACTACGAGCAGAGCACTGTCTTTCCTGAAAACGTAACGAAGTGGACCGGTGATTGCCTGAAAACGTAACGAAGTGGACCGGTGATTGCCTTGACTATTGCAGGAGGGAGAGGTTGTCAGAACGTTTGATCTGAGGATGATGACAGGACTATGGTTCCTCGAGACGCCCGATCTAGGACGTCACCCTAAAAAACATTATATTGGTACTAATAAGGATGAAATAAATTTAGATATTTTTTCTTAATTTTTATTGAAGGTTAATATGATCCAAAAATTAAATTAATTATTAACAACTACTATAATATTTTCTCGCGGTCCTGCACGGTGCTATCATAGCCAAGAAGCTTAGGTTCACCGCGCACTTACGTTGACAGGAAACGTAGCGTGTGTGCCGCTCCCGGGGACACCGTGCTGCAAGGCCCAGCAGCCGATCGGCCCGTGCGAGCAGGACGAAGCGAGGATTAGGTCTGCTAGAATCAACGCCTTGCGGTTGGAGTTGCAGCTAGCACTACCACATAACGAGCCTTTAATAGCGGGCAAAATCAGCCTGCAGTATCGGGCCTTTTGATCGATATTGCGTAAACGTTATTGTAGCTGGGGCAAAAACAATATCGGGCAAAACGCCCAATATTACTGAGTGTACAAAGAAATAAAAAAATAAACACGTGGCACCGGGCCCGCCGTAGGCCCGGCCCACCGAGAGCCCGTCGCCTGCCTAGCGCCGCCCGCCGAGTGCCGCTCGCGCGGCGCTGCTCTGCCCTCCAGCACTGCTCGCCCTTCGCCGCTGCGCACCGCTCGCCTGCGTCGGATCTACCGCCGACCGGGGTTAGGAGGGTCGGATCTAGGTCGGTCGGGGTCCGGAGCTGGTGCGCGCGGGGGGCGATGGAGGCGGCGACGCACAAGGTCCAGCGGCGGGGAGCCGGATCCGGCGAGCTCCTCGCCACATCCGACACCAGCGAAGCTCGCGGAGGAGAAGTGCCGGGGACGCTGCCGCGGTCGAGGAGGAACACCGTGGACGCGACCGTCGGTGAGGAGCGCCGTCCGGACGCGGCCGTCGATGAGGAGTGCCGGGAACGCCGCCACGCGGTCGAGGATGAGCGTCGCGGACGTGACCGCCGAGGAGAAGCGGTGAGAGAGAGAGAGAGAGAAGGGTAGGAGTGGCGGCGGGAGAAAGAGAGAGGAGGTGAGAGTTGCAACCCTAGCCATTCCGAGGCACTAGCTCTGGTATATATATGGATGGACTGATATGGGCTTTGAGTTGGGCTGAGATACACAATAATATCGGGCTTATGATGATGTCATTATGCCCGATACTGCTATAACATTTCTAATATCGAGCGGTGATGACGTCATGATGTCCGTTATTACTGGCTATTTTCAATATCAGACAACGCTAATGTCATCACCGCCGCTATTGCAGTGACCCCTGCAATAGCGTTGCACCTTGATGACGTCAACAACGTGAGCTAGCAATAGCGTTTTTGGGTTGCCCGCTATTACTGAAAAATAGACCATGATATTGTTGGCTCGTTCTATAGTAGTGTAGACATCTACATCGTCCGGGTCTGTTGCCAATGTAGTAGCCAACCTCAACTCTGGGAGAGCTAGCCGTAATTTTACTTTGTATGCGAGGTGATTTCCCAGAAGGGTGGATCGGCGAGAAAGCTAGCTGGAGTTGATAGAGGCGGTGGCCGGTGGTGGTGAGTAGTAACCACACTGCGTTATGCTGCTGCTGGCGGTATGTACTCCTGGCGAGCAGTGGGTTGCAACCATGAGAATTTTCACAAGAAATGTGCAGGAAATGTAGACGGCAATTTCCGTTGGAAGAGTTTTCTAATTCGGCCAGAACGCGTACACATGCACGTACACGATCGTAACATGTGTGCATACTGACAAAACGAAGGAAATTAAAAAAAAAAATCTTAGTTGGCAGAGAGGAGGGAGGTTGCAACAGAGTAAACTGGTAGTACAATCCACGAAGGAAATTCAGTAGTAATCAAATCGAGCAACGTGCGGTGCATTGATGCTGCAAGATGCGGCAGAATATTCATAGACGGCTGCACTTGCACAATGTTAGATTCCCCGAACTCAAGGTGGTGCCTATTCTCAGAGTTGCTACATGCTAATTGTCCTGCTCTCATTGCAATTGCACTGCATCCTGCCTTTTTGCCTACGGCTCACATGCGACAATAACCCGAAAATGTCGCAGCGACCATGGAATTCCTAACCGGTCACCGGTGAATATAGAAAGATAACGCTCCATGTCCTGCAATACAACGGCATGTCTGCATGTTCTTGTCCCCACTTTCTACTTGAACTCAAGTGTGATTGCGATGGTAACCACTGATCATGCTAGCCTTTCATGGCACAAGCGAGTTAGCACATCGTCTTTTACAATAGTACCTTGCCTGGAGAAGGTACCGTGCAATATGCGTCTTTCCAAGGCAAACCAGACGACAGGAACTGAGTGGAAGTAGTAAGGCATGACCCTTGTCGTGGAAGCTGAATGATCATGTCATAGAATTATGCATATTCGGGCTTTGCAATGGCGAGAAAGTAAACATCGCTACTATAGGTAGCTATAGCTAGCGTACTTTAGTAACAGAAATTCAGTTCCAGTTATATAAGAGCACTAGCTAGCAACGTACCTTCAACTGTTGTGAATGACGCTTTAACTCGTGTATTAGAGTACTTTTTTTATAATTAATTATAATAAGTAGGGGCTTGCCCTTCCTGTTTCATAAAAAAATTTCAGTTCCAGCTATATAGAGCACTAGCAACGTAGCGAAACCGAACCATCTTCCAACATGGCGATTCGATTACCGAACACAACACACTAGAGACGTCGAACCAATGAAGAGAGAGAAAAAAGCAACACATAGTTTCGGTTGGAACCAAAGCGAACCATGGTGGATAAAAAACTCAAAATCAATACTAGTATTTTGGAGTCCACCCGATAGCTTGAGTTGATGCTCACATTACAGGGAATGAACCGTCTAGAAAATCGATTTTGGCTTGCCGATTTTATTTTTTGATTTGACGCAACACTACGTCTGCCAATTGACCTATATATTTTCAAGTACTTTAGCTGCATATATATCCACCGTTACCTTTAATACAAAAACGACGATGTATCGTAGCTTAGTGCTGGGAACCTTTGGAACTTTGTGGACAATGTGCTACATGTGTAGAATCTTTAATTTCATGATCCAACTCTTTGATCTTTAGCTTCTGTGATTGCACTTTAATTTGCATAACTAATTAACTATATGCAGTTTTATATACGGGAACGAGTAAGTTTTGTAGGTTATACGTATATATTTTTTTATGAAACACATTATTACAAATATAAACACTTACATACATATACGAGTAATCACTTCTATATATAAATACAGATACACTTATACACACACACTATTATTATTATAAGTGTTATAAGGAGAGACTGAGCTTTGTTGAGTCTAACACTCCAACTTAGGTTAGGTCGATATTTGTTCTACTACAAACAACCTAACCAGCCCCACTTTGCTACATATACATCAATACGTGTGTAATAAATTAACATAACAAATTCGAGATCACTTAGATAATTTAAGATACTTTTATTTGGTTGGTAAATTTACATGCTACTTTCCTTCGATCCTGGAGTATACGGGTGTAAAGCTGTGGGCCGGCTTCGTGTGGGTGAATCTACCATCAGCCGGTTTGGCGCGTCCATGCATATGCCTAGTTCAAACATGGACAGGTGGCTGGCAGGGCACGTGGTTGGAGGTGCAAGAAGGCTTGGACGTCGCCTGAGTCGTCGCGGTCGCACCTGCGCCAAGCAACCTGCGCGCCGTTTTCAAATCCGCCGCTGGCTCCAACACCGGCGCCCGGCGGCCATCGGCCCCAGTCGGTTCCGAGCCAACAACGCCACCGGGACTAGTAGCAGGCGGCGTGAAGAGCTGCAGACAGCGACGACGAGGCGCGTGATGAACCGGCCACCTGCACGGCGACGACGTAGGCGAGAGGCTTGGCTTCACCGCCCCGCGCGTCGGGAAGAAGCGCGCAGAGCGAAGAGAAGATAAGGGCAACTACAAGTATCGCCTTGCAGTTGTAGTTCCAGTTGCAGTTAGACATCTCCATCGTCCCAAGGCAATGTAGCGAGCTAGCCAACCTCGACTATGGAAGAGCTAACCGAAAATCGATCTGCGTGTGTATGTCAGGTGATTTCCGAAGGGCGGGCCGGTGTGTGTAAGAGAGCCAAGCTGGAGCTTTGAGCCTTTGACGGAGGCGGTGGCGGTGGGGTGACTAGGAAGCCGTGCCCGAAGATGCTGTTATATAGTGTCTGGAGAAACAATGGATTGCACCGATGCGAAATTTCGCAAGAATTTTGTAGCAAATGTAGAGGGTAACTTCCCTAAGTTTTCTAACAGGAAACATCACACACGCTCATAGCCGAACACTATGCCGAGCCACTCGTGATGACGTGTGTGCATGATGTAAAAACAAAACAAAGAAGGAAAGTGAGTCTATTTTCCCACCAACACGGTACTGGTAAAATTCTAAAAGAATTATTTAATAGTTTCAAAAAAATAATCATAGAACTTGGCCTATGTGTAATTGGCATGGTAAGAAACATGTACTGTATATAACATTTCAATCACCTAAAAGATATAAAATTAACAAATTACAAAGGAGGAGATAAATTAATTTTGACTTTTTTCCTTCCACTATCTTCATTATTATTTGTTAATTTATATTTTATTAGGTGCAGTTGAATTAGGATTTTAATCTTATGTACAAGTTTTCCACCATGTCAACTACTCCCTCCATTTTTACTTTTTTGACATTAGGACAAACATTCTAGTTGAAAAATGAACTAGTTTCCTTGTCCTAACGTCAATAACACAAAAACAGAGGAGTATACATTTGCTAAAAATTTCAAGACTTTAAATTTGAATATTAATACGTCATTAAACTTTCCGAGCGTCCTGAAATAAACTGACTCCACATAGGGAATCTTGATGCTTCACCGGCAGAGGAATATTGCGGCTGTGCATTTGCATCGCCTTTGCCCTTGCTAAGAACAAATGAGGACCAGACAAGCGACTCACAATAGTATATGCATGATATTCTCAAAATTCAAAAAGTGTCTGTCTAAGAAATTCCACTGTTCCCGATCATTTTACCTATGGCTAACAGGCAGCAAAAACGACAATTTAGCGGCATGCACGGAACCTGCCCAGAAATCCTAAACCGTGGTCTGAAAGATACTATAATCCTGCAGTACAACACCTCTCTGCATGAATTGTACCTCAATGCCTCCACTTCCTACTGAAACCCAGATGTAGTATGTGACTCTCGGCCAAAGAACAAGCTGGTCTTCCATGGCAACAGCGATTTAGCACCCCTTTTACAATAGTCCCTTGCTGGGTGAAGGTACTGTACAACACGCTTTTCCAACACAAACAAGACACGAATTGCGTGGGATCTTTTGGCAGAGTATTTTATATTAACAGAAGTTCAGTTCCAGCTTCCACGTTTGACTGCACCAATTTCTTGCTTGAGACGGCCTATGCGTATCTGGTTTGGTAACCTGCAATCTGCATTCGAATAATCTGTTGTGAGGACAGTAATTGCAGGAGGAAAAACAATCATGTAGCTACAAGAATCATAGCCATGGACATGTACTTTAGTATCATAACACGGTGTGGATTTTCAACTTACAAGAACACCTCATTTGACAGTTTGCAGAGATATTTCCTTCTACCCTTAACTTTAAGCTAGTATTTTAACCTTCAAGGTTGCATTAAAATTTGGATTCTTGATGTAGGTTTCAAGAAAGTTGGTTTTGATAGGTTTCGTAGCTCTCATATTGTTTTCAATTCGATCACCTAACAACTGGTATTGTTGATGTTTCTCCCCTGTTTCAACCTGTTGAAATGAACTTATGCACATAAACTGGCTGATATATTTTACTATAACAGTGCTTTATGGACAAGATTTTTTTATCATGCAAGGTTCCTTTGCAACTAAATTCTGAGGAAAGAACACAATGTATCTAATAATACATAACTTAGTGAGAATCAGTACAGTCATTACAGACGTAAAATCAAAGGTAGTCTCTACCATATTCCTCCCTCTAGAAGTCGAAGCTTTATGGACTGACTGTATTCACATCTGATTCCTCTCTAACATCATCTGATTTCCTAGATCTCTACAGAATCAAGGCATAATGTATTAGAGGAAATAACAACAACACATGAGCCAGCAAAACAAATGATCAAACCATAGAACCTTTAATACATATCAAGGTTTGATAGCAAATAATATATGGTCCAAAAATAATGGGTACTGAAGATTACATGAGGAATCTACCAAATTTAGGCTAGTATTTATTTGTTCACAGGCAGTAACAAGCATGCAGCTTAGGAAACTGTTCTGAGATAATAAGCATCCCCATCTTCTTAGACTACAATTGTTGCCAACTACAGTAGCAATCAGCAGGGACTAATGGCCGTATGAACCAAGGGATTACTATATTGAAAAATCTTACAGTGTGCTTTGGCAGTAGACTTGGTGGAGGAGGAGGCAGTTCTTCTCCCTTCATGCCGTGCTTTGCCAAACGGTTTCCTGGAGTAGGTAGATGTCTATTGATGGAGAAAAGAAGTTAGTCAGCAGAGTTGTACGAGTCAAGCACAACAACAGTCACTAATTAAACAATATAGAATATACATGATACAAAGGAAAAATATGTGGACCATGCAAACCAATTTTCAGCCGGTCATCTTGTAATGCCACTAGATAAGCAGAAATGAATTACAGCATGTCTTTCAATCTACCCTCTAGATTGGTTAGAAATATGTAGAAATACAGTTGTACGAAACTACAAGCAAGCAGAATCCCCCAAGTTCTTTTTCAACACACCATATCAATAATATGCTTTAACCTTGACTGCTAGATTAGCTTCACATATATTGATACTATTTATGCTCTGTGGAGCAAAACAATTGATATTCATAATCAACACTCCATTCCACAAATCCTGATCACATGCCTAGTGACACTGAATTATATTGGCTAATAGTCCATTGCCGATGAAATAAGAAATGTATCTAAACTAGAGAGAATTCGAAAAGGTTAACATGGCAATGTTATTATGTACAGCCTATAAGAAAACATGTAAATAGAATCCATGAATATCTTAGCGAATTCGTAAACATCAGATATGTCAATGGACAATTCAACTTGATGTATATGTTGTAGATGTTACCAACTGGTTTTATAACTCTATCATTTTACTGTTTCATCTAGCACAATATTGAACTAACCATAAAAATATATTTTACATGCAAGATTTGTTACTTCAATTGACAGTAAAGTAATTCTGCAAAACTATGCTCATCTCAAATCTGTATCTATCAGATAAGGTAATGTCCATAAAATATTATCAGCCTAATTGATCATATAAATCTGAAGGAGAGACAGTGGTGGTTGGTAACGTGTCCAAGCAGCTCACTGTCTGTTTTTAAAGAATAATAAGTATAAATGATAATCATAAGTTTGGTCATTGCTTGAGTCAAATCCTTACTTTGCTGTCTCCAAAAGATTGTCTAAATACGTGACATCTTTTGCTTTGGGGAGATTATCCGTAGCCTGAGTTGGCAACAATCTATTGTTAGAACCCAAATAAACAAAGAAAAATATGACAATAAATAATACAGTATAAAAGAAGATACATGGACACATAGGTGCACACATAAATCAGACTAATATGTTGCATTAGAGCTAAACTACTGGATGTAACAAAAATACTTAACCCTTCAACAATTACTGTATATTCAACAGTCAGAAGAGAGTGATAAAAAAACAGTCAGCAGAGAGAGAAAAACTGTCAGAATACATCAATGACATGAAGCATCTAGCCGAGAATATTGTTAAAGAAAAAGAAGAATACTAAGCTTTAGAGTACTAACTTTTGAAGGATAATCACAATTCTCCTCAGAGAAAAACTGGAAGAGTTCAAGGGTACCTTCTAGCCCATATTCCTGTCAAACCATATGTCTTTCAGCAAATCTGAGTACATTTATTACACATTCAAATTGAACTAGAATTGTCTGGTCAGGTACACTGTTACATACTCTGTTAAATGCTCCATTTACCGAAATTTCTGAGATGGGCAACCCAAAATTGGTGCTATCCTTTTTGTCACAAAAGAGAGGTCTGAAGTCTTCATGCTTAGTACTACTTAAAGGATGCCGTGCTGGTGATACAATTGTGAGTGGCTCTTCTGACTGAGACAATGCTTTGATCTTAGCCTAGAGGTATTCAACAAAGCAAACACAGTTCACTAATTGTCCATATTCACATCAAAATAGAAAGAAGAATATTCAAGTACACCAAAGGAGGAAAGGTTTCAGAATGTAAAGCTAAATTTGCCCGGCTTTCAGGATTTGACAATCATTCCTAGTGACGTGTGGGACTTGGTCACTGACGTGTACGGTAGGGTGGTAAATAATAAAATTTCTCAATATAGTGCATGCTAGTTTTGTATCTAAAGTGGCAATTGATGAAAGCTAAATAGTAAATCCAACTAAGCAGGATCTCAGAATTGAAATGGGATATTACAGATCACAACCAGTTATGCAGCCATCCATACAAGTAACAAAATAATTTCTGATTTCACAAGGAAATTGGCACAGGAAAGTCAGAAACATTTAAAGTGTTGAGCTGATAGCGTAAACCAGGCAGTTGAATGTACAGCCACAGCTAAATACTAGCACTTCAGAATCTCACTCCAAAACGATCTAAACAGACGGAACAGCTAGTAGGCAGCTTACCTTGGCATCTTTGATCCGTCTGGAAATAGCCGACAGCTTCTCGCGTTCCTCGGCGGTCTAAGACGAGCACAACCAAAAACGTTTAGCGACAATCGAAAATTTCAGCGGACGGGGAAATAAAAATGGGGGCCACTGAAGTTTGAGAGTCAGAGAGTGGACGCGCACTCGTCTGGATACGGCGTCGAAGACCTGGTCGGCGGCGGCCTGCAGGTCGAGGAGCGCGCGGCCGAGGTCGCCGTACCCGGCGGCGTGGGGCTGCCGGCGCCGGCCCCCGTCCTCCGACACCCGGAGCATCTCGTCGTCGTCTCCCGTCCCGACGAGAAACTGTCCTAGGAAACGGGCTCGAAGTCCAGTAGAATACTGGAGGAAATGTGGTCTCTCTTGTGGCCCGCGAAGCAATCAGCAACAGGCCCCCAGTCCTGCATTGACGGCCCAGTGACCGTTGTTTCACTGCGGGCCGGTGGGCTTGTGGAGTTAAATCGTTCACTGCTTCAATGCGGCCGGTTGTGAAGCCAGCAGCTGCCAGCTGGGAACGGGATGGCAATTGGCAAGCACGGCCACGGGCGGCTGGCCTTGGCTTTGGCTGGCGTCATCGTCTCGGCGCCGTGTGGCGCGAGTTACGGTGCCTAATTGATTGTATGAGCTTTCGTCCCAGGATTTCCACGACCTCGTCGGAGCGGCATGTCTGAAGCACGTCCTCGTGGTGTACTGCCGAAAACGTGATGCGAGCTAGCCAAATCAAGACGTGGGCAGGTGCGTGCAAAGCAGTTGAGATCCCCATGAATTTTTGTTTACTTGTTCTATTGGTGTTTAGACTTTAGACACCGTCCGGAACATCTGAAAACTAACTTCTTATTTTTCCAATCTCTGTGTTTTCTTTTCTCCCTCCTCACGTCAAATGCTGATCAGTGTGAGAAGAAGTCTGTTAATCGTGAATATTCTGGTGAAACAAGATGCCGCTGGCGTATACCGCGTAAATGATCACCCCGCATAGTAGACTGCCGCTACGAATGGACCGTAGCCGGGGCTTTTGTACTGTCCGGGTCCAAATCGATTCGGTCCAGGCGAGCAATCAACGCCGTCAGACAAGGAAAATCAGCGCGGAGCAGGCGCCATTAAATGGTTTTCGTTGTACGAATACTCTGCTCTGCCTTAATCGCCACAAAACGGCGTTTACTTGCAAAGAGGTCTATGACCAAACCAAAGTTTGGCAGGATGTCAAACCCAACAAAAGTAAGCAAAAGACGAGAGAAATCATTAGGAAATAGAGTACTTTTTTTACAATACTTTTTTTACAACAGGAAATAGAGTACCCGTAGCAAGCAAGCGGTGACGTTTCAACTCCCAAAGCTAGAGCCCACCGAGGCGGCAAATGGCTCGCCGGCCATCGTGCCGTCGGACCAAATAACCCATTTTGCTCGTACAACCAACCAACTACCGGTCTGCAACCACCACCGGGCAGCGGCGTAGTGGCGCGTCCGTGGTGTCGACGGACGCGCATCGCCATCTGCCGGTCGTTACGGTACACGACTCAGCGCAGCCGCAGGCAGCAACAAAAAAGCGCACGCGCCCCGGGCGAGTCGTCGTCCCCTTCCTCCGCTCGCCGACACCGCGGCGCAAATCCCCGCGACCCCAAGCGACACGCGCCCCACCTCCGCGCCTGCTGGCGGCTGCTCGCCTCGCGTTTACCCAGGCCTCTCTCTCTCTCTCTCGCTCCCTCGGAATCACCGTCGCATTCCTCGCCTCGCCGTGGCTTGAGATCCGCTCCCGCGATGGAGGTGAGCGCCGACTCGACCCTCTACTACTTCTGTTCGCCTGTTGCTGTCTGGTGGTGGGTGCCGGTGCTTCCGGGCTCTCGGGGTCGCTGAATGCTGCTTGCAACAACTAGTTTGGGCAGCTGGGGAGGGGATTGCTGCACCCTGCAGGAGGTGTTTCTGCTTCGAATTTACTTGCTAAGACAGGGAGCTCCCCGCCGCGGTGGTGACTAAGCGTTCACCGAGTTCCGCGCGTCAGCATTGTCTCCGTTTCTCATGGTGACCGCAGTTTTCTCGCAAAACCCACCCGTTCCGTAGGCATAGGCTACTTGTTTGCTTCTCCGGATGGCTGCTGCATCGCTTAATTCTGGATGCAAAGCCAGGGCTCTGACCACTGCCGGTTGGCCTACAGTACTCTAACTAATCGCTGTTGAATTCTGTCCCGTGGTGCGTTCGGTTGATGGTATGCGGATTCGATAGCTGTAGGATGTACCTTTTCCAGTTTGTTAGCATAAGTATGCTAGATCTGATCTTCAGTTTTCTCTCTCTTTTTGAGATTGCTATCTTTTCACAATCTCCGAATTTCGTGGAGAGGGCTGAAAATTAGTGATTAACATATTGCTGTAGTCGGGAATACTTAACATATTATTACTCCATTTCCTTCAGGCCCCATTTATAGATTGCTAAAAAAAGTGGCTTGGTCTGCTTTCAGTTTACTCTTTTGTTTCGGTCCTTTCTTTGTGCTTTTTTGGGGAGTTAGGTGTCAGCTTAATGAATGCTGTTGTTAACTTTTGCATTTAGGAAAATTAATTCTTCCTGGATCCTGGTACAGTGACAGCTACCTGGTTCACAATAGCAGGTGTACGTAATAATATTAGCATGATAATTGTTGTTACATGTGGATCGTGATGGTGTAGATGGATGTATGCTTTCCTCTGTATCACACTGTAAATTATTTTTTTGCTTTACTGAACTCATTGCCTATTATGTGATATGTGATAGTCTACATTATACAATGGCAACATTTTCCAATTCTGTAGCTATCCTATACAACAACAAATTCTCTTACAAAATCAAGGATGCTCTTCTACCTTGTCGTGTTTATGGCATCTAAATAGCAAACCAGATGGTTAATCTGTTGTTGACTCAATAAAATGAACTTGATCATAATTGGGATTGGGGTTCGCTGTGGTTCATCTTTCGTCATCGCTAGAAAAGGTGCACGGGTATCCCCTCTTTAATGATACAATATCAGAATCTAAAATCATCTAGAGTTCTGGACATAGATGAAGCGGATATATGTTATCTTATATAATCTGTAGTGAAGCTTGCTATTGTATCACTCCACACTATTAATTCATTGCACAGGGTGTTGATCAGGATACACCGGTGCATATATTAGGTGTCCAATATATTATATTTTGGTGATTTTTTTTGTCACAGAAGATGGTTGTTTTTCCAAAATGCATATTGCTTCCTGATTGTCTTACTATTTTTCTTTGGTATATTATCTGTGAAGAATTCCATCCAATGTGTTTTCCCATGCTAAAGTCCTTTGTGTTTGAGAGAACATTATTACTGTAGACAACATCATAATTTGAGAGAACATTATTAGCAAAAGGTACACGAGTATCCTCCACTATAGTTTTATGATACCAGCACAATCATCTGCATATAGCTGAATCAGATAAATATTACCTTATTAATTGATTGTGAAACTTGCTACTGTGTCACTCTGTGCACTATCATTTGTTGTCTAGACTCTAGAGTGTTGTTCATGGTATAGTACAGGTACATATTTTAGGTGTCCGGTAGATTACAACTTGTGTGAGATGTTTGTTTCGGGAAGATGATTGTTTTTACAAAATATATGCTCCTTCCTGCTAGTCTTGTTGTTTTCCTTTGGTACGTGATTTATGAAAAACTCTATTGAATATGTCTTCCAATTCTGCCGTTGTTTCTATTTGTGAGGACACATCATGAACCCTTTATACCTAAATGGGCACTAAAAATCCGCTGGTATAGATTATCTCCTATCTACTGCGTTTACAGTTTTTTTCTGCCCCTCTGCCAAGGCTCTTTTTTTTTCCAAACCAAATTTCCATACTATCTTTTTCCTGTTCCTTCTTCTCCTCATCTCTCATGCTCCTCCAGCTTCCAATATATTCCACCTGCCTCTCCTCTCTGGTGGCTGTTTCCACTCTGCTCTATCTGATATTCTACACGACAGCTATCCTCTTTTCGAACCTTTGTGCCGGTGTTACAGCAACCACCTTTCAGTAAACCAATAAGTTCTATATGAAAGCTGCCTGCAATTTATTGTAAGATATAATTTTAGGGTCACCTAATGCATAACTACCAGAATTATGATACAGGTTATCACCTTCCACATACCAAGATCAGTTATACACCAGAAAATATCTTATCCCAACTACTCTTGGTTTGATTTTTGTTTTGCAGGTGAGAACAGTAAAAGTTAGCAACCTTTCATTAAGTGCTTTGAAAAGAGAGATCACAGAGTTCTTTAGTTTCTCTGGGGATATCGAGTATGTTGAAATGCAAAGGTAAGTTGTCAAGCCTTATTCTATTGGCTATATTTGTATTGGGAAATTGAATAATGTTTCTGAAATATTTGCTTCCATCTTTGTCAGTGAATCTGAGTGGTCACAAGTTGCTTTTGTCACATTTAAAGACTCACAAGGAGCAGAAACTGCAGTTCTTCTCTCGGTATGTATAAGTTTTTGGAAGTCATTTTTTATCTTTGTCATTAAGTTTGTCTGTTTTACTAGGATGGCTTCATTTTGGTTCATCTTGTTTGTTTTCATATGTTTGTTTTGGTCCAATCATTTTCTTTCTCATCTATAGGGGGCAACAATTGTTGATCGTGCTGTTGTCATAACTCCAGCTGAGAATTACCAGCTTCCTCCTGACGCACAAAAACAATTACCGGTAAGAATATAATACATGTTAGACATGCTCATTATTTCAAATTACATCAAATTCTATAAAAGTTGTCTGAGATCTGGTGATTGTATTATATTAAGTTTATCTATTGTCTCCCAAACTGAAGAGCTATTTAATTAGTAAATTTTACAAACAAATTGTTCTTGATAGGAGGGTATTTGGGTGTTAGAGAAATTGCTCACCATTTTACTCACTGTAAAGAAAGAATTTGTCGTTACAAACAGTGAGGAGAAAGTGCATCCTTCTTACAATGTATGAAAAATACTTGATTGAAACTCGACTTTCTTACTGCTGTTATATACACCGATAACATGAACTTTTAATAGGCTTGTCAAGAACCCTGCTAAAATAGGCAGTTAATTTGAACCAGCGCCATGGCAAAATGAGGTGGCTAACTTTGCAGTCTTGAAATTAACAGTATCTGCAAAGCAAATTTCAGGATACCTTATTTAATAACCATTTTTTTTTAAGAATGGATGTTCAGAAATAGTACTTTCTGAAGGGCTGATTTTACTGTACTTTCCTTTCATATGTACTAATATATGACCTCTTTGCATTTGTATGCATCTTGTCATTTGGTACAAAAAAAGGGAGGAAATCCCTCTACTGAATCTGCAGTCCGGAAGGCAGAAGATGTTGTGAGCAGCATGTTGGCCAAGGGCTTTGTCCTCAGCAAGGATGCTCTTAACTTAGCAAAGTCTTTTGACGAGCGTCACAACATCCTGTCCAATGCCACTGCCACTGTTGCATCTCTAGACCGGCAATACGGTGTGACTGAGAAGATCAATCTTGGCCGAGCCATTGTTGGCAGCAAAGTCAAAGAGGTGGATGAGCGGTATCAGGTTTCAGAACTCACAAAGTCTGCTTTGGCTGCTGCGGAGCAGAAAGCGAGCATTGCAAGCTCGGCCATCATGAGTAACCAATATGTCTCAGCTGGCGCATCCTGGTTAACCAGTGCATTTGGTATGGTGACCAAGGCAGCAGGAGACATGACCACGATGGCCAAGGACAAAGTAGAGAGGGCTGAAGAGGAGAGAAAAGCAATCATGTGGGAGGAGAGGAACGGGCTGGTGAGCGAGTATGCAAAGATACATCTTGACGAGCCCTCGTCATGGGAACCTGCAGTCCTTCCTGTGGAATCAATGGATGAGAAGAAGCTCCAGGCTGTGTAACCCACTGAATGTCAACCGTTCCTTCCAATGCGATTCTTTTGTCTGTCGTCCTATATATACATAGATGATTCTTTTTACAGCTGTGCTGGATCAACTCAAAAGTGTTTACCAACTAGTGTCATGTAAATTTCAGAACTTTGTTCTTACGAGCTTTTTATAGTGGACCACTGAACCTGAATGGTCTATTTGTCAAGAATTATTTCTTCCTTTGACACAAAGTAACCAAGCTGATGGGTCATATAAAGATTGAAAACTGGAATCCTGAGTCATACAGGGACTGTATTTTTGTACAGGTAAAACAGTTGCCTTGTCACTAGATCATTCATCTGAATTCTAACATCAACCAAAGTGCGTGATATTGACAAACAGCGCACATTCTGGTTCTAAACGCAATTGTTAAAAGAACATAATAGGTATGTTGGATAATGTACAATTTAAAACATGGGACGCCTTCAAGCAGCGCAGGTGGACATCCCACATTGGGACGTCCCGGTTCTTCGAGGTGTCTGCCGGGAGGCCTGTTCGCTGCATAGCCATGATCTTGGAGTCAAAGGCCGCCGTGATGTACATTGGCAACTCGCGGTTCGCCGGCCGATCCACCCTTCCAATGCGACGACGTCACCTCCTACGCCGTGCACCCCAAACGGGCGTATCTTCGCCAGCATCGGCGGCCTCGTCGCGCCCGACGCAACGTTCCCGCTTTAGCTTCGCGGAGAACACGGACGAGAACGGTGCGTGAGAGCTCTGCGGCGACTGGGAGCTGCCTCTCGCGGGCCGCGCGCACTACGACGCCGGGCTCCAAGTCTCGGTTGGGCTTTCTAACGACACGTGGAAGCGCACCAATCGTCGCTTGCGGTTTCGACTTTCGAATGACGACCTTCTCTCTCGTGTACGACGACAACGGTCGGGGACCTAACCACTGGCAGCACTCGCCGGGTTCGGTACTACAACGTGCCCGAAGACTCTTCTAGCGTGCTTTTGGAGTGTACCGTAGCATTCTGGTTGTAAAGAAAAAATGTTGGATGCAAATCAGCAACCCTGTGTCTTGCCTTAATGTACTTGATTGTGACTCTTATCCGAATATAAGGCTTGGGCCTCGCGCTCGTTGTTGACCGATTGTTGATGCAACACTTATCTGATCGATGATCATGTTTTGACGTCGCCAATGCTACTAATAAGTAGTAGTGAGCAGCTTCTGGTATTGGCTAGGGAAAGAATTATCAGTTCATTGCCTTTGTGGCATTATGAAATGCCCATGGGGATGGGGCTCCAGGGGAGAATAATTTTTGCAACTTGCACGCCGCAGATAAGCTTTCGAGAAGCCGATAAAGTTTAGCTAACAAGATCCAATCACGTGTCATCACAATCCAAATCATAGAATGAAATATGACAACCACGACCATATCAAAATTTAATTTTATATAGCCAATTACTTTTAGTGCTAGATCAAGTGTCTGACGGTCATGCCTGACGGCCTACGGCGCACCATGTTCCTTCAACGTCGCACTAACATTAAACCGTCAAACTCCTCTCCATGTGTTAATGTGTTGCTTTGCTGACTACTGAGTGTAGTTATCACTCTCCCTTTCTGTGTTTATCACTCTCTCTTTTACTATCTCAGGCTATCTCTGTCTTTGAAAATATCTCTTGGAAATTTAAAAAGAAAAACCGTACTGTCTCACCTCACTTCAGACTGGCGGCGCTTACAATCTCTGAGTATAATATTGCTTACTACCGCTGCAGAAAATAAATAGTATATCTTGGATTATTAACCTGGGTGTGCCATCCTCTCTATTGAATCCTCTTTCCAACACCTGATCTCCACGAACAGAGGAGTTGCAACCTGAATGTTTCTTTTTTCAGTCACGTTGGAGTTAGTTGTTTACTTGTACTACATCACAGTAGTTAATAGTAATTTATTTTTTGCAAATTGAATGCAGCACATACACAAACACATCCATACATGGACGAGTAATCATCTCTATGGACACGCGCGTCCAAGGCCATTAAGAGACTCCGAAATATTGGGCCAATCTGATCATTAAAATTCACGAAGTCACTATAGACGCCTTCAAATCTCACCAACAGATGGCTCAGTTTCCAGTAGCAATGCCAACTTGTATATACCATGCCTCTGCTGCGTGAAGGGAATGGACGGTGGGACAAGAAATGGGAAATGGCGTTGTAGAATAAGCAATCTAAAGCAAGTCTCAATGGGAGTGTTATGGAGTGTCATGAGCATTAAATTTGCTGATATGGCATGAGAGAGAAGAGATAAAGTGTCATGGGATGAGAGATGAGTGTCATCACTATGACCCTCCACTCGCACTGGTTCTTAAGAATTTCTTCTGATAACTGTGTGATGGCACTCTCCGCTGAGACTGGCCTAATGATCAATATCATGTTCTAATACAGTACTAGTAACGCAGCCACCACCCAGTATATATTAAATTTTATTTTTGGGGGAATAATACTAAATTGAATTGGAAATGTAGGATATACTATGTTATGATGATCCTCTTCGTACCTTACTGGTATATCTCTTTTCTGGCTCCATCGTCTCGGTCATCACAAAAAACGATAGGCTAACAGAACCGACTGCGACCTCCCAGAACAAAATGGCAGGTTCTTTTAGGTGTATTGTCTTCAGCGTTCCAAATTGATAGATGCCGCAGAAGCGGTATCAATTTTTCAGGCTACTAGAAGGAATCATCCCTTTGCTTAGTTGAAGCTGGACTGGAAACTGCACCAGGTTATGTTGCTGATGCTGATGCATATATACCGAACTATTATTATGGAATTGAACCTTGAACGGCCCCCGGCATCTGCGTGCATGGCAGGTCAGTTTTCAGTGCCACGAGCGCTTGCGGCGTTGCCGATGTGATGATGGACTCGGTTTCATTACTTTGATCCTATAGAACGTTATGATCGTTAGAGATAGATGTTGCCATCGGGTATCCTATCGACAACGTCGTTGTCGTCGGAGGAGAAGACGGAGAATGACTGAGAAGACTGACAAGATGTACGTTGTGGAAAGCTCTTCTCCATCTCGATCGAATCAGCCGTCGATCAGATTCAAGCCTTGAAGCCACTATTCTAGTGCCACTGCCACTCAGCGTGATTTATTTTTTTGAATATCGCTCAGCGTGATAGTGACAGTGAATACACCATTTTGTCAGAGACAGAGAGGCGCCGTCAAGCGTGTGCAGCAAATGGCTGCTTTGTTGTTTGCGTCTTTCTTGGCTAACCCACCAGATGAAATGCGTGAAGCTGCCATGAGCGGTTAGAAGCATTCTGCTTATGTGTGAGATTTGTTATAGCTGATGACATGACAGCTGACGGTTTTACTAGCCAATATGTTTGCCACTTTCTGTGACCTGACCAATCAATTGCGATGGTCTATTGATATACCACATAAGGTTTCTGCTTTTCGGTTCTTTGATGTTATCTTTATATTCGGATAAAATGTGACCTGAAATAAGGCAGAACATAGAATTATTGGAACATAAGTGCAAATAACTACTTGCAGTAGTGCATATGCATCATGAGTTTTATTTTAGGCGACTTATGAGATTTATTTTAAGAGACTTATGTTGAGCCAGCCTTGTTAATGGTTCTTCTAAACTTGCACTTCGAGCAAGTCCCTAAGAGTGTGTTTGGCATGGCTTATATACAAAGTGCTTATAGTGTTTATACTGCTTATAGTGCTTATTGTACATAAGCAGTCAATCCGTTTGGCAAACTGCTTATGTTTATCCATCAAAATTGTTTATTCACACCCATAAGCACTATAAGTTACGTTTTGTTGCTTCACTCAAAGTGCTTATGCTAGTACAAAATTGCAAAGTGCTTATAGGTGCTTATGCACATAGACACTTTTGCTATTTTGCTGTTTGGTACTTTAAAGTGCTTATTGAACATGAGCAGTTTCAATAAACACTTCTATAAGCCGTGCCAAACGCACCCTAAATCTGAAACTGTAAGGTATGCATATGCATGTACAAATGTAAGGATATCGATATAGGTCTATGTATGCTTCATTCTTCTGAAGATGGGAGAAAAGATCAACCTGATTATTTACTGATCAAAATCAGGGTTTAAAACTTAGGTAATACGATTAATTCTTTTCTACAGCGGTGATTTGCTTGTTCAGTTCAGGCTCCGATAAACCAGCCGCCGGAGCGTGTTCTTGGAGGCCGCCATGTCCCTTCCGGGCGATGAACGGGTGCACTAGAAGCTGCCGAAATATTCACCATTCAACACAGTCACATGTAGCTTTAGCATAAATCAGTACCGCGCAGCATCTTTGGCTTCTCAATCTGCGGGAGGGACCAGCCGAAATTCCTCCACATGCAACCGGATGCTGATTAGGGTCTCAACGGAGAAGGCGGCCGCCAACCCCTATAAGGCCTCGTTCGTTTTGCCATGGAACAACATGGATCGCAGCCTCAAACCACATGGAACAGAAAAATGTGGAACTGTTCCAGCCCAACTCAAAATGCTCGTTCGGTTACGCATGGATTAGTATGGGAACTAACCCGATTCCAGCCCATTCCATATCCATTTCATGCCTTGAAGATCTAAGCACCAATCCATGACTCTAACCCATGGAACGCAGCAGACCTGGATAAAGTGAAAGAAGCTTGAACCACTCAATCCGTGTTCTGGGGACAGATCCACGTGGGATCCATTCCCATGAAAACGAACAAGGCCTAAGCTGACTCGTCTTCTCGTCTTCTTAGGGACAGATGCGGGACGAGGAAGCTGCACATGAGGAAACCTATAACAATCAAGACTTCTATGCCGATTTGTAGCAAGTTCCTTCGTATCCACCGCGATCTGCGTCTCCTCCGACGACGCCATGCCGCAGCTGTGAACCGCGTGCCGCTTCTAGACGCTATTGGTAGGGTTCGTGTTTAGTTTCTTTTGGAATTCCGAAGATGAGAGCTACGTTTTAGGCCAGAGTCGATCCCTGGGAGGTATATGTTGAGCTATCCGATGGTAGCAGAGACCGACTCGGAATCGTTTATCCGGGAACCCCGCATTGGAATCGGATTGTGGATATTCCTTATCTACTTCAGCAATCTTTGCGCTGTGTGCCTAACATTACTCCGATGTCACATGTCCGGACGGTGTTGAACACACAACACAGGTTCCTCCCAAAAAAAGTCTACAATTTTTATAGCTTAATTCTGACATCTCCTAGGCGAATTGTAGCCTGACGTACACATACACGTCTGACTCTGACATCTCCCTCGTGCTTAACGGACACCTCCCTAACAGTTGCTGTTTATTTGATCGATGATCGTATAGTAATTGATTAGTATCTTGGTGTTGCCAAAAAGCTAGTACCAGTTCGTAATTAAGCAGCGTTAGTTCATTGGCTTATCGGCGTTACAAAATGCAGATGTGATGAACTCTAGGGGAGAGAAAAATTGCAACTTGCAATACTAGTATAAAGCTTCTACGCGTATGTACATTTATATAGAGGAAGATGATGAAGTCTGCAGTTAACAAGATCTTTCCACGTGTGGTTACGATTAAGCTCATATAACGAGTTGTGACAATTATGATCAGATTACTTTTAGTGCAGGCGCGGTGTGCGCTAGATTTTCTGACGGTGGTCGTGCCTGACGGCCGTCATCGCGCCACGTTTGTTCAAGATTGCGCTAACATCAAACCGTCAAAGTCCTCTCCATGTAACTGCGTTGCTTTGCTGACTACCGATAAATTGTCAGCATCTTTATCTGTCTATCCATTTCTCCTTTTTTTTTGCTCAGGCTATCTCTCTCTTCGAAAATATCTCCTGGGAATTTAAAAATAAAAATCGTACTCCTACTTCACTTCAGATAGAATATTAAAGATGTTGATGTGTTCCTCACTGACGGCGCTTTTCCGAGTGTCTTGGATTATTTATCGGATAGCATTTGGTTGATTAACCTCAGCGTGCACCAACCTCTAGTAAATCCTCTTCCCAACATTTGGAGTATCCACGTATATAATTATTTGGAACAAGAATTGCGTCCTAGACTTGTTGGAACACAAGCAAAACCATGAAAGAGTGCAAGGCAATCCTTCGAAGAAGAAATATGTTGTGTACCTATTCAGTGTGCAAGACAATCCGGATGCTATGTACAAAAACTGAGTATTTAACTTTGAAACAAATCTCCATCAAACTTCATATTAAAAAAATTTAAAGGACAAAATCAATGCAGCTCCAGCTCACAAATAAATTAGTTTTGGAATATTACACATCATTTTCGAAAGAATGACTTAACGAGGACAAAGCCAATAGCCAATTGGTAGTAATTTCCATCTAGAGTGTAAAGTCATTTATATATGCCGCATTGATAAACAATACTAGCATTTACTATGTAATATGATTTGTTTAAGAGACAAATACCAGATGTTATGAAACAGGCACAAGTGCCTTGTAATAGTTCCACACATAGGCCTCCTGGGAAGGCTAGGAGTTTTCGTTTGTTTCAGTTCTAGTGTAGAGAAGTCGAACGGCGGTTTTAATTTCCACTCTTAGTATTAGTCTTACTTTTGAACTCGTGAACTTGCTGGAATTTCGTTGCCTAAAAAGTAATTAAATTCTAGGGGTAACCCTGTTATGCAAAAATGATTTGTTTAAGAGAATACATAAGTGAGCGCCCATTATATTTCTTGATACAGAGTTATAAGTAATTGTTAAACCATAAGTGAATTGTACATCTTTTCTCATTAGCTTACGTTGTTGAGTGCAATTGGTTGCTGCACAGTAACTTAATAATAACGGAGTATAGTTCTTTTCTTTAAAAAAAATTCATGCATGTTGGACTCAGTTGTAGATATTGCATCTGCATATCATGCATTTGCCTGATGGGGGAGATGGTACAAAAAAATGCTAAAAGATCAATATCGAGTAGTAGTAACTAATATAGCCGCCATCCGATACTAAATTGTACTTGAGTTGGAGAAATGTCAGGATAAACCAAGTTATGTTGATCCTCTTCCACTTACCCGGACTCAACATGAGCAAGATAGGGCGATAGGCTTAACAGAACCGACTGCGACCTCCCAAAGCAAATGTCGGTTTCTTTTAATTTTTATGTTTTGATGAAAGGCTGCCTTTTAATTATGGTGGTAAAGAAATAAATAAAAAATGTGTACTCATCAGTCAGGGGTGTCAAGTATATATATAAACCTAGACACATTAAACCAAAAATGCATATCTCTTTTGGCAAATCATATGCTTGAGTTGTAAAAGCTAAAATATATAGAAGCCCAGAAGAAGTCTAAAACCAAGCCATTGCGTTGTGTTCATCTTTAGCAGTTTACAGACGCTGCATAAGAGTGAAGGACGACATATCTAATTTTTTAGGTGAAGAATATTTATTTTTTCAGACTTTCCGTCACAAGTATATTTACATATGTCTGATGCATACTGAGCTTTTAAGGACGAGCTGCTTTCACCTGCATGGCGAGTCAGCTTTCAGTGCCACGATAGCTTGCGACGTTTCCAATTTCATGCACCATGGACAATGACAGTTTGAGATTACTTTGATCCTTTTTTTAAGAATTGGGATTACTTTGATCCTAATCAATCGTTAAGATCATTATTAGAGATCGATGATGTTGCCATTGATCTCCTATCGACGACGTCATTATCGGGGGAGGAGAAGACGGAGTGATGACTGACGAGACATACTTCGTGGAAGATCGTCTCCATCTCGATGGAATCAGCCGTCGATCAGATTCAAGCGCCTACAAGTCACTATTCTAATGCTACTAACACAAAGCAGGACAGTGACTGTGAAGACACCGGTTTTGTCAGATAGAGCCGTCAAGCGTATCAGATCAAATGGCTGCTTTGTTGTTTGCGTCTCCCTTGGGCTCTTGCAGTCTTCTTGCTAATATAACCCACCGGATAAAATGTGGAAAGCTAGCGTCATCCATTACTCAAAAACTTGCTGATTTATCTGAGATTTTATTTTAGATAATATGGCAGCTGACGCTAGAATATTTTGCCACTACCTGATCGATTAGGATGGTTCAATAAGCCATTGGAAGCAGAAAAAATATACTCAATGAATTCAGTATTTGCTACATACGGGTTCTGCCTTTCAGTTCTTGTAATGTTGTTTTTGCTTGGATAAAGGTGACTAGACATTTAGTAGATTTGTGATAATGAATTAATATTGCACCTTGACTAGCAGTTAAAGACTTTTATAATTCTTGCATGCCTCCCTGTGGCCATGAGTTGTGTTATTTGGGTCGATCCACCTTTTGTTTTGTTACCTTACATTAGTTTTCTTTCTTTTTATTAAATGTTTCTTTCTTAATTATCCTCGTCCCCATTATGCTCTCAAACTTGTTCATTGTAAATATCTAGTTATTTAAAAAGTGTGGATGTTAGATTTTTTTGTGAAATTAATTCACCTGGATGCATATTTATATTTGACACGTGTTGCATTCATGGTTAATTATTTTCTATATTTAATTAATAATGCAAAAATCTAATTGCGTTAAAAATCTATTTGCAACACTACATATTTATTATAGAAGATAATACAATTTACATGGCGCCGAGTTCAACAAAACAAGAGGTGGCTACATACATATTCCAGGAATATTTTACAGGAAATTTCATCATTAAAAAAATATTCTTGCGCTCCAAACGGAAGAAATGGTCCACTCATAGGTCTTTTGATGCCAAAGCAGAAAGTACGCACATACGCGATGGTATTTTTCCTGTAAAACAGCTCTCATGTTGGACGTAACATATGACGGGGTTCCTGAAATTGACAGGCATCCTATGAGCGCTTAATTTGCTGAGTCTTATTACGACACGCTCTTTAGTCTTTTTCTTGGATAATTTCGTGGATATACATGATCACTTGAAAGAGACATGCATAATACCACGCGTGTATTGCTTGAATGATGCAATAATGTTTGCAGAACTTGCATATCAGAAAAGAGATGCTGGCAAGGCAGGTCAATTTCAACGGCCGTCTATATTTTTCCGAGGGAAAATCAATTCAGTTTGCGGCGGTGGTAGATGATGGCTACCTGAAGCTCAATCTTTCAGTAATTTCTAATTGCTGTTGAACCAGTCGTTGATTTCTTTATTTATGTACCCTTTTCTTCTCCTAAACTTATTTCTGATTCTCTGTACTTCGCGTAATTCTAAAAGACTAAAAACTATCTGTTAGAAGGTATATCCACAGCATGTACAAATGTACAGTTCTATTCTACAGCCGTGATTTGTACGTTCAGGCTCCGGCGACCAGCCGCCGGAGCGCGTCTTTGGAGGCGGCCACGTCCCTTCCGGCGATGAACGGGTGGGCGAGAAGCTGCGCGACGGACGCCCGCTTCGTGTAGTCCTTGTTCAAGCACGCGGCCACGAATTCCCGGAACTCCGGCGAAGCCACGCCGTCGTGCAGCGCCGGAAGCTCGCCGAAGCAGATGGCACACATGAGCGCCGCCCAGGTCGGCTTCTGCCCGGCTGGCAGCAGCGGGTACCGCCCCATCAGGAGCTCCAGGACGGTGACCCCGAGGCCCCACACGTCAGCGGCGCACGGGTCCGCGTCGCCGTGGCGCTCCGTGTCGAAGCGTTCAGGGCTCATATACGCCGCCGTCCCCTCGTAGGCGGCGCAGCAGTGGTCTCCATCGCCGGGCCGGGAGGGGAGAACCTTGGCGATGCCGAAATCGGCGAGCTTGATGACCTCGCCGGCGGCGTTGACGAGGAGGTTCGCCGGCTTGACGTCACGGTGCACGACGCGGCGCGCGTGTAGGTGGGCCAGGCCCGACAGCGCCTGGGCCGCAACCTCAGCGATCGCCGCCTCCGGGAACGGCCCGCGCCGGTCCAATAGGTTGTCGAGCGAGCCACCGTCGGCGAGCTCGAGCAGGAGCGCGACCTCGCCGGAGGCCCCTGCCGGGATCACGTCGTGGAGCCGCACGACGTGCGGCGAGTCAGCGGCGCGCCGCAGGGCGTCGACCTCCGCCGCCGCGCCGGGGTCGCCACGGTGGAGCACCTTGAGCGCGTACAGTGCCGACGTGCGGCGGTGAGCGACCTTGTATACCGTGCCGCCGTTCCCACGGCCGAGCACGGCGATCCTCTCCAACTCCGAGAGGCGGAACTCGCCGCCGCGCGACGCGGACGTCGAGGCCACCGGCGGGTTGTTGGGGTACTGACGGAAGCCGCACGAGGGAAGGTCGAGCTTGATGTGCAGCTGAGGCAGCCGCCTTTCTCTAACTGTCAGAGCCATTTGTGCTAAGACTAGTAATCACTGAGGTTACCGAAGAATGTCTTTTGATCGAAAGGGGAATTGAAACAACTCATATGGGCGGCTTATATAAGCTCAGCTCTTATTTATTTATCATTATGCTGATTGTGTTTGAGAGTGATATGTAAGTTCCCTTTCTTTTTAAACTTTCATTTTTTTTACTCGTAGATTTTTACTTGGAAAATGATGGAGAACCTTCCGTCCAGTGCAAGTAATTTGTACCTGCACCAGGTCCTGATGTGCTCGAGAGACAAACCGATCCTAACAAGGTTAGGTCCATGGAGGAATCCATGAGATGAACTGCCCAGGTAACGGGTAAGAATGTTCTAACCGGGCCAGGAGTATATCTCCAAGTACCTTGGGCTCTTTACCAGTGCGATAGAGACCTATTAGGCTAACGCGCTCGATGTGTCCGCCGTCATCATAAAATAACCTCTTGCTTCAAATGGGAGATATAGTATCTAGAGAAGATCCATGCATGCTTTTTTAATAATACATGCATGTTAACGTTAATCAATTACCAGTTCAGAATGTTAATGTTTTACCGTAATTTTTAATCGGTGTGTTCATTAGCCGATAAGGTATTAATAACTCGGACAAGTTGATCCACAGAGGTGGGGGCCGCAAAGCTAGTCGCTAATTAGAGTCATCAAACTAAAGCCGCTCAGTTTGAGGTTGAACTTGGATTAATTAGAATGTGCCGTGTGGCATCAGTCGCGACCCATGGACCCTTGTCTAATTTTCAATGCACATAGATCAAAGGACATAAAAAAGAGAGAGAATTGATGTAGGTCCAACCCAAATATCCAACTTTGTTTCGACTAATATATGACAACACCATATGTTTAAAGTTTTTAAATAATGATATATAGTTTCTTTAATAGCTTGAGTTGTACATGAGTAGAACATTTGGGTTAGACCTACTTTAAAAAAAATGAAAGACGAGTTGGTTACATGCGCAATAAATAAGACTATTAAAAGAAGGAAGATCCACTTGGAAAAAGTGAAGGGAACGACAACAAAAGAAATTCCGAGTTTGAATGGCAACAAAAAGAAGTGAGATTTTTTACAGCACCATTCATCCTATCTTCAGATATACTTAAATGTAATATTTTTCCAAACCTTCATAGCTTCTCGCTATCCGTTTTCTTGCTATATTTTTGAAAAGCAACTTTAAATGTACTGCAAATCAAGCTAAAGCTGTTTGAATCGGTTCATCATGATCATGCTCGGAGAAGAACCAGAGCCGACCAGAGAAGAGTTGCCACCTGATCTTGAGTCTGACGCATTTTATCATCCATACATATAATTTATTTTACAAAACCACATCATTCCACCGCTTTCTTCATCATCGCAACACCTCCTCGTCTCCTGGCGCTATGCCGCCCTGTAGATGTACACGCGCGATTTTTAGCCGGCCGGCGCAGGCCGGAGAAATATAAAGGTGCCCCGCGGCCGGGAAACGTACGTAAGAAGACGCTGCAGATGCCGACGAAAGGGCAATGGTTTGAGCCTGGTGCCCTGCTGCGACAGTGGAAAGTCAAGCAAAAATACACAACGTTGCACAACTGAACGGGGCAGGAGGAAAAATGGCAAATCCGGCCGCATGTTGCGGTCGCGGCTAATGGCCGGTGTTCAGACCTCGGGACGGCATTGCAAAATCACGGGAACAGGACAGGACATGGTGGTGGAATTATCGAAGAACATTACACGGAATTTTGAGGAACAGCATCAGCAATGATTCTTCTTACAAAAAAAAATACAGAACAGCATGAACAATGAAGGGAGACCCGGGTTGTACTGCTGGTTTTTTATCGCATTACAGGGAGAGGTTTCATCGGGACTTGGATATCCAACAATGGCCAAGGACTCTAGACTTCTAGTTCTAAACCCTGCAAAGCGAGGACATCAGGGGACGCCTCACGGCCGTGGACGCGCCGCATCTCGCTTGGCTGCGCTCCCGAACGATAGGATGCACCTTCCTCTGCCGCTGCTCGACCACCTTGGGCGCCTCGATGACGACGATCTTGCGCTGGCGCTTGGCATCCTCCGCCTCCCGGTAGCCAGCACGGAGCTTCCTCTTGGTGTCTTCTATCTTGTCAACGGCGGCCGTGCTGGCACCAACCGCTGGAGCACTCTTGTTCAGCAACGGCGCTGCGATCTTGGCTGGCTGCCGCTGATGCGGCTGCTGCCTGATCTTGGGCGCCTCCATGATGCGCTGCCGCTTTGCATCTCTGCTTCTTGGTACCCAAGCTCCGGGCCTCAATCTTGTGATCTTTTAATATTTTAGAAATGACTCCTCTGAACTAAACTTTCAAGATCTGACCTATTTGGTCACGCCATCTAATATGGCGTGACGTATAAATATGGTCACGACAAGCACTATGGCGTGACCAAACGACACGTAGTAAAATAGACTTGATACGTAAAGATCGACTAAAGTCAGACTTGGTCATGCCAAAGTGTTTAGGATGATCATATTCATGTGTCATGTCATATTGATTGACGTGACCAAAAGAGGTCAGATTCTGAAAATTTAGTTTGTGAGAAGCCAATTTTAAAATTTTAGAAAAATAAAGGAACATAAAAAAAAGGGAATTGCTTCACATACGTCTGTGTTGTACTGCTGCATCTTCCGACTCATGCTTGGACCGTTTGATGAGTTGCTAGTTTTTCTAGTGGATGATTTGGGCCATAGGATATGCAGTCGGAAGTTGTAGACGTAAGAATCCGTCGGACGTGTAGCAGTGTTCTAAAAAAAAGTTACCATCTTATCGATCCCGGCAGCGTTGGCACGTCCCGTCGGGCACATAACCGGCCGAGATTCACATCGGCAGCGGCAATTCGACTCGGACTGGGAACAACTGCGTTTGGCTCACGCATTTCCGAAACAACCGGGATTCGGATCAATGGCGGTGCTGCCATTTTCCCTCACCCGACTTCGCTTCGGCGTCGTTTGCGCGGGAAAACCATGAAGCAGAGAACTATATGATCGGCCAGAGGTTCATGATGCCAGCTGCTTCCCATGCTAACGAGGGAGTACACCACAAGCACATGTAGTTCAAGCACATTTCTACGATAACCGAAAGCTGCTTCCCATGCTGCCAAGAGTTAAGAGCCTAGAGACACATGACAAGTGGAAGACATCGGTCACAAACTAATCGACGGCGAGCAAGAGTAACGACATTAGCCTAGCAAAGCAAAACCAAAACGTGAGTCTGAGCTAGTGCTAAACTTCAGGACACGTGGCCAGCATATTTAGCGTAGTTAAGAATTGGGGTGTCATCTCCCCCATAAAAAACTTTCACTAGCAACCTCAACTTCAAAAACAAGCATGTATTTCTGATTGCCAGGCAGCTTCTTTCTTTAGAACTTCAGTGTACATTATATTGATTACACGGAACATGGAACATATTTTCATTTTTTAGTAGTTAATAAAAAATGTATTGTCGTTGCAGAAACCAAGTGTCAAATCTTAGAACTAAATTGATTATGGCTTATAATTACTATACGGATTGGAGGGTCACATGTCCTATACATCTTTAAATTTTATAGATGTATAAACATATTCTATCTATTTTATTTAAGGATCCGCATGAGTTATCTATACATGCAAACTATAAGTTATAGGTTTATATAGGTTGTTTATATATGTTCTTCGAATGATGCGGACTTTAGATTTCTTTGCCAAAACCATTTTGTGAATAGTGTTATGATAGTCTTTTATAACTTTGTTTGAAATTTTGTTATTTATGTGCATATTAACTTTGTGGGTGCTCATGTGTGTTCTCCTGTGGACCCATAATGAGCCATGATAGAGTTGGATAACCACGTGTGCTAGGCAGCGAGCGGGGGAAGGAGATAGATGAATTCGGGTTTCATGGTGAGAAGATTAAATCCACATTGAATGGATGGTTATTCGAATTATGTGGCATAAAAGCTAACTAGAGCTATTTTTATACCACCGGGAAAAAATGGAATAAAAATAACATAAATATTTGCTTAAAAATGAAGCCAATACTACTTTGGAATGATAGTAAAGACAAGTGTGATTAATTAAGTTGCAATTTTTTATATTCATACCATTCAACACATCATCATCAACATTTATTAGGATATTTCAAGAAAAAATCTCTTCTTTTAAAACCTTCATAGATACTCTATTCTCTATAGGTATAGTTCTATTATTTGCTACATTGTCAAAAAGATCATTTATATGAACAGATCACGCATGATCAACGTTGTTTGGAAGTACCGCATGTAAACCCTTCAAGAAAGTTTACCATGTTGTAGGGCGATATTGGCACATGAAAATACTATTAATGATTTGGCCTATACAGGCTAACTCCAGGCAAGGAATTTTTTTAGTGTACACAAGTTAAGCTTGCTTGGTAGGTAATCCAGATGACCAGATCCGGATCGTCCATGGGCGTTGCTGAAAATCCAAGTATCGGAGAAAGTCCGTGCTCTATTTGTCGTCTCAGTTACCACCACAATAGGTGACAACAGCTCTACCCTATTCTAGACAAACATATGGGTGCACGGGCAACCCATTACAAAGCTCGTGCCCAATCTCATGTCTTTCGTCAGGCGTCGGGGATGGCGGTACTGCACGGTCAGGGATGCGCTACACAATGATCTCTGGAAGGCCGATATAGTGGGAGGACTGTCAGTAGCTGCGGTATGGCAACTGATCCAACTCGACGAGGTATTGGCGCAAATCACCCTATCACCAACTGACCGAGATCGCCACTGTTGGCTACCGCACGGGGAATTCACGACTAAATCGGCCTATGAGCATTTCCATGTTGGGAGCATTTCCTTCGAGCCGCACAAGCGATTGTGGAAATCTTGGGCTCTGCTCAAAGCGAAATGTTTTCTTTGCCTGGCTCTCTGGCGGCGCTGCTGGACGACGGACAGGCTCGCGAAGAGAAATCTCTCACATCCAGAAGCATGCCCATTCTACGACCAGTAGGACGAGGATATCAATTACATCCTATTGTCGTACGTTTTTGCTCGGCAAGTATGGTTCAATGTCCTACAATGGTTGCACTTTGAACGACTAGCGCCGCAATGATGAGAGTTGTTTCCAGGACTAGTGGCGGAGAACGAGCAGAAGAGCGGGCAAGGAGGCACGGCACGGTATCAACTCGCTCATGATCCTTGTGGCATGGCTTCTATGGAAATACCGAAATAGATGTGTGTTTGACAACGAGCACCCATCCCCAGCAAAGATCACAGAGGAGATAAAGCTAGAGACACGGCGGTGGGCAACGGCCGGTACGAGGAAACTGCGACAACTTTTGTAATTACCAGGGATCCTAGGTTGCTCTATCGATCACAGGTGCGCATGTAATCTTTTTCAAAATTTGCCACATCGTGGCTCGTACAGTCCCATTTTATCTTCTTAATATAAAGACGCACAGTTCTCATGGGTGTTCGACAAAAAAATGACCAGATGGACATCAACCAGGTAATAGTACTCTATACGTAGGGGACAGGCAATATAGGGCAATAATCTCGCATGCTAATTTATGTTCTGATTGATTATTTTATAAGAAAAAAATCACCATAAAAGATGCAATAGGTCTTATTTTAGCAGCTCCGAGACATCCGTGGGCCGGTAGCCTGCGTACAAAAGAAATGCTTCATGTGTTTTATTTGTTTATTCGCGAGAACAGAATGTATTTCATTATGAGAGTAATTAAAGACGTTTATTATACTTAGAAAAACGTTGAGATTCAGAAGGTGTAACATGAACGCACAAGGGAAACAACGAACACTCTCCGTAAGATTAGACGGGAAGGGAATACAGTAACAGCAGCTAGCTGATTTCGTCGTTGCTGGAACATTGTTCCATTATCTAAACAAGCTGGTTTGTTGCAACTATTACCAAAACCGACAACCCGACTCTCACATTGCCGCTTCCTCTTCTCAGTTCTTGATCACTAGCGCGCCAGGATGCAGAGACCAGGATCTGGAGACACAGACAGATGCACACGCGCGCCCGCGCCAAGGATGTCAGGATAAACCCAAACGCTGCTTCCCATGCTGGCAAGAGTTCGAGAGACCAGGGACACTGGAGAAGGGATAGACATCAGTCACGAACTAATCCACGGCGAGTTAAAAACATAAGACTGATGTAGAACTAGTACAAACAGGACACGTGAACATATATAGCATAGTTTTAAAACTTGGGAGCATTTTGGAACTTATCCAGAACATCAGCATAAGTCTTTTTGCACTGCACAAGGTGTTTAGTTAACAGTTGATGAGGCTTTCCTGCCCTTATTACCTTTTGCCCCTTATGTACATTTCTACATGATCTCTAATTTAAATTCTAACAGATCTGGGAGTTGTGTTATACTAATTTTGTACAAATGCACACTAATCCTACAATACCATATACATGTCTAGCAAAATTGATGGTATGCGCATGGCGCCTTCCCCGAGCTAGAGCAGCGTCGTCGACGAACTATAGGCCAACGGCCACCAGCTCCCGAAGCGCGCTCCTCGATGCCGCCACGTCCCGCCCGGCGACGAACGGGTGGGCAAGAAGCTCCGCCACGGACGCCCTCTTGCGGTAGTCCTTGTTCAAGCACGCGGCGACGAAGCTCCGGAACTCCGGCGACGCCTGCACGCTGTCAGGCAACGCTGGCGTCTCGCCGAAGCAGATGGCGCACATGAGCGCCGCCCAGTTGGGCTGCTGCCCGGCGGGGAGCAGCGGGTACCGGCCCACCAGGAGCTCGAGCAGCGTGACCCCGAGGCCCCACACGTCAGCGGCGCATGGGTCGAACCGCCCGCCGTGCGCCTCCGGGTCGAACCGTTCGGGGCTCATGTACGCCGCCGTGCCCGCGTACGCCGCGCAGTGGTCGCCGGCGCGCGCGAGGACCCTGGCGACGCCGAAGTCGGCGATCTTGACGTCCCCCGCCGCCGTGGCGAGGAGGTTGGCCGGCTTGACGTCGAGGTGCACGACGCGGCGCGCGTGGAGGTGGGCCAGGCCCTGCAGCGCCTGCGCGGCGACCTCCGCGACCGCGGCCTCCGGGAACGCCGACCGGCGGAGGACGGCGTCGAGCGAGCCGCCGTCGGCGAGCTCGAGGAGCAGGGCGGCGTCGCCTCCGGACAGTGGCAGGACGGAGTGGCAGCGCACGACGAAGGGCGAGGCCGTGCGGCTGAGGACGTCGGCTTCCGTGGCGGCGGCGTCGCCCTGTTGGTGCAGGACCTTGAGCGCGTAGAGCGCGCCCGTGTCGCGGTGCCGGACCTTGTACACGGTGCCGCCGTTGCCGCGGCCCAGCACGGCGAGCTTCTCGAAGTCGGCGACGCGGAACTGGCCGGATGACCGGGCCAGCGGCGTCGACGCGGACTGCGGCGCGTTCGCGGCCCGGAAGGGTGCCGGCTCCGGGACGGCGGCACGGGCGGGGACGTTCAGGGAGAGGTGGAGCGGGGAAGCCTCTTCGCCCGTGCTACAGCCATGTGTGCTACGCTTAACTAACTTCCAAGTGTTACCTGCTAATAGTAACTTCTGGTAACTGCTTAGTGTGTCCACTTGGAGCTGGGTGCTCTGTTCAGTAGCCGATTGCTGATTTATACCTGTCATCAAGTCGTGAGTCATTAGTATCCGAATGTACCATGTTGCTTTCACCTAGTCACACACAGTCACACTCAGTCTGTGATGTGTAATGCTTATTTCGCCCCTTTTTTATGTGCCCTTTTACCTTGAATGAGATCTAGAAGGGGACTAAACTTTTCCTGCCCCTGCGGCTTGCGACGAGGACAGACAGGCGCTGATTCTGAATCTTGCGGGCTCTGCTTCCCACTGTAAACGGCCACGGCAGCGTTGCTCCTGAAGGCTCTCATGGAATATTTCCTACTGCATAGAATAAAACCGTCACTTGATTAGTTAATCTGCAGAGGCTGCATGCTGCCGGCCCATCACAGATTAACAACCATTTCTGATACAGTGACGTGTGAGAACGAACGTGTCCCCAAAGTACTTGCGGTTAATTAGGAATTCAGGAAATATTAAATATTGTGATCTACCGCCGCCAATTGGCATGTTAGGCGTTAATCAGAACAAAATTGAGAGGGATCGGATGAGAGCATTCACGAGAAAATGCCCATGTCAGCATCCACGAGTCAGGCGAGCCGTTCTTGTAGGACTACCCAGGGTGGACTACCAAGTGTGTATAATTCACCAAAGAAAAAAAAAGTGTGTATCACTAGCGGCTTTGGTTGAAAGAAGGCTGCGTAGCGTGTGTGCTAAGCCGTGCTCCGTCTTGGACTAGCACGTGCGGACTACAGCACACGCCATTTCACTTCTGGTGTTTCGTAACCTTTTGGTGATTGTTATTAGGCAACGTATGCTTATGAGAACCAAGTTACGTGTGCGAACTATGAGAACTCCAATCTGGGTCATATGATCTTGATCCAAGGACAGGTGGGATGGGTGATTTGCAAAATCACCACCCCTTAATCATACTTTTGCAAATCCCCGCTCCCACCTCTCTCTACGTGCTCTCCTTGGATCAAGATCATGTGCGCAGATTTGAGTTCTCATAGTTCGCACACGAACCTAGTTCTCATAGCATACGTTGCCTTGTTATTACCATTGCACTTAAGTTTCAGCATCAAAAGTTCAACAATTTTCAGGAAGTTGTGCCTCCGCCGGTGCTTTGCCTGATTGCATTCGATCTATCCAATCTGAGCTCTCATATACATTGTTTCTTTCTCACCCATACCATTATTTGCAGTGAGGTCGTCATCCTCTCCTTGCCCTCCGGAGAACATTTTTCAGGAAGTCGCCTCCGCCGGTGCTTGCCTAATGGCATCCAATGGTGCTCCGCCGGTGCTTCCATTTTTATAGTTTGAAGAGAGGCATAAAATAAACAGGGATTTTTTGGCAACTGAATTGAGTTTATAGACTACGATAAAGTGTTTTAACTTTTTAGTCGGTAGGAAAAAATTAAAATGACTCAATCAAGACCCTGGATAAATTACGACTTATTGTCCATGCATTTTCTCTGGAGTTAGTACGTGTAACTCCAATAAGGGCTTGTTTGGCAGGGCTCCTAGAGCAGCTCTTGGACCGGATTCTACTCCTAGGTCAAGAATCTGTCCAAACACTTTCATTCAAAACGGATTCTACTCCTAGGATTAAGAAGCACTTCTCTAAAATGAACTAGGAGCCAAAAGCTTCAAAAATATAGCTCCTACAGCTCCTTAACCATTTCTAGAATCTATTTTGGTACCCAAAGACTTGAAAATCTGTTTTGCCAAACACCCCAAGAATCCGTTTTGATAGAGAATCCGTTTTGGTAGAGGAGCTGTTTTGGTGGAGGAGCTGTTTTAGAGGAGCCATGCCAAAGGGGCCCTAAATCAACGGATTTCCTGATTCTGAAAAGCTCAATCAAACATGGCTGAAGTTTTAATAATGTATAGTTTCATTTTGATACATCAAGTTCACATCTATAATTCGTGAAATAGAAACATCTTCCAATGAAAAACCAGAATATATTTCTCTCAATAATTGTAAGGTGTTCTTGGTATATTGAAGCCTCTATAAACTTAAGAAAAACAGCAAGTTCAGTTCAGAGTTCAGACAATGTTCTGCGAAAGTTGCGAAAGAAACGAGGAAGGGAACAACTGTTCTTGCTATTGGGCTCGTCTACACAATATTGGCAAGACCCAAGTCCAGTGCAGCTAAGAGCCTAAGACCGGACAAATCCCGGCCCAGTTACAGCGTCAGTGCACTGAGCCCAAGCGAGGGTCTCTCTCCGTCCACTGGACACCTGACCAAAATACATTGCCACACGCGCCCCTTTGTACCACCACATACTGACACTCTCACTGCGGGACGGTCCCACGCACCAGACCCCACCGCCATTCGAACGAAACGCTGAAAAACACGGGTGCACGTAGCAGCAACCCATCTCTCTGGTGCCTCCTCGGCATCGGCCTCGTTCCCCAGTCTCTCACCACACCAGCTAGGCAAAGGGCTCGCCCCTCCCACCTCCACGCGATCCAATCGCCTTGCCGCCGCCGCCATGGCCTTCGTCGCGCGGGCGTTGCGCCGCTCCAAGCCGCTCATCTCGTCGCGCTGCCCGGCGACGGCCGCGTCCTGCCGCTGGATCTCCCCGACCGCCGCAGCCGGTTCGCCGGAGGCCGGCGCGGCGGTGGCCCCCGCTGACCCGGAGCTGCCACGGCCGCGGGAGCCGGTGGGCGGTGCGCGCGTGGAGCTTCCCAGCAACCCGGAGGACGCGCTCGAGGTGTTCGTCGATGGGCACGCCGTGCGGATCCCCAAGGGGTTCACCGTGCTCCAGGCCTGCGAGGTCGCCGGCGTTGACATCCCGCGGTTCTGCTACCACAGTCGCCTCTCCATCGCCGGTAACTGCCGTATGTGCCTAGTCGAGGTCGAGAAGTCACCCAAGCCCGTCGCCTCCTGCGCCATGCCCGCGCTACCAGGTCAGCCCCTGCCACAGATTCGCTCTACCGCGTTTCCCTGCGGGTTCTCATTCCCGCGCGTTGTTCTAAGGCTCAAATGATTCATGTCGGTCAGCTTCTCTGATTAATTAGCTAGTGCTATGTGCTTTAGACGCTCAGATCCATTCGGTTCCTTGACATCTCAGCAATTTAGAGTTACGAACAGCTTTAATTATTCCATTTCGATATAGTTTATGATGCTTAAATAAACTAGAGACCACAATTTCGTGTACCTTTGAACTAGTGGGTTTTGGACACTGAATGGTCAATCTCGCTGGATTAGGGATGAAGATTAAGACAAACACTCCAGTGGCAAAGAAGGCTAGGGAGGGTGTCATGGAGTTCCTGCTGATGAACCATCCGTTGGACTGTCCAATCTGTGACCAGGGTGGAGAGTGTGACCTCCAGGATCAATCTATGGCATTTGGAGCTGACCGTGGTCGTTTCACTGAGATGAAGCGGTCAGTTGTGGACAAGAATTTGGGCCCCTTGGTGAAGACAGTGATGACCCGTTGCATCCAATGTACAAGGTGATGCTTTTCTTTCTTGGTAAATGCCTATCAGTCTCTGCTTCAGATCATTTCATGGTTATCCTGTCCACTAGTGTTCTGAATTCTGCAAGCGCTTCATTCTTCAAGAATTTTACTCATAGGAAAAATATTTGCACCGAATTTAACTATTTGAGATATCAAAATTTGGATCCTAGCACACTTCAATATACCAGTTCTTAAATTATGTTATCATCCTGTGCTCACCTTTTCATTGTTTTCTTGTTGCACTGGTTTATCCTCTTTATTGGAAGGAGTTAACAATGATTTAGCTACCTTTGAAAGTTCTTTGTCTTGGTCAATATGTGATTCCTAATGGTAGCTTTACAATATTACAGGTGTGTCAGGTTCGCTACTGAGGTTGCTGGTGTTCAAGACCTTGGTATCTTAGGTCGTGGTAGTGGTGAAGAAATCGGAACATATGTTGAAAAACTTATGACAAGTGAACTATCTGGAAATGTTATTGATATCTGCCCTGTTGGAGCTCTTACATCAAAGCCTTTTGCATTTAAAGCTCGGAACTGGGAGTTGAAGGGCACTGAGACTATTGATATCACTGATGCAGTAGGGTCAAACATAAGGGTTGATAGCAGGGGCCCTGAAGTTATGCGCATTGTTCCACGTCTCAATGAGGTGCTTATTATCCACTTCTTTTAAATTTTATTAGCTTTTTTGTGATTGTCACATAATATGATGATTTTGTTATTTTATAGACTATTTAGTCTGCACTATATATCTTAGTGCACAAGAATAATGTTTAGTGACCACCGTTTTCCTGTTCCATGCAGGACATTAATGAAGAATGGATATCTGACAAAACAAGGTTTTGCTATGATGGTCTGAAGAGGCAAAGACTAAATGACCCTATGATTCGTGGTCCAGATGGCAGGTTTAAGGCTGTGACATGGCGTGATGCTCTTGCAGTGGTTGCTGAGGTTTTGCAGCAAGTTAAACCACAAGAAATCACTGGAGTCGCTGGCAAACTTTCTGATGCTGAATCTATGATGGCATTGAAAGATTTTGTTAACAGAATGGGTTCCGATAAGGTACTTTGCGAGGGCAACGGTCCAAATCCTCCAGCAGACCTGCGATCTAACTACCTAATGAATACAAGCATTGCTGGCCTTGAAAAGGCTGATGTCTTCCTTTTGGTTGGCACTCAGGTAAAATTGCTACTCTTCTAGTGGCTAAGGCTAATGTCTGATGCCATTTTTTTATTACTTTACTCGCCAGAAACATTCAATTTTACTTCTAATAAGCACCAATCATGTGCTGTTAGAATGCTTATTCAATAGCTATAAGGCTATGAGAATCAAATTGCAGCTGATGTTTCTTGAACGTCTATTACGTTGATTTTTATTGTGATACATACGGAGGCACTATTTTTACTGCTATTATTATATTCATTTATCAGCACAAGATTAAAAAGTAATCTGGTTAAATGAATATGTTGTAGTAGTACTTTCGAAATTTAAGTGTGTCAAGTTTCAACCCAGTCAGAACCTTACCAACCTGCAGTTCCATTGAGATAAGATGACAGTGACTCATATTTCATTTGTGCCATTTAACAGCCAAGAGTGGAAGCTGCTATGGTTAATGCTAGGATTCAGAAGACTGTTAAAGCAACACAGGCAAAGGTGGGCTACATTGGTGCTCCTGCTGACTTCAACTACGACCATGAGCATCTTGGCACTGGACCACAGACCCTTGTTGAGATCGCGGAGGGTCGGCATCCTTTCTGTTCTGTACTGCAGTCTGCAAAGAACCCTGTCATCATTGCAGGAGCTGGTTTATTTGAACGGGACGACCAAGATGCACTTTTCTCAACAATTGAGACTGTAGCCAAGAAGTACAATGTGACAAGACAAGACTGGAATGGCCTTAATGTTCTATTGCTCCATGCTGCACAGGCTGCAGCTCTTGATCTTGGCCTTGTCGCTAATCCTGCTGAGAGCATCAAATCGGCAAAGTTCTTGTACCTGATGGGAGCTGATGATATAAACTTGGACAAGCTTCCAGAAGATGCATTTGTTGTTTATCAGGGACACCATGGTGACAAGGCTGTATATAGGGCCAACGTTATTCTGCCATCTTCAGCATTTAGTGAGAAGGAAGGGACCTATGAGAACACTGAAGGATGCACCCAGTGGACCGTTCCAGCTGTTCCTACAGTTGGTGATGCTAGGGATGACTGGAAGATCATCCGTGCTCTTGCTGAGGTTGCTGGGGCTGAACTGCCTTATGATAGCCTTGAAGCTGTGAGGAACCGGATTAGTACAGTTGCACCAAACCTCGTACATGTAGATGAGAGGGAGCCGAGCACAATTTCTGCTGAGGTGAAGCCACCAGTCAAGCAGCAAGTGAGCTCAACCCCGTTCAAAACTGTTGTGGAGAACTTCTACATGACTGATGCAATCACACGAGCTTCAAAAATAATGGCCCAATGCAGTGCATCCTTGCTGAAGAAGTGAGGCCGACGCCCCTTCAAGCTAATCGTCAGCAATCAACATCTTAATCTCTTTTTCCATTGCTACGAGTTTCACCACCTGTTGTTTGGTTGGGACTTGGGAGGTTCGAGTATAATTTGGACTGCGTTTAGATTTGCAGAGCAGCAAAACTTGATCAGTACATTTCTGTATTGTGTTGTTGAGAAGCAGAGCATACTCAATAAGCTTGTTGTCTATTTTGAATCACAGCAGCCACAAGCAATAATTTTGTTGCCTCAGATTCGCCTCTATGCTACTTTATCCGAAATGGGCAAGAATAGTATTGTTGATATTTGTATTGTTAGAAATCAACCAAGATAACCGGTAAACTTGTCTGGATTTCACATTTTCATTGCCAATGCGCAGATAACTCCTAATTTGTGCATTATGTCGAATGCGCTCCTGCCATGGTTTCACCGGCCTATTAAGTTTGAAAAACAAATAAACGCGTTTTTTACCTCATTCACGCGCAGCTGTATAACGCCGATTCATCTTGATCATTCCACTGACGGCATCTTGAACCTTCTGGATATTCTGCCGACAACATATTGTGTCAATTGTGTCACTAACATTTAGCCGCTACTCACCGTGTAACGGAGTTCAAGAACGACCAACAGTGATGCCCTCAAACTGTGCCTTATCCAACAGACAACCTCTGCACTCGAGCATGGCGCTACACTGCACCACACCAACCGCTCAGCTCCCTTTCCGTCCATGTCTCCCGCTCCGGCACCGATACGGCGCAATTCCGCACCCGGCGGCTGCCCCGGCTTCCGCTCTCCTTCACCTGCCACACCTCGCCAGTGCCAGCGCCGCGCGCTCGGATAGAGCCGTCTGCCGGGTGAGGCGGCGGGTGCGGTACGATGAGGACGACGAGGATGATGACGAGGAGTGGGGCCACAACGAGGAGCTCGCGAGCCTGGAGCGGTACAGTGAGGACGCGCGCGACCAGGCGCTCCTGGTGAAAGCCCGCGTGGACGACGAAGTCGAAGTCGTGCTCGTCTTCAGGGTAAACACACCACGACACCACCCAGCAAGCAGGCAGCATTACCGCAATACTTAGTGTGCATCTCGAAATGGAAAAATGCCGCAGAGGGTGGCAGTGCCGGACCGGTAGTCTTGTGGGTACCTTGTTCTTCACTTGATTCTGTTGCTTATGCGTGATGTTGCTCTCGCAGGGTTTCTCATCCAGCTTGAGCGGCATAACGGCCACGGACCCGTCAATGAGCGTCCTGCCGGAGCGGGCGATCATACAGTCAATCGACGTGGTGAAAGGGCCGTTTGATCCCAATAATATCGAGTACCTGGAGAAGGGAGTGCAATGGAACGACTTCAAGAACCGACTCCAATAGAAGAAACAACAGCCGAAAAAATTGTTCATCGCTTTGTTTACAACCATGGAATCATTATAATCGCTCGTACATTTTTTTCTTCTTAAAATCTCATCTTTCAGTTAAACTGATCGTCAGCATCGTCAAATCATCAGTATATACACAGAGGCCGTAAAATCAACACAATAGAATACATATACTCGTCTCGATGTGATCCTGGACACCAGATATTCATAATAATCATACGAAAGGCCAAGACGGCCAAATAAGTATGTCTGACAAGCGAAACAACCCTTGCGTCCGAAAAATCGTGTACACTCGACCTCCAATATGAACTCAGATGTAATAAAAGAATTGAGCATCCTACTGCAATCACACAGAAGCTGCATCTGTCACCAGCTGATCATTTCCATGCAACGGAGTCGATCTCATTCCTTGCAGATTTGTACAGCTCTAGCCTCTTGACCAAGGCATCCCTCTTTCCCATCAATGCAGGGTCTTCATCCAACATTGCACTAAGCTGTTTCTTCTGCATGATACAAAGCAAAACCAAATGGGAAAGATATGAGCTTAACATCCAAGTCAACTCATAATGCAAGGAGGACATCGGTAAAGACAACAACCAGTAAATTAATCAAAATGAAAGGTACAATATTACGAATGATGATCAACAAAAAGCACACCAGCCATAGAACATCAGTTCTGGGAAAGGCCCCATAGAACTTTGAGTAAATTTCAAAAACCTACAGCTGCTTTGACGTCAGTTGCAGAAAACTACAACTTCGATGTCAATTGCAGAAACCTACGACTTTGGATGTCAATTGCAGAAAACTATAACTTCAGATGTCAATTGCAGAAAACTACAACTTTGGACGTCAATTGGAGAAACCTACAACTAATCTAACACTTGTTGCACAAAACTACAACTTTATCATCATGATTCCACCTGTCAGCCTCTACAACATGAAGCATTTAGGACCCACATGTCATCCACTGGACTCATGAAGAGGGTGTAGGTTCTTGCAATTAAGGGTCAATACAGTTGTAGTTTTCTGCAACATGTGAAAATAGTTGACGGTATTTTAAATTTACTCTAAAACCTTTTTAAGTTTCAATTATTTTTAAAATAATAAGTTCAGGAGAAACATGAGCATAAATAAATGCATCTATGATCTCATAATATGAAATACATCTATTAAATTTGATAAATATATTCTAATATGAAATATTGGTCACAGGTCTAAAAAAAAGTGTTCAAAAGTCTAATACAAAATAGTGGACAAAGGTACATATAAAGTACTTCTTTGTTCTGATTTTAGGGTCGCTGGTGAGCTTAACAGACAACATAAAAACAGACAGAAGTAATTTTTGCTGGTGTTAATATAAACCAGTATACTCAGTGAATTTGTAAACATACCTCCTTGCTTCCCACGTGAGCATAAAAACGGTTAAGCAAGTTTCTCTTTGCTTCTTTCACTTGACAATGTACAACAGCTTTTGGAATTGTGTTCCTTAAAGTGTCACAGACCATGTTAATATATGATGATACATTCGATCCTGAAAATAAAGAAAAACAAGATGAGTCCATAAGAAGAAAGAAAAACAAGATGAGTCCATAAGTAAAGAACATCATCATGATGGCGACTCTATTCTAAAGGAGTGAATTCAGCCGCCAGTAGAAACTTTTGGTAACTGAGTCTGGAAATTATTCAAGATTTAAAGTCTATGATTATGCCAATTCGTCTCTGGACTTCCCTTGTGCTTCCTGTGTTGGTAAGCCTCAACATAGTTGTGCCAACAAACTCTAGCTATCATATAGGAAAGAAGGAAGATGAATTTACCAATTCTTCTGAGATGGTTGTCCTGATATCTATCACTCACTGGAGTGTTTTTGTCTGCGGCCTTTTCCGGTTCAGTAGGAAGTTTACGGAAGAACTCTACTGTTAGGTAGCTTGCTTCCATCTCAACTAAACGAAGAACAGTCTTTCGTCCATCTTCACGGAACCTTTCCAGGCTCTCATTTGCAGCAGCAGCAATATCCGATTGAAGCGTAGGAAACCGCTTCAACTCCTGCAACATCCAAAGTGATGACAATTCAGTACAAGGAACAGTGCAGGGTTGAAGTATCTGTATCTGAGGCTTCCCACCCCAGTCCACTGACCTCTGTTGCTGCAATCGATCTCCGAACAAGTTCCTTCAAAACCAAATGGACCTACAAACATGAGAACATTATTAGCCACATAAACCACAAAAATATATAAATAAAGAAAAACAATTTTCCCAGATCAATTAAAATATTTCTATTACCAATTTCAGTAACAGTAACAACTAAAAAGGTTTGATCTCAAAAAAAAAAAAGGCTGCACAGGTTTGAAACTACAAACTAAAGTTATATGGGCTTAGAAGTGGATACATACAATACATGGATATGAAACTAATAGTTAATACTTAACCAGTGAGCTAAAAGAGAGAAACAAAGCCATGCATCGACACAAAAGGCATACCTGATCGACAGTAGCTTCAGCTGGACCCTTGAAGTAGCTTAGAGAACTATCTATAAGCCTCCTGTATCCTTGCTCAGGAGCAATCAAGTGGGGCTGGTAACCATCGGCCTCTGAGATAACTTTCCGAACATTTTGCATAGAAAGATGTTTGTCGAATGGAAGCTTTTTCAGTGCTGCTGGTAATTGGTGGTCAAAGACACCATAAATTCGATCTCCTCCTGGCCGACTGAAAAAAAAAGAGATCAAAAATCAGGTGTAAACTGTCAAAAGAAGCCCTTAAATAATTATTGTGTTTGAAAATATTACCCTCCATCTAAGTGCTCTTTGAAAACACGGTCGAATGCACGACACATATCCAATATAGTGTAGAGTTGAGCCTACAGAATATGTAAACTTCAATGAGCCGTATATAATACAAACAAGGTTACCAAAGGCAAACTTTTGTCAATATACATAGAGACCATTTAAGCTTACAAAACAAAGTACAGTGTCCTTACCCCAGCATCACCTCCAATTGGCCTACCAAGTCGATCCAATTCAGCTTCTATTTCATCTATTGTTTTGTTAATCATAGCTATAATACTTGGAATTTTGGCTCTGATCACAGCCTCCAAATGCTGGATAATAGATGAAATACATCAGAAATCAGTTTACGCAATTAAAATGTCTCAGGCAAAGTATAGCACAGCATAAAGATGCTCTAACCTCAGATAGAAGCTTAGCAAGATACTCTGCACCCATTTTATGTGCCAAGTGACCATAATCAGGACTACTCTGAAAGTATTCCTGTTCTTTGCGTCTAGCTGCGAGCATGTCAACATTCCTGTTGATATCAGCTTGTGAGCGGTTGACAATTCCAACCCACGGGTGCTGTAAGCGATACTGCCTCCCCTCAAGTACCTAGGGTTACATGGCGAGATAATAATATATTAACTGATGCTGATGACTCTCATTAGTGTTCATTGTGGACTAATTAAAAACTGAAAATTGCCATACATCAACAGCATTGGTACCCTTGTCCATCAAATCAAGTTTTGTTAAGACTCCAAAAGTCCTGTCACCTGTCAATATAAGTAAAAATGTCAGTAGAAAGGATCGAAACATAAATGATTAATGTGGTAAAGTGTATAAAATGCACAGTGCACCTGATGGATCAACATCCCTTGCAAGCTTGATAGCATCTGATGTTGCTATATCTTGGTTAGCTGGGGAGATGGCCAGTATAATGCAATTGGGCTGAAATTTCAAGATAAAAATAGACAGAAATAAGAAAAAGGATAGGTGTATATATTAAATTAAACGAGATAATTGAGCATCACTAGCAAGAAACAAAGCTGGGCTCACCATTTAATGGTGCGATGTTATGACAAAAGTAGGAAACAAAATTAATCTACTCTAAATTCATAATAATACAATATAATCAAGAAAGATAAAGGCAAGAGTCTATATTAGTCAAAACAACAATGGTACTGAGATTTGATAACATATGCTACTTCAATGAGATACAATGCCAACTCTGAACAAACTTGGTATGACAAAGTAAGTAGCAAGCAACATAGATCATCATTTTCTTTTACCTTGTCAACATAAGACCGAACCATATTTTCAATATCTTGGACAATAGATTCCGGTTGCCCCTCTATGATAAAAAGAAGCAATTACAATAGTTACGTGATGGAAGGTGCATTAACTGAGCATTTTAATTAGCTTAATGCAACAAATTTGGCATTACCTACAGCAACCTTTGTCAGCCCAGGAAGATCAATAAGCGTTAAGTTTACAACTGCAGTCAAAAGTTTGCCAAATTAGTATATTCAGATAGTTCAAGCTACATAAACATTGTCACAATGCGACATAAGATTTGTACTGATAGTGAACTAACAATTTTTGTTTCATCCCTAAAAAAAATTTGTTTCTTCCTTCAGGAATGAGAGACGTCAAATCAGATTATATGAGATTTTGCTTACATTTTAACTAGGACAGAAAACAGGGTGTGTAAATAACTAAATATTCGCAATAACCTAATATTGATCTATAACAAAATGGCATTACTTAATCTTAAAACCTAAATGCAACCAAGAATTCAAGATTCAAGTGCTTGTAACATTTCTCAAAAAAGATGGTAGATACTTCATACTGCCTTAAACCATTGTTTTGAACAGATTCTAGTCCAAAGGCACTAGAGAAACTTTTTAAAGATATCCTGTATATTCATGTCACAATGCCCCATGTTAAGTTCAAAACTGTGGGATGAAATACACAAATCTTAAAGAAGGGACCAATCGTTAGTTACATAACTAATATTGGAACTTGCAGGCTCGCCACTCCTAACCACAATCGAAAGCACAACAGTTGTTCAAGTCATCATGCATTTATTGGCTTTATTTTTGGTTGCGTTCCGTACTCCATGCAATGTCAAATCTTAAATTTGTGGAAACTTGGAATAAGTCAATGATATGCATTAGAATTGAGCAATCACCAACACAACAAGGTCACAATCAGGAAATGGAAACAAACATAAACACTTACCATGTGGTGAATATATACTCAATTGGATGGGGACATTTGATATAGCTTTAGTTTTCCCAGTAATACGATCAGTTTCATCAGCAATCTCTTTCCTAACAGCAGCTGCAAGTATTTGAAGATTTTAAGAATAAATATGTCCAGAAAACATACATAAACAGTAACAATGTTCTTCAACACCCCATAAATTAGTTCTTGGGCATCTCATTCAATAAATGCAGATGGACAAGATTAACCATCAAAATACCATATTAATAAGAAAAGCCCACAGATTGCTAGGTAGCTATAAGCAAACATATATAGGTGCCATTAATAAAAGTTCACTCTTAATTCCTTCCACAGATAAAATTATTGAAATATCCTTGTGTAATTACACTTTTGCACAATTAAAAAATAGATACATGCCTCATCCATTTACGCAAACAAATCAGTTCGGTCACAAGTAATAGAAGTTATAATTAATACACTGGATATACAGCAGTTCCTTACATGTGCCGTACATGGAATACATTTCCATGGCTTCTCTTGTGTAATTTTTCTTTTCTTTTTTACTCGTGAGACATACCAAATACTCCTATATTCTGACAGTGATGTCGTTCCCGACATGAGTTTTGTACTAGCCACAGGCTAAAAATTTTGGTCGGGACGACATCACTTACAGAATGGAGGGAGTAATAAATTATGTAAAAATAAGAAAATATGATATTATGCTAGTGACTAGTGAGAGCATGTTCACTGCACATAATTGTTTCAACTGGCATGTATATTCGTTTAATTTTGTACTTACAACACCAGGGGGTGCACAACATTTCATTTGTGCACGGACCCTTATTCGTCTAATCCTAGTAGCAGGAAATAAGGAAAACGAGTAAATTGAATCCAACCGTCTTACCAAAGTCGGTGAACCGCTTCCGCGGAGCATGGAGGAACTCGGCGTACTCCTGCCCACTTTCCGTCTTATGCAGCTGCAGCACTAGAGGCCTCCTCGTCACAATACCTACACAAACCCAAATTGAACCCTCAAACATCCGAAACGGCTCAAATCAAACATCGCGCTCGCGATATAGCGACTGCATTACCAGATCCACGAGGCAGGAAGTCCCTCCCGACTATGCTCTCGAGCACCGACGACTTCCCGGAACTCTGGAAGAATCAGAAAAGAAAAGGCCACCAAACGTGAGCACGCTGGCCAGATCTGGGGGCGGGGCCGGGCGGATTTCGAAGCGAGGCATGAAGGTGTCTGGCGGTGCGTACGTACCTGTCCACCGACGACTGCGACGGATGGGAGCGCCTCCCAGAGAGAACCCCCGCCACCGCCGCCGTGGTCACCGAGGACCGTGCACGCACGCTGGATCCGGTTCACCAGCCCGATCAGGCTCCCCATGGTCGCCATCTCGGCTGAGCACGCTGAGCACTGCCCGCCGGAGGTTCTAAAAAGGCTACGGTGGTCGTCGGCGGCGAGCGGTCGGACGCGGTGGGATCTAACGAGTCGGGAGAGAGATGAATTCTGCAGCGACAGATTTTAAAAAGAGTGCCATGTAGTTTTGCTTGGATGGTGGTGGGGAGAATACGTTTGCTGCACCAGGCGTTCGAACGCCGGTGTGAGGAAGCTAATTCACTGGCAATGGGGTCACACGGATTGCGGGGTCATGCGGTCAGTTAGACTGGGCGTGGGCCCTGGCGTCCGGTTGTTATTGACGTTTGAACGCCGAGGAGATGTGTGGGAAGGATGGGTTTGAATGAACCGGGGCTATGGCACGGGAGCCGTTGGATCTCAGCAGAAAAGGCTTTTGGGGTGGGTCAGCTTTGTGGGGGTGCTGTGTGACGCGTGAACAACAGGGGAGAACAGCGAATGCGCTGGAGGCCCTGGAGCTCGGAACTCCGGCTGTTTCGCAGTCAATAACTCAACGGGAACGATGGTACAATAATAAGCCTTTAAATGAAGTACTTATGTTTTCTTATGATTTGTTTCAAACCACACTTGAATTTTTCACCTAATACAATCCTTAGACATGCTGTGACTCCATCAATTTCAAGATCTATCTACGTACCTAGATATCATAGGGATGGGTTCTGCACACATATGCAGCCGTGCAGGTGAGATTGTGGCAAAAGTTCAAGGCTCTTCAAATGTCTTCCATGCACAAACAACGATTCAACTACCTCTCGCTCTACTGTTGCAGTGATCCATTGCAACTTTCAGCAAATCTCAACACCCATCGGTTATGGGTAGTTAATGACTTAATGGTTTTGCTGCCCCCGTTATCATACAACAGCACTATAGGACACATCCTTGAATTTCTCATCACATGATTCATACCGTCACAAATAAAATTCAATACACGTTTTACACTGATTCTCACGACACAAATAGGTCAACGCAATCCAAAGGTTCCAAACGTGTGCATCTTGTCACACAACTATTATATAACCTTATTCAAGTTTGTTTGGTATTTCACAATCAAGAGATAGGACGATTTACACTGATAATGCCGCCTCACATTCTTATTAATAGATACTGAGCTTACATACTTATTATCCTTATTTCAGATGTTCTAGGTAAATAACACTCATCAATTGAGACCACAACCACAAGAACAGAGATGCACTACATGATCTAACAAGCTAACAAATGGCACAATAACACAACAAAGATAGATATTGTGGTGGCTTTACTCCAAGAAGATATATCCCCTGGACAGCCTCGCCAATTTATGGGAGGAACATCGGAGATTAACCATCAAATGAGAGCCAGTGACATTAGATCTTTGGATTGCACAGCAGCAACCGGTATATCTCATTATTCACCTCTGACATGTACTCGTACCCAAGGTTATCAGCTCGATTCCTGAACTCATCAACGTCCTCCAGTGGCACTTGTATGCCGACTAATACATTTGCTCCAGCTTCTCCCTGCATAAGAGAATTATTATTGCATCATTGAATATACATGTTTCCTGTTCTATTTATTAGTCTTCATTGTTTATTCAACATAAAATATAAACATAAGAAGCCAAGAACCACTCCAGCCTGCATATACATCTTCCATATTATCAAATTGCGTAGATGGGCAGTATCTACCAAAGGCAAAGAAAAATCACATACCTGTGCTCGGTAATGGAAAAGGCTGATGTTCCAACGAGGGCTGAATGCATCTAAAAATTTCATAAGGGTACCAGGCCTTTCTGGGAAAATGAACCGGTAAAGAAGTTCGTTCTTTACTTCTGATCTGCCACCAATCTGAAATTAATCGAGTAAGATACTTGTTATAAAAAAAATCGAGTAAGATAGCAAAATAGTTGCAGAAGAAATGACCAAAGGAACTGAAAAGAAAAACATTTCTGATAATTCCAAACATAGAGGTGTATGACAGTAAACTAAAAATATGTCAACTGCCTCCTACATTTTTAAGGCAGGCCATCGTATCTGCAAACGGAATAGCATACAATTTGCAAAAATCACCTTGGGCTACTATGCATAGGAATAAGTGCAATGCATATTCAATTGATTGTGCTGTATCACTTTTTATTTCCGTAATAATGCCAACAACGAAACAAAGTTAAAAACCAACCTCCTAGACAACAAAAAAAATGTAGCGACTGTTATGTGCATCATCAAAAATGAAAACTTACAAAGTATCTAAGGTGGTCCTTTGCCAAATCATTTTCAGTAAGGTCAAAAGTTTTCAGTTCTGCAGCTTCCATACGATCCACCATTGCTCCAAGCTCATTGTCAGTGTAGATGCCAACACTGTAATAAACAAAAGCGATGTTACAAAATACAAGTAGATAGTGACCATTGTTAGATGTATCAATAGTTAAAAGTTCAGATAACTGATACACAATGTGCCTACCTGTAAAGAACAAGGGCACCTGCTGTATTGGAATCATATCTGTATTTAAATTCAGTAATATTCATCTGGCCAACCTGCAGAATGAGAGGTCAGAGGAAAGGAAATATATTTTTCCATTGTTTGCATATTGGCAGAATAATTACAAGGCATGTCGCATGCAGGTCCTAAGTGGGCGGCCTTTGGACTGGCAAAGAACTGTAGCAATCTAGTCCCATTCTTATGCTCATCAACCCAGTCTAAGTCTTATATTCCATTCTAAGAAAGCAATCACCAGCACCCAGCTATGATTCTCATGGCAATGTTTACCAGAGGAGGAAAGGGTGTCAAGGGCAGTACTGCCTCTCATTCAGGCATCAAGGGCAGAACTTCTCAACAGAAGCTATGGCAGGATAGGAAGCGATACTGACAACAAGGGCATCAGATTATCATGACCCTTCAGAGGCACAGAGCTTCCTTGGGTTCATCAAAGCCACCAACACCAGGATGAACTGAGTCGGAAGGAGGGAGAAAATGGAAGAGAAAAGGATGCCCGTGGTATCACAGCTGTTTTGCTGTACTGCTTCTCATTCAAGCGCCAAAGACAGAACTTCTCACTCTATCAACGGGTGCAGAAGCTATCATGGCATGGGAAGCAATATGAGCAACAAAAGCACAAGGTACCTGCATCGTGTCCCTTGAGGCATGGAGCTTTCTTGGGCTTGCATCAGCCCAAGATTGTTTTTTAATTAGGCTTTAAGTAAGATTGGATTGAGTTATAGATATTAGTTTCGTAAGACTCAACTCACCCCATCTATATAAGGATGAGGTTGTATCTCTTATAATTAATCAATGCATAATCAAATCTGGTTCCATTCTTATGTTCATCACCCCAGTCTAAGTCTTAACCATTCTAATTAAGACACTGGGCTATCCTCTTGGCTACATTTATCCCGATTATGAACAATGGTCCATCACAAGACGTACCAATTCTGCAAATTTTTTGAAGCTTCCCTGCTCCTCTGGCAGAAATGTAGCCAACACTGCTTCTCGTTTCCGACCAACATCAGCAAGTTCAGTTACTAGTCTAAGTCGATCAAAGTTCATATTTGCTCCACTAGTTATTGCAACAACAGTTTCTCCTTTCAAATCATAGTATTTGCAGTACGCTTCAGCCCCTGCCAGCGCAAGAGCACCAGCAGGCTCAAGAATACTTCTTTTCTCCTCAAACATATTCTGCACATGAAAAAAAAATCAGCACCACATACTACAGGTACAATAAATGTAAATAAAATGAAGAAAGGAAAAGAGATGTGGATGCAATATTGGAATGCAAAGACATTTCTGTATACAGTTGAGAAATTCTGACGGTAAATTTAGCAAACCATGTTAAATAGACATGCTACCACTACAGGAACTGACAGCTAATATGCGCCAATTAGATAAACTTTTGAACGTTCATGAATTAGTGTTTTGGACAGACCAGGACCATAATAATACAATAATTTGCCAATTTTCACTTATATTTTTTTCCTTTTCATATAGAACTGTATCTTGAAAATCAAGTGAGGAGAGGATGAAACTATAAAAATATTCAACAGCAAACAAATAAATATGTGGTTCTTACCTTTATTGAAGCACAAATAGCATCCCGACTGACCATAACAATGCCATCTACAAGTTCTTTGCACAAACGAAATGTCTCCTCTCCTACAGCTTTGACAGCTACACCATCCAGCAAACCCTCCAACATGCTCTAGCGTCACCCTTTTACCATGGCACAAGGACAAGGCCATTGCATTTGCATCTGATGGCTCTACTCCGATTATTTTCACCTGTCAAAAAAAATGTTGCAAAGTATATAAAAAAACAATTATCACCCTGACTATGGACAAACATAAGAAAATATGTGCTGGGCTCAATCATGGAAAGGATTACAATTGCAAGAATGTTTTGTTGATAAACAATTCAATCTCCACACACACAAGAATCAGTCCGTGTCTCCTTGATCCCAAGTAGATAAACTTGTTGAGAACAAGATTGTGCAGAAACAAAAAATGCTACAATACAATTCTCACCTCTGGACGAACCCGTTTTACATAGGCAGCAATTCCAGCAATTAATCCACCACCTCCCACAGGTACAAAAATTGCGTGCAGTGGGCCTTGAAGTTGCCGAACAATTTCCATGCCGACGGTTCCTTGTCCAGCAATAACATCAGGATGGTCAAATGGAGGTATGAATGTACGGCCTTCTTCCTCACATCGCTGTTTTGCGTATGACTGAGCTTCATCGTACGAGTCTCCCTTGAGAACTACTGTTGCACCCAGTCTCTTCACCGATTGCCACTGGAATTAAGGTAACATATTATTTGATGAGAATTAAGTTCTTTCAAGAGAATGAAGTGCAAATTTCTCCTGTGCAACAAAATAAACTGTGTAATATGACAGATTTAACATCTGGTATATGAGGATCAATCACCTTGATTTCTGGTGTTGTCACGGGCATGACTATAACAGCATCGCATCCTAGTCTCTGGGCAGAAAGAGCAACACCTTGGGCATGGTTTCCAGCAGAGGAGCAGATGACACCCATTTCCAATTGCTCCCTGGAGAGCTTTGCCATCATATTGTATGCTCCTCTCAACTTGAATGAGAATACCTTTACCAAGAAAATAAAGAAGTTCAACAGTTCTGTACATTTCAGTCAATTTGAAATTTAGAACATAGCAACACTCAAAACAGTTCAAAGTAATTATGAATCATACTATGTACCAAAAGTTTGATTGGGACAAAAGGCTTTGTTGTTACTGTTGTTGTTATTGTACTACGTATCAAAAGTGTGTCCATAAAATCGGACACAAAGCACATTCATCTCTAACTACCAGTACTAAAAAAAGCCAACAATTCAAACAGAATTTAGAGATGTTTAAACAGAGTAAAACTTCGGAAGATGTCTATTCTCTTCACAGGAAAACTAAAGCCAAAATGGAAAAATAAAGGGACGTTCTAGTACCAATTTGAGATTCCAAACATCTTTTCAAGCCCACTGAACGATCAAACATTGCCGTCCCGTGTTAAACCCCCAAACAACACTCTGATGAAATGTTCTATCAAACATCCAAACTATCGTCAATGACAAATGTAAAAAGTTTTCCGCAAAACAAGCAGAAACAATAGCTTCTGAAGCCCAGCATTCTCATCAAACGGGAGGAATTCCCCCGGGAACAAATTAGCCTAAAAGGCCCTGTTCATGGACACAAATCAACCAAAAAAGGTGGCGAGACCTATGGAGGAGGGTTGCGAGTCAGTCGTACTTACCGGCTGCAGGTCCTCGCGCTTGACCCAGAGATTGACCCCGAGGCGGTCGGATAGTTTGGTGGCGAGCTGCAGCGGTGACTCGATGGCAACGTCGTACACCTTGGAGGACAGCACGCTGGTGAGGTACTCCATCGCGCCGGGCCCTCCGGTCCCGGTGCCGTCGACGAACCCATCCTCCTCCGCGCCGCGATCTATCAGGCCAGCCACGAGGCACCCGCTCTCCCGCTGCAGCGACTCCGGCGCCACCCGCAGCGTCGGCACCGGCGGGGGCGGCGGGACGGCCGCGAGGGACGCCTCCGCCGCCGCCGTCGTGGCCGCGGCGGCGGGGGCTACGCGTGACGGCCCGCGCCCGTCGCAGCGGCGCGGCGCGGCCGGGAAGGGGGCCGAGGTGGCGGTGGCGGCGGCCGCCATGGTGCCCTTGCCCAGCTTTGTGATTGTGTTTAACACAGGTTGGTGGAGCGCTTTAGGGCGGGGCGGGGCGGACCGGGTAAACAGAGAGGAGTGCGGCACGAGTCACACAAACAAAGCGCGGGGCGGGGTATATGCAGTGGCGCGGTGGGCGCGCGCGGGTCGTGCGGCATGGGCCCCGCACAGGATCGCCCCGTCAGCATCGGTATCTGCGCGCGACCCTTTTTTCATTGGCTTTTCTCGCGTCGTTGTCCGCTGCCTCGCGGCAGCGCCCATGAACATCAGCGATTCATGGACCGTCCGGCTAACAACGGCCATCAGATTAGTCATGGACTATGGAGGTTCGTAATTGACATTTTAATTGTACATAAGGTTTCTATTTTTTGTTGGTTGTTATTGTTCGAACCCACACCAAAAAACACCATTCCATCTCTCACAAGATCATTCACAGTTAGCAGTTGAGGCATCAATGGGCATGTCCCTCACGCATATGGTACTGACAGACGTAGGCGGTAGGCCGACGTGTCCTACATCAGAGGTACTGTACTAGTTTCATCTTGCGCGGTAGAGACTACAGACGATCATATGATCCGTTCGAGGGTAGTACTACCGAAATTTATGGAGCGAATCCGGTGCATGTGAGTCTGCACGTTTGCCGACTGTACCGGCTATTTTGGACTGCCATGTAGTGGTAAGTACTAGTAGCAGTATTTATTAAGATGAGATTCGGATGGCTGCTGCCTCTAACAACAGAAAATGTGTTAGTTATGAAAACAATGACGATGCAGCACTCAGATTATATACACGTGAAAAAACACTGGAAACCACTGCAGGCGCTTTTAAAGAAGTGCCCATACAAAATAACAAAAGAGTGCGCAGAAAATGAAACAGCAGATCAGGCACTTTGCACGTTCTTGAATGGACGGCAAGGAAAAAGGACTTGTTTCGACCAGTAATAGAGGTATCAAAATCATTTTTTATCAATCATCATAAAACAGTGGCAAGTTGCAAAATAAATATATCACAAGCTCGTAGTCTTTTTGCTGGTGATACAGGCCAAACAACAAAATGAATGTGAGGAAAACCTTTTGTTTGCTAGACAACTATGGTAACTAAACTCACTACCTCTCAATAACTTTTTGCAAGAAATCCTATCCTCATAATGTTCATACATCGTTCCGCCACTTTTTGGATGAGGGGCCCAAATAGCACGACGCAGGGAAAGTTGCTTGAGAATTTGAGATACTGCGTGATAGTTGCTTCATTTTGTCATAAGCTAGAAGCGTCCAACCAACATCTATAGTTGAGATGAGGAAGCCATAAGTAAGATATTTGATCCTGACAATTGTGTGGCGCAAGGCAAGCAACAACGAGACTGCCCTTTGGGAGCTGACTCATTGAACATGCTAATGCCACAACCCGATGCTTTGAATGTTAAAATAAGACAGACATACCACGCCACGCAGCAGACGACAGCAGACGAGGACCAGACTGGTTACTCTAGTCTAGTTCTTAATATTCAACTTGAATGGAACAAAATTGGCTCGAAGCACAAGTCTTCCCATTGTTTAAATCTGATCCAAAACTGTTTCAGATCATCCAGATCCAATGCGATCAGCTTCCCTGTGGTACTTAACTGGACAGAGTTGTACAAATTCAAAAACAGAAATCAGAAGTGTATCCAATTTTGTGTGCTTCAAGTAAAAAGTACTACTTCAAGATCTGTACACAACTATTTATCATGTAACCAGGTGTGCACCAACACAAAATAGATAGTTGGATATAAATTGTTCAGTGAAGAGCAACAGAAAACAATTACTAGCCGTAGCAACATGACTGTTCCAGATAGTCGATGTATGGTAAATACTAATATATGGAAACAAGAGGGCAGGTTGATAGCATTAACATGTAGGCATACCACAAAAAGGAAAATAAACTCTCAAAAATGCACAGGGAAAATGTCCTTCTGTAGCTCTGCTAGAAGACTAGAACTCGCAGCATATCAACTGCTCCCCACAAGATTCTTATGCAGATGAATATTATACAAAGATAGAACCCATACCACTTTGGTATCCTGGGAATAGCACAATAATAATGTGATGCATGTACAGAAATGATAACCATATATTATACAACAAGACAAATATAGTAAATACTCGCAGCACAATGATATCGATTTGTTAGAGGTAGTTCTTGAACTGCAATTTCCTCTAACCAGGATTGGAATTTTGTGAATATGCTTCTTTTCTCCGTTGCTTTGTCCTAACTTTCAGCTATAGATGGCATATCAATCTTGAGCGTTGACAGCTAGCAGTTAGACAAACCAAATTTCTAATAGAACAACAGACTTCTTAATTTTCCTCTAGCAACCTTTATACTGATACTATCTAAATATTGATTGATAGTACAATTGAAAAAGAATATGAAAAAAAATGATCTGAAAACTTCAAAAGGGGAAACAACCTGAAGCAAAACTGATGATCACTTAGTTTCAGCCAAAATGACTCCCTGAAGTATGTACTTACTAGTTACTAGTGTGTATGTCCAACCAGTATTCTAGCCTTCTGGTCTGCATTAGTGTACAAATTTAGGTTGTTGTTTTTTCTTTTCAATCTCCTTATGAAGGAAAATCATAATTGTTTCCGTGGCAGAGTTTGGGGCAATGCCTTCTGCGATCATCCTCCTCAAATACTTGTCAGCTTCCTTCAATCTACCAGCTTTTGCATTAATATGGATCAAGGTATTGAAAGTCACAACATCAGGCTTCATGCCAGTTCTAGTTATCTGCTCAAACAAGCAGCTCGCTTCTTCTACCTTCCCAACCTTTCCCAACTGATTGATCAAAGTGTTATACATGACTATATCCATGTAGACGCCTTTCTTTGATAACTGATCAATAATTGAGCTGGCAACTTCTGGTTTTCCCATCTGGCCAAGGCCTTGAATGATCAAATTATATGTCGCTATATCATTGGGGCAGAGCTGTCCACCCCTCTCGTGAAGAACTGCCCACACCTGCCTTAAATACCCCTTCTTCACAAATGATGTCATAAGGGAATTGTATGTATAACTCGTCCCTTTCTGTCCAAGACTTGTAAAGATCTCAAATAATTTGCAAGCCACACTCAACTTCCCTTTGGCTAAAAATATTGACAAGTATGTATTAACCATGTCAGCGTCGAAAGTTTTGGGCCCCATACCTTGCACCCGCTGCCCTCTGTGCATTGTAAATATAGAAGAACCATTCAAACTATCAGCATTTTTAGCAAGATGGTCCAAGTGTGGCGACAATGACCAATCATCCTTCGGATCATTGTTTGGGGTTTCTTCATCAGCATTGGTACATCCCACAGGATTGACCAAACTCATCACGTCTTGCATATTACCATCGAAAGGAAAAAGTGAAGTACCATCTTTCCCTCTGTCCTGTGGTGCTTTCAGGGCCGCCATCATGTTTGATTTCCACCGAATGGCATCTGGCAGCACAGAGCCATCCCTAATAAACTTCACTATTTGCTCTTCCAAGTCCCACCGTCTACTCTTGTTAAAACCTATCAGCAACGACGTTATGGTAACCAAATCAACAACGAAGCCCCGCGCCTCCATCTCCTTCACCAACTCAACTGCCTCTGCAACTTGATCCCCCACCCCCTCCTTGCAGAATTCCCTGACCATAATACTATAAGCAATTCCATCCAGCAGTTGCCCTTTCCTCCTTAGCTCATAAAACAGCCGACAAGCAGCTTCAGCCCTCCCATTCTTGAACAGACCATCGATCACTGTATTATGCGTGCTCGCTGAGCATTGGATTCCATCAGCCATCATTGTCTCGAAAAATCCACATGCTTCATCAAGCTTCTTCGCTTTGAACAGGCCATCGAGAAGCGAATTGTAGACCGCCACATCACCCCTCACCCCACTGCTCCCACGCATCTCCTGAAACACGCGCAATGCATCATCTATCCGAAAACTCTTGCAGCACCCATTCATGACTGCCCGATATGTGAACACATCAGGCTCAATTCCAGAAGACTTCATCTCGTCAAAGGCAACCAACGCATCAGTAGCCCTCCCTCCAACCACAAGCGCTCGGATGACCGAATTATACGTGCATATGTCTGGTGTAACAGGCGGAGAGGCAGCCTTCATTGCTGCAAAAAGCTTTAGCGACACATCCAGCTGCCTCCACTTGCCAAATGCGTGGATGCAAATGTTGTAGAACCTTACATTGGAAGGGAGGCCCCTCCTTGACATTTCATCAAACACATGGCGGAAGTCATCGTCGAGGTTCTCCTTCGACAGGGCGAGGAGGAGACGGTTCGTCGCCCGGACGGGCGGCGGGTGGGAGGCTATGGGCAGAAGCCTGCGGATGGCGGGGACGGCGGAGATGAGGTCGGGGGACCCGATGAGGGACGGGAGCGCGGCAGCGGCGAGGCGTGGGAGGAGGTCGGGCGGCGCCGCGTCCAGCAGGGCGAGCGCGGCGTCGAGGCGCGACGCGGAGAGGAGCGAGGAGAGGAGGGCCGGGAGGAGCGTGGACGTGGACGGGGAGGATTGCGCGAACGGGAGGAGCTCGTCGAGGAGCGGCGGGGATCCCGCGGCGAGCGCGCGGAGGAGGACGGGGAAGGTGGCGGCGAGGATCGGGGAGGCCGGCGGCGTGGCGGCGAGGAAGAAGGAGAGCTTGGAGGCCGGCGGGAGCGCCGGGTGCCGGAGGATGTGGAGGTGGACGGGCAGCAGCAGCGGCGCCGCGGGCAGCAGCGCGTCGGGGATGTGCGGCGTGGTGAGGAGGTGGCTCACCAGGCGCGTGGCGAGGAGCGCGTCGGTCAGGCCGGAGAGCGGCGTGGCGGCCGCGGACGAGAGACGCCGGATGGGCCCGGCCAGCCCCGGCGGCATTGCTGCGCGCTCGCTGCAGCCTGCGACCGCGCGGCAGGGTAATTGAGGGGATTTTCCTCCGCGCGCGACCGCGATTCACCGTGCACGGGGGGAGCGTGTTACAGCACGATGGTGGGGTCGTCCCTCCTCTCACTTCCGTTCCTGCGGCCCGCGCGCTCGGCTCTGAACCAGGTGCGAGGTGAGTTTGGCACCGCGGGGATGAGTGGCTCCGTGGAGTGAAGTGAGAGGGGCGGCGATCGGCGCGTGCAGGTCCTCTGCAGTGATGAGTAAAATTCAGAGAAATGTAGCAACTAAAATAGTAAAAAGTGTAAAAAGTGAGACAGTGAACAGTTCTCTGAATTAATACTGTAGCGAAAGTACTGTACAAAGATACTGTAGGGAATTTTGTACTGTTTGTTTCGCACTATAGCATCAAATCTGTCCCATTGATCTTAGATCCGATGGTTGAAATTCTCACTAATTCTAGCTACAGTACGTTCTCTGAATTTAGAGCACCAATGCAGGTGACCCCGATCCGCGGCGATCACTGAAGTACGTAGGTCTATGAGCAATTGAGCATCTCGTTAGCCAGACCTCGTAACGGGCTTTGTTCAATGGTTGGGCCATTTTATGGGCTATGAGCTAGTGCTCTGTGGGCTTCATCGTTTTCAGGAGATGCAGGCTTTTTTGCTCAATGGTTGGGCCGCACATGAAGCCCACGGTCCTTTTTCACAGCGCGCCTGGTTTCCGCTAGTTTTCCAATTTCCATGCACAGCAGCACAAGGGTCAATGATCCACTGCCTGCTGCTGCTGCTGCTGCACGACCACCACACCACGCTGCTGGCGGTTTGCGACTCTTGTGCGAGATCGTGGAATCATATGGTACGGCCTTGGTCAGCGAAGGATCCACGAGAGAGATTCAGTGCCACGTCGCGGTCACGGCTGCTGCAAGCAGCATCGCGTTTCGATTTCGCTTCTCCTCCTACGCTCATCGGCGTCGTCGTGTTACGAGAGCTGAAATCGATCCACGCCTGCCAGGCACTACGTAAAAGGTTAACAACAACTTTTAACTGCACATGGTATTTTGCTTCCACGATTTGTTCCGTCGTGCACGAGAAACACACACTGCATTTTGCCTTCTCACGCCAATATAGAATAAAAATACGGTGGGAAAGCTTTAACGAAAATGATGATGATGAGTTCACGACGCAGACGCCACGGGTGGCGCTGGCCTTCTAGACCGATCGTTCCAGATCCGAGCGAGCAGACGCACGTGCCTCCTGATCAGTGCTCGGGGCTGAAGGCAAAGGGACAAACAGAATCGCGAAACAAAAAAAGTTGGCCATCACCGTCGTCGTATGGCTTATCACGCAGTTTTATTTTAGAATGTGGACCTGGCCATCTTTGGCTCGCATCCGTTCGTCTGTTAATGGACTTTGCCTGCGCAGGCAGGGAGGCACGGGATGAGCTGACGGCCTGCCAGTGCCGGAGCGCCCTTGGTTTCGCGAGCATGTGCTGCTGTACCTGGATGAAGCGGCTCCGGCGACGGATACACGTGTTAAGCAATGGCACGCGTCTAACCGGCGTTCCAATCATCTGCTTCAGCCAAATGTAAAAAAAAACTCTGCTCAACTCCGTTTTCAGGATGGGCGTGACCGAAGACCCGATTTAGGTCTCGGGTAGGTCAGCCCTACGAAAGTTAGGTCCTCCGTCGAGACGGGCGTGCAATAATTACGCATCCTTTTCTGATCAGCACAAAATACCTGAAAAAGAGCGGCAGGCACCAAAAGCAGCGACTGCCCTGCCGATAAGATAACGATCCGCTATCTCCCACCATTCTTCCGCCGTGCGCGCCGATCGACACGACACGGGCACACGCTTTTCACTCTCGCCCGACCCGTCATTCATGGAGGATCCCGATCTCCACCGCGATTCGCCCTGCGCGCGCACTACCGGTGGTGGTGGGACTGGGAGTCACGAGGCCACCTCGGCCTCGTCTTCCTGATCCGTGGAGATTAAAAGCTGATTGAAAGCCTCACACAGACACTCTCCTGTCGCTTCCGCTTGTTCCGTGCGAGTGATGGACGCGAAGACTCGGCCGCGCGCGCGTCGGATGCAAGCGACGGCGGGACCGGCGTCGCCTTTCCATCGGCCGTTCAATTCAATGCCTTTGATTGAGCAGGCAAAAGCCAAGACGGTGTTCGTACCTACCACTGCTTTTCCCGCGCCACGCACGACGACGGGTACCCTGCGCGAGCGAGGTTCAGTGCACCGCGTCGGGGCTTCAGGCGGAGCACAAGTCGGATTTGTCTAATCGTGGTGGCGAAATGCTTGTTCCCGTAATTAATGATAAGTGCGCTCCGTACATATTGACTGAAAAAGGCATTTTTCTCACTGTATTCTTGCTTGCCGGATTTCTACTGCACCGTAATTTACTGCTAGTAAGTAGTAACCGGGTTTTACTGCATTCTAGTAGGGGTGTGTTCGTTTCTCCTCTAAAATTTAAGCATCTGTCATATCGAAGAGAATCTTATTATTTATGAATATTTCGATCGACTTAATGAAAAAACCCTATTAACAGATTGGTGCTAATTTTCGAGATGAATCTAATGAGCTTAATTAATCTATATTTTGCTAAAGTGATGCTACAGATAATCGTTTTCTAATCACGACTTAATTAATCTCATTAGATTCGTCTCGTAAATTAATCTAGAAGGTCTGTAATTTATTTTATAATTAAACTTTATTTAATACTTCTTAAATAATAAGATTCTTTTGACGTGATAGTTTCTAAAATTTAGATCCAGGAAAACGGTGAGTTTTGAACTGTCCAAGTAACAACTGGTTCTCTTCCGGCCGGACGGGCGGGCGAGAGGGACGGAGAGATCGCAGTGGTCCTCTGCACGGCGCATGTGTCGCGTGACGAGCCGCGCCAGGGAGTGTGCAGTGCAGGGCAACAGGCGACGTACACGGCAGAGAGGACACAGCCGTACCACGCGATCGTCCGGAGCGGAAAAGGGCGGAGGCCACCAACCAACCTCGGGACTCGGGAGCATATCCTCCGCCCGTCCGTCCCTTTGCCGCCGCGCCTCTACAAATAGAGGAGGGAGCCGAGCGAGACCTGCCACGCAACCATTCACTTCAATCGCCTCTGCGCTTGGGAAGAAGACAGAGGAGAGCTAGCTAGAGAGCCTTCCGCCGCCGAGAAGCAGGAGAGAAGGAAGACGCCATGGCTCTGCTCACGGACCTCGTCAACCTCGACCTGTCGGGCTGCACCGACAAGATCATCGCCGAGTACATATGGTGAGATCACTTCTCGGCATCCTCCTCTTCTTTGTACTTGCACATCGATCGATCTCTACGGCCGGTCCTGCATGCGACGCTCTTTTCCTTCTTTCCGCGGTGTTCTCCTTGGATCTTTAATTATTTGGCGGTACTGAGATGTGCATCTTTCAGCCTCGGACCTAAGCATGTTCCTTCTCCTAGAGTAATTCATTTCTGGTACAGTGGTACTACACTTTTCTCCAAGAAACAAAAAACCAGTTCCGGTATACTCCTGTACTGCTGCGTCAGTCTGCTGTAGTAGTAGAATAGATGCCTGCGTTCTCGTGAACATGAGATACACCTGCCTAACACAAAGTTCCACGTTTCTAGGAAGATTTCCATGAACTACATCCAGATATGGTCAAAGATCATTTCCTCTTTTTTTGTTATAAAAAAAGATCATTTCCTTTTTCAAGATGGTAAATTTATTTTTACATGTTTTCTCCCACTTTTTTTGTTGTTGTCCCCGAAACAAACGCCTGCCACTTACTTGCTCCCGTTTATACAAGTTACTCACTATGTTACAAAAATCAGCTCGCCACTTTTAGGCCGTACTAATCCAACTTTTAGCACGTACTAGTACAGTACTAATCACACTGTCTCTCATGCAGGGTTGGTGGCTCTGGGATGGATGTGAGGAGCAAGGCCAGGGTACGTTACACTTTTTTTCCCTGATAACCATGGACCCTTATCTTTGACTCAGTCACCCATAACGTTTCCTCTGGATGATACGTGCCACGCCAAGTGCACCTTCGTGACAGCTTTTCAAGCACCTTGTCAACACGAAAACACGCAGCGCTTTCCCCTAATGCAGAATTTTTATAAGCCAACTTTTCAAGTGCGCTTTACACCTCACATGTTGCTGCGTGCTTCGATCAGACGCTGTCCGGACCTGTGGATGACCCGAGCAAGCTTCCAAAGTGGAACTTCGACGGCTCCAGCACCGGCCAAGCCACCGGTGACGACAGTGAAGTCATCCTTTGGTACACACTCTTCGAGTCAACTTCTACGTTTCACCTGACGTGTCTTTTCGTGTGCATCGAAGTAGTAGTAATAAGTGTTGAACTAATCAATCTTGTTTCTTTCTGCATCGAAGTCCTCAGGCCATCTTCAGGGACCCGTTCAGGAAGGGGAAGAACATCCTGGTAAACATACGCACCTGTCATCGATTACTTATACATATAGTACCTGCCAATTTACTGAAATGAAATCTGGTCATGGATACGTGAACCCTTGCGTAGGTTATGTGCGACTGCTACGCGCCGAATGGGGAACCGATTCCGTCCAACAAGCGGCATGGCGCGGCCAAGATATTCAGCCACCCTGATGTCAAGGCCGAAGAACCGTGGTTTGGGATTGAGCAGGAGTACACCCTCCTTCAGAAGGACAACAACTGGCCACTTGGCTGGCCACTGGGTGGTTACCCAGGCCCTCAGGTAAATGCAGATTCTCTAGCCTACAGTAATGCCATGCTGCACAATTAATTTCGGTACAAAATCTAGTTCTCCTAGAGAGGACACGAGTTAGTTTCAGATGCAGAGATTCTCACTACTTCCTGATGATGACCTTAATAAAATGGTATTCACAACTTGGTATTTCTAATTTAAACGAACGTTTCGTAGGTTCCAGAATCATTTTTGTCACAAACCACAATGGCAATTGTGAATTCGCATGAATGAACAATGAAATTATGTGTGGCAGGGACCTTACTACTGTGGCACCGGAGCGGACAAAATCTACGGCAGGGACATTGTGGACGCGCACTACAAGGCCTGCCTCTACGCCGGCATCAACATCAGTGGGATCAACGGAGAAGTCATGCCAGGACAGGTAAAAATGCGCAACACAAGTATACTCTCACCCATGGTTCACATAACCGGTAGAAACCGGCCAGTTATCCCGGTTTGATAGGTTAATCCAGGAAAACCGACACTGTGTATTGTAGCAACTCGGTTAATTGTCGTTTTCTCGGTTAACCGACCGGTTTTTCCGGTTCAAAACCATGCTCTCACCGCATAACTTTATACTGGTGCAAAGCTGTATCGATGCCTTTTTTTTTTGGACGATTTTTCGTCAAATACTGATGGAGTTCTGTGTGGACATAGTGGGAATTCCAAGTTGGCCCTTCCGTCGGCGTCTCGGCCGGCGACGAGATCTGGGTGGCTCGCTACATTCTTGAGGTGGAACAACCGGTCCTTTTTGTAATGGCAGGCGCCATAGTAACGCCAACAGTTCGATGTTTTGCTAACGGGATTTCCTTTCGCTGTGGTTGGCAGAGGATCACTGAGATTGCAGGTGTCGTGGTCTCCTTCGACCCCAAGCCGATCCCGGTGACCATTTCATCTAGCTTGCGATGTTCTCATCCGTTTTGATGCATGTTTTCATGCTGTGGTCTTATGAGATCCGTGTTTTTGTGCCTGCAGGGAGATTGGAACGGCGCTGGTGCGCACACCAACTACAGGTACAGAAACAAATCTTGTTCTGCACGATAGTACTCTGCCTTGTGATCGATCTTTCTAAGACGCTGGCGATGTGGGTTCAGCACCAAGTCGATGAGGAGCGAGGGCGGGTACGAGGTGATCAAGAAGGCGATCAAGAAGCTGGGCATGCGGCACCGGGAGCACATCGCCGCATACGGGGACGGCAACGAGCGCCGCCTCACCGGCCGCCACGAGACCGCCGACATCAACACCTTCATCTGGGTGAGCACGAGATCGATTTCAGCAACTTTTGCATCAGCATGATTTCAGATGAGACATACAGCACTGCTTTAGTAACGATCTCTCCCGTATTTGCTTACCAGGGTGTCGCCAACCGCGGCGCGTCGGTGCGGGTCGGCCGCGACACCGAGAAGCAGGGCAAAGGTGAGACGCCGCGGAGGAATTTCTTGCGTTTCCTGTTGGCGAGATTCTGATGACGGGCTGTTGACCCTTGTGCGATTTCCGTGCGTGGCTTTGTTCTCAGGTTACTTCGAGGACCGGAGGCCGGCGTCGAACATGGACCCGTACGTCGTCACGGGGCTGATCGCGGAAACCACCATCCTCTGGGAGCCCAGCCACTCCAACGGCGTGACTCATTGATTCGATTTCACCCCGTGGAGCGGTGTGGTGCCCTAGTCCCCTTGCGTTTCGCGCCCAAGCCTGCGTCTGTGCGAGCCGTGGTCTGCGTGTCTGAGCTGTGCTGCGGAGAGCATGAACGAGGCCGATCGTGTATTCGTGTGTTACTGGGGGTTTGGAGACTTCGTATAATGGCAATAAAAATAACTGCAGCGTGCTCCTTCTCGCACTTGTGTGTGTTCTGTCGTCTCTGAATTCTGGAAGCCCGGAACTAGACCTGGGCCGTGACCTTTTACGATTTTACCAGCTTCGTGCGAACAAATCAGTAGAAAAAACAGCGTGGAAATGCCACAAGGGAGTCAGAGCGTTCGACCCTGTCCAAGAATTGTGCGCGCATCAGAAATTCAGTACAACCGGTTTCAGGGCTTCAACAGTACGACTTTCGGTGCTTTAGCAGCCGCAACGCGGTACCCAAATCAATGTCAGTCAGGATCCCAGGATCCGCTTAGTTCTATTATAACCCTAAACCAGAACACAGCTTCATGGTTCAAGGCTACTGAAGACAAGATCGCATAGGCAAACACAACCGACATGGCCACATAAGTTGCATCGGTGAGCAAGACACGTACGTTATGCTCAAACCAAAAAAAAAAACACATCGATATATTACTAGATGGCGAAACACGCTCCCAATTACATCACTGAGACAGGATTATTGCCGCATGCTGCGCCAGCTGCTTGAGTCTGCAGGCAATAAAACGTGACGAATCCGATACATACAGTTTATTGGTGGTGATATGTAACAAAAAAAAACTATCAAACACGAGGTGGAATGGAATTTTGTGTAAGTGCCTCAAACTCATTCTAAAATGACGAGTCTTCCAAAATTTATGTGATCACGGTGGGGGCAGACCGGCCAGTGTACTCTTGCATCTTCGAGAGCTTTAGTGCCACATCGACCTTAAGAATAGAGGAGAGATCAGTAACAGTGCCCGAACAAGACAGCGCAATATGCTCATTTGAATATACAGGGATATCTTACCAGCGGAGCAAGGGCATCCGCAGATTCCCTCCCAATCTTTGAGGGATCCTTCTCGTACTGTTCAATGTAGACACGGATGGTGGCACCAACAGAACCAGTTCCAGAGAGGCGGAATACCTAGAATACCAATAACCAATGTAAGTTAACCAGCATGAGTTGCCTGAAAAAAAAATCCAAACTATGATGCAGGGACAGATTGTATTGCAAAATCATTGGTCACATGTAGGCTAAGGTTTTATGAAGCACCTTTTGTTTTGGTTCAAGAAAGCATATGGAGGGCGTTTGCAAGAATTTTTTTTTTAAAAAAATAAGCACAATGTGTATTGACTCTACGTACCAGTCTTGAACCATCTCCGAAGAGGTACCGGATACCCTGGTGCTTGGAGACAGATCCATCAACAGGATCCTTGTACTCAAACTCGTCAGCAGCAACTACATCAGAAACGTCTGACCGAATCTCCTTGATTAACCTGATAAAAAGATAATTTAGCCAATATACCAAACAGTTTGAAAATCCATGTGACGAATAAGAGATATGTACTTAAGTTAGCTATACAATAATTCCAAGTATCAATCCCACATAATTTCTAGATAAAAGTACTAGATTAGAGCACAGAATCTCACTTGTTGACATCAGAAAGTGACGACTGCATGCTGACCAGGTTTGCCATAAGTTCCTTAGCTGCCCCTGCGTCAACATTCTTCACAAAAACACACATTTAGCATGCTATCAAAATTGCAGTACATGTATGTGTGGTGCACATCAAAAGAATGAAGTACCTCGTAGTCATAGCGTGTGTAATAGTGGCGACCATAAGTTGCCCAGTGCTGACGGACAATATCTTCAACGGAGACAAGCTTATCTCCTCCAAGGTTGTCTTTGTTCTTGAAGGCAAGGATAGACAGCCATGCTAGCACAGCCCAAATACCATCCTTCTCACGAATGTGATCGGATCCTACACAATGTAGCAGAATAAATATCTCAATTCTATTCCAAGTACAAATGCTGTCAAGTGATTGAATATGGACTAGTTTGTGAAAGTTTCAATTCATACCAAGTACATATACCATCAAGTGACTGAATATGAGTTAGTTTGTGAAAATTAACTAAAGAAAAGATATGATCAGCTCATTCCTCGAACGCATAAAAGTCATAGTATTCGAGAACATGCCAATATAACAGGTACAGAATTACTAATCTCTATTATTCTGATCCAACAATGCATAAATGAGAAGCCATAAAAAATTCATATATTACCAGTGCCAAAGCTCTCTTCACCACAGATTGAACACATTCCCGCATCCATAAGGTTCCCGAAAAACTTCCACCCAGTAGGCACCTGAAACATGATTTTTTGTACATGTTAGAAATATCTAAGATTAAAACAATGAGATTTAATTCTGAAGACATTACCTCAAAGAACTTGAGATTTAAATTCTTTGCGACAACATCAAGGGCAGCTGATGTTGGCATGCTCCTGCAATTCCAACAACAGATCAATGTAAGGTATAGGTAAATTTTGAACGCATCTATGATTATACTGCAGCATGTCACAAAGGGATGACAAAATTAGCATTTAAAAGCCAGTTCCAGCGGGTGAAGTTGAAACAAATAGAATCTGAAGATCGGAGGGGCAGAAACCTGCCTAGCTCATTTGGAGCATTGTGTACAAGGAAACATGCATGTTTACCGAAGGCAGCACGGCAGGATAGCTTTATTAATTCAACTATAAGAAGTTTCTACAGTAAAAATCCTAGAAGGCTAGAAGTTTATCTTAGCTATTCAATACGGAGGAGAGGTTATTACCGGGCAACTCCCTTCAGGCCAGAAGAAAAGTAAGGGATTGATTGAACAGCATTGGCAGCAATGATGGCAACCGAGTCTGATGGTGTCACGAAGAATCTACAAGATGAAGGATACCATGAATTTCTCCTGGTGCTTTGCCAGTTCCCAAAAGCATTATTATAAACAAGATAATACAACAGATAATACCTTTTACCCAGAATCATATTACGGTCAGCATCACCATCAGCTGCAGCACCAAATTCAGGTGGCTCAACATTAGATGACTTTCCAAGACCCATCCGCTCAACTAACTCCTTTGCATAGGTGAGGTTAGGATCCGGATGGCCACCACCAAAGTCCTCCTGTAAGAACATAAGTGATGAAAACATGAAGCCAAATTATAAGTACAAATTGTGGCGAACTAGCAACAGAAATATATGGTACCTTTGGGACACAGTTCAACAGTGAACTTTCATCGGCACCAAGCTCTTCCACGAAGATCTGTTTGGCGTAAGCGCCAGCAACACCATGAAGTGCATCATAACTAAAATTGCAAATAAAAAAAATTAGATGCACTATACAACAGGTTAATAGGAAGATAAAGGTAACAAAGCTGCAATTACAGATAAGTACCAGAACGTAAATTTCGGAGAGGTCACCAGCTTTTTTATTGCCTCAAAGTCAAAAATAGACCTGAAATTAAGTATGAAATAATAATCAAATCACTGAATTCCGTCGAACAAAATAGGAACCTAAGAATCTGAGTATCAACATTCTTACTTCAGGAAAAATAATAAAAAAGGAACAGGAAGCTGCTTACTTCATTAGTTTTATGTAATCCACACTAGAGTCAAAGACATCGACGTCAAATGGGCCCTCAGGACCACTGAAACTAGTGACACCAACAACAGAAATATCAACCTGAAATGAGATAATAAAATAAGCAAATAAATATAGCAAGTACTCAAAAGAATATTTAGCGAGGTGGTGCTGCAACATACATCTGGAAGGTCTTCAGCGACGAGGTATTCGCTGATTGTTTTAGTGTTAGAGAAAATTTTATCGGTAACAGATTCAGGTGCAGGCCCGCCATTTCCCATATTGTATTTGATGCCAAAGTCCTGGAAAGTTCAATGAGAAGTATTCAATGGCATAGAACACATGTGGCTCTTGATTGGCAATAGTGTAACAGTAAAGTTGATACCTCAGTTGGACCACCTGGGTTGTGGCTCGCGGTTAAGATGAATGCACCAGTAGCCTTTGATCCCTATTGTTCATGTATGCAATTACAAACAAGTAGTCAGAAAATATATTGCGACAATAAGAAGAGGCAATACTAAGCATACATGATAGAGACTATCCACTTTCTCAGAAATAAAACTTACATCTGCACCAACTCTATCACGGATGACACAAGATACAGCTGGAGTAGACATGAGACTGTTTTGTCCAACCCATACACGTCTTACTCCATTGGCAGCAGCCATTTTCGTTATGATCTATAAAAAACAACTGAAATGTCATTTTTATGCACAGATGAACACTAGATTAAATCAATATCTTGGACCAAACTATATGGTAGCTACTATCGAAACATAAGAACGTGACATTATAGGTTGATAAAGGTTAGCATCTAATAGTGTAAAGTGTCGATTCCAAATCACCTGAACAGCATCTTTGGAGAAATAGCGGCCATCACCAGAGACAACAATGGTGGCACCTAGAAAGAAAGGAAGAGAGCAGAGATGAGCAATTACTGCAGAGAATGGACATGGTAGATCATGAAATACTTGGGACCATGGAAACTATATTTCCCAATCACAAATTGTGGTTCACAATACAGATGACAAAAAGAAAAAAATAGAATATGCATAAAACAGCATGATCATAATTTATTAGATCCCAGAATCAGTTAGGTCCCACAATATAGGTTACTTCACTCTCATATAATCATATAGGATATATGAACATAAGAGAAGCAAGTTGGCAGTATTGCTGAAGCAGGGCGCCATGGCCTATGTTCATCTCATATAAGAAATTTACCTTTAACTTGTTCCGCGGGAAGGGCGTTAAATGTTGCTTGGACAAAGTTCTGCAGATAATTAGGCTGCTGGAACACAGTAACCTGGAAATATTACCAAGAATTAATCATAAGATAAAAGCCATAACAAATTGTACTGTGCACCGAACTAAAAAGTGCTCAGTAACAGAAACGGGAAAATCACACATGTGCATTCAGCGATGACAATCAAGTAAATTTTCTTCTTAATTAATGTAGTAGTAAAAACACATAGCAATTAAAATTGTTTGTTGTTCCTACCGAGAAGCTCTTGGCTAGCTGGCTAGAAACAAAGTGAAATAGCTAGAGACAGTAAAGAGTAAACCCAGGTATGTGTATAAATATTAGACAACTGTAATGGGACCGGATGCCTTGACCAGACGTACCCATACCTCTACATCAAAAATAACAAGTGTATCCATTAAAGCTCTGCTTGGACATGTGTTTGCATGTGTACGGACTGGATATTCTTAGATACACATGTACAATGTACTCAGTCGTTCCTCGAGCTGGCCTGCCAAACTAGAAGTCTGTTGCTACCAGATCGAATTTAACTGACTAGCGAATTATCCATCTTTACAACACTGATTCATCCAATTTTGTTAACGAACAAAAGCCACTCTGGCCTCATTAAAGCAAGGATCCAAATTGATGTATTGACGCAAGGTGTATTAGATCCTAATGAACCTCCCAACAGGGCCCAACTAGATGCAGCAAGACGTAGCAGAATAATTTTCATGTGGGCATTTGTTGGCACAAAATAAACACTGACAGACTGACAGCCGTATCAGATAGTATGCAGTGACAAAGTAAACAAACCGACCCACTACTCAGCAAGATCCAGTAACAATTATCCACAGATGATCAATGCGAATGCGAATTATATGCATGAAAGCTAGCGCAAGCATATAATTCGGATCACTCGAGTACGTACAGGTCCAACGTTCCACACGAACCAACGGATCCAAAGCCAGCAGAAATGTTCCGGAACCACACTGATCCGACAACAGGACATCGAACCGCAATCAAACGCACACTCGCGGATCACAAACATGATACCACGGTTCCCATCAGATCCAATCCACGCGTCAGATCGTACACCGCCCCGGAATCCCGCGCGAGCAGGCCTCCGGCGAGATCCGCGAGGCGACGGCCAGCGCTGGATCCGAGGTGCCAGAGCTAACCACGCACCCCAACACATCACATAGAGATCCGGATCGGAGCGCTAGGAACGTGAGGCGGGAGGGCAAGAGCGAGGAGTGAAACCTTCTTCCGGAGGCCGGAGGTCCCGGGCTTCTGGCCCTCGAAGGGCGTGGTGGCCTTCTTCGTCACGGTGAAGAGCACCATGTCTGTGCCGCCGACGCGCTGCCGCCGGTCGCCGCGCGAGAGGAGAGAAGCGGGGTGAGGCTGCGGTGGTGCTGGTGGCGGTGGAGAGATCGAGAGTGAGAAGGGATGGAAGGGAAGGGAGTGGTGGGGTGGTGACGATGGCGACGAGGGCGTGGCGGTATTATAGCGCCGGGTGGCGACGGGAAGCACAAACGGATCATTCGGTTCTTCTGCTCCCTACCTTTTTCTCTCCACTTTTTTGAGTTTTTGAGGTGTCAGTTTGAACCAGTAACAAGCCGTGGGTGGATTCTCAGTGCTGCTGGTATTCAGGATCGATTTAGTTATGGATAGGTAAAAACAACAATGGTTAAATAATATAAATGAATGACAATGGCAGATTGGCAGTGACAGTTTAAAGTGAAAGGCAATGAACGATTATTTATGTAATAATGGCCGGTTCGCAAATTAAGGTGAAAACAATCATTACGAGTGAACATGGAAATTGAAAACCACCAGTATTATCAATGGAGATAGAACTAAGCCAGATGGATACAAAAATAGGATGTTGATAGCTTTCATTTTAAACGTTATGGCCTATGCTAGCACTAAATCGTTCCAAACGAAGGAAGTGAAGCAGATTGGCCGCAAAAGGTAGAAAAGGTGGAGGTTCTCTGATTCCCTCTCGTGAAAGCAAAGTTGAGTTGTACAGTACACTGCACATTTGCACGCATCTCTATCCGTGCTCCGCTGTCAGCGGCAAGCAAAATAAATGGGCGATTGCAAAAAGGTGGCGTGTCGAGGTACCGCGAAAAATTCCGACGGCCCACGCTGTTGATGGAACAGCGCGCGTACGAAAGCACATAGTTATGCATCCCAAAATGAGCAAAAATATAGCTAATGTAACATTCGCCTAACCGAACTTTTCATCCCACTATTATTTACTGGCATGGTGGCACGCAGTGACGCAGATATCAAGCACTGCCCAAATCGATTCCGAGTACCTAAACAAAAGAATTCCGATTCCGTTGTCGCGAGCATATTCCCTTTTCTAACAAAAACAAAATTGATTTTCAGATACCTGCTTACGTTTCAGTAGCGCACGTCGTAGATTAGCTGATTTGGGCGTTGCACTATCAGTATAATCACAGCGCATCTGATTTGGCGGATGGCTCACCTGATCGGCGATCGGCCCACCGACGACACCACGTGTGCATGAAACCCGGACATCGCCCGTGCCAGCTGGGTGTCGGTGGACCTGCCGGTCGGTCTCGGTCGTGGACTCATAGTCGTATAGAATGCTCGATGGGCTGGGCTGAGCATTACTTCGTGGGCGTTATGCGCTGTAGCCTTACAGCCCACGAGCATAACATGGGCTTTTCTGGCAGTCGGACGATCTGTAGCCTGTAGGCCTGTCGAAACTAAAGAGGCCCATTATACGTTCTCTTTCTTTGTTTGAACCCGTGAACGGGCCAAACAGGCCCAATGGGTCACGATGAAAGTAAACATGGAAATCATGGCCAGTTCGGATGGGACCTTGGCCCAGGCACCTATCAGGGCCCTACGGAAATCAAACGGCTGGAGTACTGCGCAGTTTGTTCAGGTCGTAATTCAGCAAACGCATACAAAGAGAGAAACACGAATCGAATTTATAGGATATGTGTAGAAAACAAGTTACGCCGAAAGTACGACTAAAAAAAGTGTTACGCCGAAAGTAGAGACAAAGAGGAACATTTGATGCTTTACCTTGAGGCATAGATAGGCTCATCGAGAAAGAGATCTCATCAAGGAGTACACACGATTCCAGCAATTCAACAAGTGCTGCTCGAGACTGTCATATAACCGAAGAACTAATACAAGTCGACTGCACTTCCCCACTGATAACCGAGTGACAAATACATCTGCACTTCCCACCACTAAAGCCTTGGTCCCTTGGCGAAGTACTCTAGTCGCTACACTGTGTCCATTTCCAACGTGGCAATGGCATAACCGCACGCCGGCCACGAGAACGAGATCGACGGCGGGGCCAGCAGCGGTGGAACAAAATCACGGAGGCGACAGAAAATACCCGGGACCTCGGGTACCACCCCGTACGTCTTGTCAGATGTCAGTTCGTGGCTGTATAGCCTGTCTACTCTACCCGTGCTCTGACGCCACGCAGCGTCGCTTTCGTCCCCTGCGTCCGCGAGCCTTTCGTACGGCCGCAACCGCCCATCTTGGCTGGCGCCGCGCTGCGTGAACAAGTCAGCATGTGAAGTCGCGCTTGGCAACCGGCCGGTGACGCACTGACGCGTCGGGGCCGGCTCAAAACTGGTGGCTGCCGACCCGGCCGCTCGCCCGCCTCTACGGGCTCCTCGCGTACTAGTACTACCGAGGAAACGGAAGCAAGTTGAAGCGACCGGCCACATCAGTCATCACACGCCAAGAGCGAGACCAGTCCAGCTTTTTAGGGCCACGCGGGCATCAGGCAACGTAATGGCGGTGTGTGTGGCGGCGTGGTACGTAGTATTACACTGCGTGCGATGCAGTTTGCAACGACTTGTATCAGAAGCTCACGGGTGTTCGTCTTCCTGGTCCGTGGCATGTTGACCTTCTGCGACACCCCCTACCAAGTGGCACGTAGCAGCAGGGCCATCAGGCACGGAAACAGTGCTGGCACTGGCACGCGAAATATTCCTGGGTTTGGACCTGCCCGAGGGCGGCCGGCGGCGACTGCAAAGGCCTCGCGGCGTTCTGGCCGCACGGAGCAGGGGGACATCAGAACAGGCATTCTCTGCGACGGGCCGCCGCCATCGCACCTTCGTTTTTTTATTCATTCGCGAGGGGCCCCGAGCCGCCGCCGCCCGCGCGCCGGCCGGCTCGATCGGTGGCGCCTTCCCGAGGCCCGGCGCGGCACGAGGCACGAGCACGACACGCCGCGAATTGATTAGGCCTCGGCGCGGGCCGCGCGGAGGCCGGACCGGAGCGCGCGCGAGGCCGCGGAACGAGGTGGTTCCGCGTGGACCGCGCGGCGTCCGGTCGACGGCACGGCGGGCACTATCCGCAGCCGCAAGTGCCGGAACAGGAGGAGAGCACATCGGAATAGAGTAATCGGCACTGCTGCCATCGCGATGTGGCCGGCCCGTTACGGAGAACACGCATGCATGACCAGGAGCTGCGCTTGTGTCGTGTCGATGCTTTTCACTTCACCACTTGCAGGAGAAAGCAAGCGTTCGCGAAAGTTGGTCGTTTCGTCAATTAAGGCCCTGTTCGTTTTCACCCTCTAAAATTTAGATATCTGTCACATCAAAAAGAATCTTACTATTTAGTAGTAATTTTATTAATTTAATAACAAAACCTATGTCGCGATCCCCCTCTAATTTGCGAGGCGAATCTAATGATCCTAATTAATCTATGTTTTGCTACAGTGATGCTACAAGTAAATATCTTCTAATAACACTATAATTATCCTCGTTGGATTCGTCTCGTGAATTAGATAGGGAGTCTGCAATTAGTTTTGAGATTAGACTTTATTTAGTATTCCAAAATGATAAAATTCTCTTTAATTTGACCCTCTAAAAATTAGATAGGGGAAACGAACAGGCCCTAACATTAGGATGCACGATCCATTGATTCCCCTCCAAAGCCATTGCCGAATTCAAGCACGCTACGGGAGATTGAAGTAGTAGCAGGGATTGAAACGTCCCGTGAAGACAACCAGCTGGCAGCTTGCCACCGCATTTCGTTACTTGGAAAGGGTACGCTCTCACTCGTTTCCTTATCTACTAGTATAATCTAGGAACACGATATGATGAATTTGCTCGATTAGTGAATTGGCAATATAGCTTGCCGTAGAACTTTTTGCCCACGTGGGACTTTTCTATCCAACATTTGATCCTCACATCCAAGACTTCCAATGGTTTTTAGCTAGGTTTTACTGTTTCCGTTCCTATATTGTTGGCTATTTCCATTCTATATTGTTGGCGACTTGTCGTTTAGATGGCTGCTCGTAGTTGCTTTTCAGTTTTTCAATGCAATGTTCTGGTCCGAACATGAAAGAATATAGTGCTGTTATAGGTCCAACCTAACATTCTATTCACATACTAACCCAAGTTATTGTACAAATTAAATATTTATCAATATAAAACAAAGTTGAACAATCAAATTGGACCTACAAGGGATCTCAATATGCAAACGGAACGGAGGGAATATTTTAATGATTTGGAGACAATGTTAGATAACCCAATGTGAACTTTGATTGAAAAGAAGTCTAAAGACGATCCATGGTAGATAACCGAATTGTAGTTTTGATGGGCCAGGTAGGGGGCACGTGTGTGCCGAATGCTACGATCCATTCGTACCAACAAAAAAGTACACCAACGGAGAGTGTTTGACAAAGGCAAAAGGTATAGTGCCGTGATCGATGATGGAATCATCATCTGGACTCCGGAACCACGCAAAATCATCTTCCTGCAAAAGTAGCTCCATGGTAAGCGAGCGGTCCTTTGCCAACCCGCCGGCCATACGCAAGACACAATTAATGCAAACCCGTTTTCCTTATCACAGACGGAAATGTCGCTTTGTTTTTGTGGATGCCGCACGCGCAATCCATGTGACTTCTAGTACCCGCAGGTTTTGGCCAAGCAAAGGCCATGTTCAACACGGAGACGCAATTTCAGCAAACAGTGGAATCGGTACACGCACGATGTTCCTGGGAATTTTCGGTGTTCTGGGATCGAAATGATAGGCTGCGCCGGCACGAAACCAAAACGCGTGTTTCCTCAAATGGAGCGTACGTTACGAGGCCGTTTCAGTGGACCCAGTTTTAGCGCATACAAAAACGGGCTGAAGAACCACACCAACGCGGCTACGAGGTTAATTAGTGCTTCTACGCCAGGATGAACCGGTCGTTTTGACCGGCCCTGACAGCGGGCCCAGCTGTCAGTCGGCCGTCGCCACCAGCTGCAGCGGCACGCACGCGAAACCGCACCGCGTTTGTTGTTGGTTTGGTTTGTTCCGGATCCAGCCGGAGTCCAACCGCACCGTCTCCAAGGCAGTCAGAACACAGAAGCTCAGAACCCAACCCAACCACCCACCCTGCCGCGCAGGGGTGCGTGCATTTGCGCAGCGTCGCCGCGCGCTCCCATTCCCACAGCGGCGGCCGCACCACTGCCGTCCCCATCGGATCCGCTCCCGGAAAGGAAACCCCCATTCCCACGCAGCCCCCTCTACTCCGCGCGCTGTTGCATTCCCATACCCGTCACTGTCGCGGTCACCAAACCCCAACGCTCATCCAACCCCTCTGATTAAATCCCGGCCTCGCGACACGAATACCGAACTCCCCGAGCCCCCATCCGCTAAACGCGCAGCCGCACGGGAGTTTTTAGGGTTTTTCCCCGCACGCCATCCCCGCCTGGCACACACAGACGCGGCCCATCCCCCCAACTCGAAACGCCCCACCGCTTCTCCGCGTGGTCTCGCCCCCTCCTCGCCCTCGGCCAGCTCCCTCCGCCGCCGCCGCCATCCACGATGCGGTCGCCGCCGTGGCGGCCGGGCCGCGGGCACCACCCCCGCGCCCTCCCCTGCTGCTGCTCCTCGCCGTCGTCGCGGCGCTGGCGGCGCCGGCGGGGGCCGACCTGGCCGACGACGCGCGGGCGCTGCTGGCGTTCCGCGACGCCGTGGGACGCCACCTCGCGTGGAACGCCTCGGACGCCGCCGGCGCCTGCGCGTGGACGGGAGTCGGCTGCGAGAACAACCGCGTGGCGGCGCTGCGGCTCCCTGGCTCGGCGCTCTCCGGGCAGGTCCCCGCGGGGACGCTCGGGAACCTGACGGCGCTCCACACGCTCAGCCTCCGCCTCAACGTGCTCTCCGGCGCGCTCCCCGCCGACCTCGCCTCGGCGTCCGCGCTCCGGAACGTCTTCCTCACCGGGAACAGGTTTTCCGGCGACTTCCCGCAGGCGTTTCTCGCGCTCCCGGGCCTCGTCCGCCTCGCGCTCGACGGGAACGACCTCTCGGGGCCCATCCCGGCGGCGCTCGGCAACCTCACGAGCCTCAAGATTCTGCTCCTCAACAATAATCGCTTTGCCGGCGAGATTCCGGAGATGTCGCTGCTGCAGCTGCAGCAGTTCAATGTGTCGTTCAACCAGCTGAATGGATCCATTCCGGCCGGGCTACGGTCTCAGCCGCGCGCGGCTTTCCTGGGGACGGGCTTGTGCGGTGGGCCCTTGGGGCCTTGCCCAGGCGAGTCATCGCCTTCGCCTGCTCCAGCTGGGCAACCGGTGTCGCCGGTTGCTCCGACCGGCGGGGGCGGGACCAACAACAATGGAAATGGGGGAGGGAGTGGTAGTAAGAGCAAGAAGCTCTCTGGCGGCGCCATTGCCGGAATCGCCATAGGCTCTGCCTTGGGAGCTGCCCTTCTCCTATTCCTCCTCGTCTGCCTCTGTCGCAGGTCGGGGCGCACCAAGACGCGGTCTCTGGAGATGCCGCCTCCTCCAACAACTACTGCTGCTGCCGGCGGCCGTAAGCCTCCAGAGATGACCAGCGGCGCGGCCGTGGCGCCGTTGACCACAATAGGCCACTCTAATGCTCCTATTACTCAGTCCACGTCCGGGAAGAAGCTGGTTTTCTTCGGGTCAGCGGCCGCCGTTGCACCTTTCGACTTGGAGGACCTGCTTCGCGCGTCGGCTGAGGTGCTTGGGAAAGGGGCGTTTGGGACCACATACAAGGCGGTGCTCGAGTCCGGGGCAACTGTGGCGGTGAAGCGGCTCAAGGACGTGACTCTTTCTGAGCCTGAGTTCCGTGAGCGCATCGCCGAGATTGGCGAGCTTCAGCATGAGTTCATTGTGCCCCTACGCGCATACTACTACAGCAAGGATGAGAAGCTACTTGTTTACGACTTCATGCCCATGGGAAGCCTTTCTGCAGTCCTACACGGTGAGATTCTTGTGTTTCCCCAACTTGCATATTATGCGATCATGACACTAGAAACTAGATCTCCACTTATTTGTCGGTCTTGTGCTTGACAGCAACGTTGCTTTGCATTATTCTTGGGTTTTAGTCCTTGATTCCCCCAGATACGTTTAAGACTGCCAGTTGTTTAGGAGCTACTATTATTTTTTTCGTTTTTAATATATATAATCTGCTGTTAAGTATCCTCTGTTTTTGACTTTTGTCCCAGTCTAAGGTGACCAAGTCGAATTTAGTTTTGACTGATGTGTTAATTATTTGCTTGATATCCAATGTCCTTTTGAATCCTTGATAATTACTTATCGAGTATTGTTATTGAAGTCGGTTCAGTCTAAACTACGACTTATTCAACTTAGGCTTCTGGTGATTTGAGTATGTGTACTTTGTCATGAGAATTCTTGTAATTCAAACTGCTTCCCATGTTATAGGTTGCTTATAGAGATTGACTGTTTAGTAGAACTCAGTTTGTCTAATAGGTCTATCCTGAACCTTTCAATTTGATCTTGACATGGCATTCTCTCTGCTTGGCAAATTCTTTATTCCAAGGCAATGTCTTAAATCCATTGTTGTTCGTGGGATTGTATTCTATTGATTAATATACTCTTTGATGCTTTAGTTTATTCATCTTGATTGTGACAGTTGACCATCAACATAAAGGTGGTTAATAAGGCTATCTCTGCTGTCCTAACTATATTCTTGTTGAACAGGTAACAGAGGCTCTGGCCGTACACCGCTTGACTGGGAAACAAGATCAAGCATCGCCCTAGCAGCTGCCCGTGGTGTCGAATACATACACTCGACGAGCTCAACAGCTTCCCACGGCAACATCAAGTCATCCAACGTGCTCCTGGGCAAATCGTATCAAGCACGTGTATCAGACAATGGCCTCACCACTCTTGTTGGCCCATCATCTGCACCATCTCGCACCACTGGATATCGTGCCCCTGAGGTTATTGATTCTCGGAGGGTATCCCAGAGAGCAGACGTGTACAGCTTCGGTGTCCTGTTGCTTGAGCTGCTCACAGGCAAGGCTCCCAGTCAGGCTGCTCTCAACGATGAAGGTGTTGACCTGCCCAGATGGGTGCAGTCAGTTGTTCGGTCAGAGTGGACTTCGGAGGTGTTTGATATGGAGCTCCTGAGACATCAGAACGTTGAGGAACAGATGGTCCAGCTTCTTCAGCTTGCTATAGACTGTGTTGCACAAGTACCCGAGGCACGACCGTCGATGGCACATGTTGTTACGCGGATAGAGGAGATCAAGAAGTCGAGTGGAAGCACTGAAGAAAGAGATATCAAAGAAGGCGACGATCATTCAGTAGAGGCGTCAGCCAATCCCTTCGCTACCTAATCTCGATTGACTTGAGAAGAACCGGATATAACTCTGGTCCACATCGGATTCATACAGTTGATGAATCCTACTGGACTGAGTCGACTATTTTAGCCTTTTAGCCTGTTGAATTTAGCACTATCATTAACCTGATTGTCATTCAGTAGCACAGGGTGCGTGAAAGCGCCGTGCTGTTGCGAAGGTGATTGGTGGTGTTTAGGGACCAGTGTTCAAGTGTGATTGCTTAATTGCTATGTGCTCATTCGAGCCTTGATTAGGTTGGTTCTAGCTTGTAGTTGCATCCTTTCGGCTATCCATATGTAATTACTCAGCCACATCTAGTGTTTGGAATTTTTTGCCGAAATTATTTTTCTTTGCTTGCTCTGGTAGAAGATGAGGGACCGATGCGATTCGTGGGGTCGTGCTTTGGATAGTTTGGTGGTCTACAGCTAACTACTCCAGTGACAGCTGATGGGTGGCGTTGCAATCGGTCGTTCTCACGAGTCGCGATCTGGTGCCACGGATCTTGTTTTCGGTGAGACTGTTACGAATTTGGAGCACTGGTCGGTATGCAGCGCCGACTTGGTTACCAGATCTTGATGTGTATAGCGACGTGCCTGTCGCCGAGCATTACTTGGCGTAGTTCACTGACAGCTGTCTGGTAGAGTCGCCGCTGGTTTCATCCATTACCCACAAAATGCAGGAACCGCGAAATGCAAGCAGCTCCAATCGCCAAATGTGACTACTCTTTCTTTACCTGAACTTCTGTTCTGGAAATTCCTGAAGAAATGTGAAGTACCGAAAAAGGTTCTGGATGACGCCTGGTGGCTGCACACTGCTCCTAATTTTTGTGAACCTTACAGGCCGAGGCGCTCAACCAACAACCCCGTTTTCCTGGTTGCTGGACGGCAAGAGTAGGCGTTGTGTGCACGGGACGGAAGTGATCTTCTTCCGTGGTTGGTCACCTGCATTTCTTGTCGCGCCCGGCTAGCCGTGGACCAGCGACCGCCAAATCCGAGAAATCCCAGTCCCGTGCCCTCATCCCAGGTAGCCGACGCTGCCGCGTCACATGATCGTGCACCATGCCTCGCTCGCCCGGCGGGCACCAAACCGTATCGGCTTTGGCGGTTTGGCCTCGTGGCACGTGATCGGATCGGATCGGGCGCCGGGGACCAGCCACGGCGCTCGTCTCCGGTCCAGGGAGCCGGACGAAACTGGTACTGGTATTTCCGGGGGACCTCATGCGTCCGCCTCAAGAGCTCGAGATCGGCTTTGATGCGCGCGGGGGCGTCGTGTTCCGGGGCCCAATTATTAGCTTGTGTTACCGCTCGTACGTGTCTCCCTCCAACCGGCTCTGGTACCGTCGAAAACCTCGTGAAAATTTCAAACACGCGAGGGGTGGGACACTACGGAGCTGCTGGGGACCTGCGTGGCAGAACAGTACTGTACTCGTGTAGACACCAGGACAGTGGTAGTATCATTTGAAACACGTTCAGTTTTGCAGTCACTGAGAGGAAATTTAAGTGCCTCGTGGAATTCTCTCTTGATTGGCCCGACGGTACTTCCCAGCTTAAACTCCCGGTCTAGAAGCACTTTTTCGTTCGCGGTTCCAGTCCTGCGATAAAAACCAACGAATGTTTTTACGATTCAGACTTCAACGGTGAACTTCGAGAGAGATTGGCGTTGCCATATTGTGGTAGGTAATTAAGATCGAGTTGGTGTCGTCGTCACCCACAGGTTCACCGTGACGTTTGCTGAGGCGGCTGGCTAAACATTGAGCACGTATTTAGAGTCGTAGTTTGACCAAAACACTTCAGGGTGTTCAGAACCGTGATTTTGACTCGCTGCATTGTCGCCTCTATCCGTTGACCACCAAACCAAGAATGTTTGAGCATTATATATCAATGGGAGGAAAACACGCATCCCTTACAGAGGACCCCCATCCCCTCTTACATGTGGCTTCTCGTTAGAGCTTGGACCCGTCTTTTATACAAGTATAATTCACCAAACCCTGTTTGGACCCCTTCGACTTTCACAACAAAAGCATGTACACTGAGCAATTCAAACGGGCGATCAAATTCCATCTGTATTTTAACTAGTGTAATTTTATCTTCAGCATGCCCATAGTTTTTGACTAGAAGAACGTGTATATATCAACTAGCAATAGCAACGCATCGACATCATCTGGAACCCCTCTGCGCAAGAAAAATGGTGTAAGCAAATTCTGGAATCTTTCACCGTTTCGTATTTGCCATGACCTGTTACCCTCGGTCCACGCACATACACACATACACATACACACAACGTCAATCACACTCGGTGTTGGAAACGTAGGAGCATCAAAATTGACCGGGAGGAAGAGTAGACCGACCACGCCATCAAAGAAAACCATCTGGTAATTGTACATGTGTCGCCCTGTGCACGCCACCGAGCTACGAGGACATTGTTCTCCAAAAGCGACGCCCGTAGGCTAACCTGAGAGCGACGGAGCCCTTGCTTTTCCAGCATGCCACACATGGGTCCTTCGTCAAAGTCTAAAAGACGCTCTAGAACAAGGGGGAGGGACAAAGCAAAGAAATGTGCAGCTGTTTTATGGGATAGTAAAGAGTTTGGGCCATGAACGGTGATGACTTTTGGGGTGTGGACTAGTAGTAAATAAAGGTCTACTAGCGCTGCCTTCTGGAACACAAAACTATGTGGATGCAAACTTGCAAAGAGATGGAATGGGGTTGATACTTTTTTTTTCAAACCAGGATATGGGGCTGATACTGAGGTCTGAGGGAGTATTTCTATCTAAAGTTGCTGGAGTTTGCATTTCTGCAGTTTTCAGTCAAATGCTCACTTCTGAACGTCGTCTGATCGGCAAACCGATACTGAGGTCTGCTTATTGAGATTTTAAATGTTAGTCTGCTGTTCATTGATCGGTCTGGAGCACATATAACTAGGCCAGGTCAGCTTGTGATACTTCTGAAACCACACGCGATTGCTTCTGAAACAAGGCCTAGTGGAACCAGTAAATCGAGTCTTTTTCACCTCCCCCGATTGTTTTCTTGTGAAGCCGAACATGCACTTGTCAATTGCCCAAAGGTTTCGGATGCCGGATAGGATGCGTTATCTGCTTTGGTGAGATGAGAGTCTGAGGTGATGAGGCGGCAAATGTCTGGAGCATCTCGCTTTCTTCGGCTCGTGCTGTTGCCTTTGGCGCGAACTGCAAGTCTGCCTCATGTTCCCGTGCCTTTCGGGCGGCGCCTTTTTGAGGGAGCGTCGTTTCATTCTCCTCTCCGTTCACGTCTCTACACGAGAGGCAAGTTTCTGAAGCTGAAATGTCAAACAGTCTCTGGATGGACATGGCAATCGGATTGACTACAGTTCACTGAATCTTGAGCATATAGTACACTTCACTAAAACTGGTTTCAGGTTTACGCCAACAGGGCCTCTGAAAATATTGGTCGTTGGATGCAGTGAACTTGCCTATCATAGTTTCGCATCATATTCTTGACTATGGTACCGATTTCTGAAAATTAATGCTTCAGACTGACATGTGTAGTTCTGGTGTGCTGCATATTTTATTTGCAATTTAGAACCTGGATCCTCCCTAAATATATTAGGGCGTGAAGGAAAAAAAATATAGGTCGCCACCGTGCAGGGCTCGACAGACAACAACGCAACAATTCGGAGTAAAACAACATATAACAGGGTACTAGAGATGCCTCTGTAAACAGTATAAACGACACATGCTTACTGAAAGAGGTATCTCCGGATTCTAACATGGTCAAATGCCACCAAGTCACATCACCTTTGGCATCGTATACTATAGCGTAACGTTTCTGAAGAAATAACACCATGATCTGGTCAGTTTAAGCGATAACAGAGTAACGGCCAGAAGAGATGACTCAGTAAACAGCAGACACAGGAGGCAATCTTTTACTGAATGAAGCATGCCCTGACAATTTAACAAAGTTACCGTCATTTTATTGTGGAAAGTTTACAATTAGGATCAAATTCCGCCAAGTTACAGGATTTTCTGGTTTCTCAATTCTGCATCGCATGCTACTCAGTTCAATACTATACATTACAATGCATACTTTTACATGATGACACATCTACCTTTCTGATCTACTCTTTGGTCTTCATTACCTGCAGAAAAGGAAAGAGAATCAAGAATCAGCAAATACTCGAACAGAGAATTTCACCAGTGTGAACGAATTATGAAGCTACTGTTAGTAACCAACTGAACTATTAGTATGTTCATTCACAAGAGTTTCAGAACCAAGTAATGTTGTCTGTCTTGCAGCAAAATTTGGCTCGCATTAACATCGCATAATGAACAAGATCGCTGATCAACAAGCTCACACGAGCTGCAATAGAAAACTTCAAGAAGACATGTTTGCAGCATTTCAAAGCGGATCATGTTATGGCTTGGTAAGCTTTCTTGACAAGAGTTTACAGGCTTTTCAGAAAGGCTTCCTCCATGTATAACACTTACTGAAGCAACGAGAATGAAATTACCTTCATGAGGCTGATGCAGCCTGCGATTCTGAGGAGCTGACATCTCCTTCTTTAAGCTGGTCAGGATGTCTTCCATTGTATACTCCCTTTGCCAATTCCCAAGCATAGGAAATAGGTTTGGCTCAACCTAAAAATGTTGCTAGTTAAGTACTAGGCCCACCATAATTCATAAACTGCCTCAACAGTTGCCACAGATGAAAATAAATGCATCAGTACCAATCCAGTTTCTTGATTCACACACGTCATATTGATTCGAGTCTGAAATCGCACGGTAGGTGGTTTATCTGGATAATCTGTGTCACAAAACAGCTTCAACTGATAGATTCGTCCCTCATGAACAGTCTGCAAAAAGAATACAGTAACACCTTAGGTTTGAACAAAATAAAGCAAATGCAATCCACAACTAGCTCTCAGTATTCCTGCAGCATACATTGGGAGGGCCAATGATAGTTCCTGTCCAGGATCGCATATATATGTCATCAGCATCATCCATCCCATAGCTCACTGTTCCATCACCAATGCCCTTCTCACCACGCTCAAGTTCTTCTAGCAGTCTAAAGTTTCTGGGAACTGCAGAGAGCACAATTAAGACAACAAGCATACTCTAAATCATTATTTGCAACTGGAGCTCACTCGATACAGATTATAAATATAAATTCATCACTGTAATGGCCATAATCAAGAATGATAAAGTTCATTTATTATTAGTTCATTCAGTTAACCATGAGACTTGGAATCTAAACAGTTCATATTTTATTTTATACAGAATTAAAGTATGCATTGTCGCAAAAAAAAAAAAGAATTAAAGTATGCACATACTGATGTGTCTATCTTGTGTAAGTAGCCAAAAGAGCCCAGTACTTTAGGAATGCAAGAATGTGCGACCAATGTTTGCAACTGTAATAAACCGCAAAAAACATGATTCCGAGGTACAAAAGCTAGAGAACTTTCCTCAGCCCATATCGACTTAACAGTTACGGTCCACGATTGGGATCACGCACGAAAAGGCTAAACACAGCCTTTTTCTTGTCCTCGGGACAGCGGGCTAGTCCCGTGCCTGTTTTTTTTGAGTTGGGGTACACAATCTTCCTTGTGACTGCCAAACCAGATTTATGTTTTTAGGGGAAGGTGTAGTCTTTTTGAACGGTGGTATCGTCAAGAAGAACGAGGCCCGCCCCATTTCTGGGGCGGGGGAAGGAGAAGTGGGGCCGTGGGTCTCCTTTCATTTCATACAACCTGATGGATTCGATGCTTCTTTTTGGCTACCCATAGTGAACCACCGATGGTGGTGTTGTTCAAACTCCGGATTGGATAATAGAAAAGGGATCAATCTCCGTATTGGATAATAGAAAAGGGATCAATCGAAAGATTTTGTTTTTGGCGTCAGCTATGAACCCTGTTCAGGAACCCAACCAGTCAATAACACAGTTTAGACTATTTCCAAAGCATCCCATTTTTTTTTTGTGAGAGCATGAGTGCGAGTTTAGCGCGACTAGGCATGAGGATGGAGACGTTTGCCTCGACCGGCAAGTGGTGGCCAAGAAACCTTTCGATATCTAGGATCAATGTTACAAAAGGACAGTGACATTGATGAAGATGTTAGGCATAGAATTTCAGCCGGTTGTTTGAAATGGCATCAAGCTCGTCCTCTGTGACAAGAGAGTGCCACAAAAGCTAAAAGATAAATTCTATAGGACGGTGATTCGCATAGCGATGTTATACGATGCTGAGTGTTGGCCTACAAAAAGGTGACATGTTCAGCAGTTGAGCGTAGCAGAGATGCGTATGTTGCGTTGGGTTTGCGGGCATACATGAAGGGATCGAGTGCGGAATGAAGATATACGGGAAAAGCTCGGAGTTGCACCAATAGAAGAGAAATTGGTTCAACATCGGTTGACATGGTTCGGACATGTTCAACGGAGGCCTCCAAAGGCGTCGGTGTTTAGTGGGGGTTCTAAAGCGAGATGACCATGTGAAGAGAGGTAGAGATCGACCTAACCCGACTTGGGACGAGTCGGTTAAGAGGGACGTGAAGCAATAGACGTGCCTGAACCGTGACCCTTTTTCCTTCTTCTTGCTTACCCTTAACTCTACCTTTTGTCTTGTGTTCCTTTTGGGTCTCTCCTTTTCGTGATTCCTATGGGTTTCATCTCTAGCCTACCCCAACTTACTGGGCTTTGTTGTTCTTGTTCTTGTTGTTGTATCCTTTTTGTGAGAGCTTATAGTGCCTAAGTTCAGCAGCAGTATAGATGCCATACTTTGTATATATATAACAGGTTCTGGCCAGGCTATAAACAGGTGACAAATCTTGTTCAGCTCAAGCACATTGTGACTACTCTAAAACAAAGATAATCAACTTGCCAAACCTTCCAACAACTATTTTGAGAACAAAACCGTTATTTTCCATATGAAAAAGGACCAGTTGGGGACTTGGGGTAATGATGCTTATTTTGGATGAGGTTAACTTCACCAAATAACACGGACATAGCACTAAACACATCTCATAAAACCAATAGTGTTGTAATATTTAGTATGGACGACAATGGTGTGTGATCTCGTGTTGGATATAGCACGAAGTCAGATCAGCATGTTGGGGTAGGCCTTTTACTCCCAGGAAGTTGGGGTAGGCCCTTTACGCCCAGCAAGTTGGGTAGGTTAAGATCACCATGAGATACTCTCAAGAAATATGCTGTGGGTGGCAAGAGAAAACTACAGTGGAGGTGACCAGGAACAAATGAAATGAAATTAATTTTAACCAGGCTTTGATTTATAACTATTGGTTAGTCAGCATAGATGTGAACTCAGGATACATATCTGCAGAACTTCTCACGACTGTCACAAAGATGCCGTCTACCCAAGTTATGAACACACAATGACACATTGATGCTAATGTTCGTCACCAGATATTTGATTGATCACGGTGGATTGTGGACCTAATACAAATTTTCCATCAAGGACGGCCAAAACAGAGTTTAAGGAGGATTTACTTGGTTCTGAATAAATCAGTGTAACTGTATATGGTGACATAAAACACGAGGGTTACTATCAAGGTTAACAAAACTTCAATAGTACCGGTTTTCATTTTCATAAAAAACTGAGCGCTAAACCAAGGAAACCGATCAAAAACCGTTTTGCTACAGTATTGAGCTTCAGTTTTTAGCGAAAGCCAGATGTCTGCTGCAACCGAGCCAGACCGGTTTAACGCAGTAACCGGACGATTTCCAACGGTTTTGTCAACCATGGTTACAAAATGGTGATATACAATGCCCTAAAAATGGAATTTAATTGCAATTAGTTAGTTACGTTTACAGACTAATGAGTATTCCTGCTGTGTCAGCAATAGTGAGTGCTCAAATCAATGAAGGACTCAACTATTAAGAGTCTCAAAAAAAAAAAACTTACCTGACAAAACTATTAGATGAGCAATCATTCACAAGAAATTATGAGAGTGACTTACCAACAAATTCAGGTGGTCCCTCCAAATCCCCAACCTTTCCACAACCCATTCGTGTAGAATAGCGCCAATAATAGGTAAAATGAACACAGCTTAGCTTATACATGGAGAAACAAGCCCAGCCTTAACCAAAACTCATAGCATAACGGTAACTAGCTAGGAATGGCCAATTGTACCTCACCCACGACTCCATGATGATGCTAAATTCATCCTAACATTCCATTTGTGTCGAGCAATGGTTACTTGCTAGAAATGGCCAATTGCACATCACCCACAACTCCATGATGATGCTAAATTTGCCACAACATTCCATTTATGGTGAGCAACTCCATCCGACGGTAATTTTAAATCTTAATTCTAAAGAAAATAGATGCCCAAGGGTGTCTTGACCACATAGAGATAGAAACGCTGAGTTTATGACACAATGCCTAATCAGGGTTCGTCTAGCAACCCTGGGCCAGCCCCACCCCCGGTAAATTAGAAATTGAGCCTAATTCTATTGCTCCATCCACCCTTACGAGATACGTGGCGGAATCCGTCTAGGAATACAACAGAACCATGAGTTCTTGCCCACAAAGATCCGACCTCCCCATTCTCGCTCGGATTGGCAGCACAAGAGACAAACATGAAATATACACAGTACATACCGCGCGGCATCTCAAGAGAAATGATGAGCTTCGTCAACTACTCACCGACGACCCCAGCCGACGGTCCCTCAGACTCCATGGCGAATCCCTCAGTTTCCTTCCAGCTCCAGCTGAAGTGGGGCGCCGCAATTCTTGGGGTGGGAGAAGAGGCGACGGAGCGTACTAGAAGCGGCGGCGATAAGCTGAAAGGGGAGGGCAAGGTATATTCGAAGACCTGCGTGACGGCAGGAGGTCGTCGTCCTTCCTCAGAGGGGGAGACGGAAACGGGAGAGAAAAGACTGCTCTAGAAAGGGTCACCAGCTAGCCCAAAGGACAGCTAAAAAGGGGAAGAATATGGTGTAGTGGTTTAGCGGCTGAGATATAAAGATGTGAATGGCCATTGCACTGAATATATTCATCGATTTTGTTTGTTGCGCAAAACAGCAGTGGAAAAGCTCCTGCACATCATTGAGACCATGTCTGTATGCGCCTAAATGGGTATGAGTTGACTGCCACACTCATTACCCTTCTTCACTCTAGGTAACGAATTTTGGTTTCTGTTTCTGTGAAGTAAAGGCAGAAAGTCGATGTATGTGTACGCTCCTTTTATGTCAATCTTATATTTAAGAAAAGTCATGTCAACCCGGAGCAATACCGTTGTTATCATTTAGTACATCGTAGTCTATATAGCTGAAACTACAGGGGCAGTGGCATCCTCCTTTTTTTTTTTTTGAAAAACTCGCTTTTACTCACAAATGATTTGAATATCAGTGTTCTGACATTTTCTTTAGTATCTATCTACAGCTTCAAAATGTATGGAGTCAACATAGCAAAGACATCCGAGGAACAACTTTTTCCCACATTTCAGTAATACCGTAAAAAATTCAAACAAGAAATTTCACAAATTCCAACATTTGCATAAATCAAGTTATGCCTTGTCTGTGTTTTTACTACTAGTCCTATTAGAAAACCATGCCGACATCTCATCATCATCAGATTCAACCAGCTCCATGCTCCTTGGGAGACGGACAAGACTATTTTCGTGTGATTCCTCTTTTGGAAGCCCTTTGGTTCTCCTGGACATGTCTTCTTTCCATTTCTCCCGTGCATAAGGATCTTGAAAAGTAGCAGTCCTGCCCCCAACGATCGGAAAACTCTCAAGGAAGTTATAGTCCTGCGTTTGGAGCGCCCTGTTAGCACCGGAATCATCATGCTCCTCCTCCGAGCTCCAGAAGTCTGAATCATCATCAGTAATTGGAGCATTCTTATGTGGAGTTTGCCCCTTTTTCAATTGGACACTATCTTGAACAAATGAGATAGAGGGCTTCTTATTGTGTCCTAAATCATGGTGTGATTCTATACTGTCTTGGCTGTTCAAAGATTTTGGTCTTTTCCATCCACATTTCAAGCAGAATCCATTCCTCTTGAAGTTTAAATAATTACACCTGTTATCAATCGTGCAACACATAACTATCTTGCAATCATGATATTAAGCTGCAAATTAGCACCATGATGGTGCAAGAATAGACACGCATGAACTAAACATCCTTTTCCAAAATTTTGAACTATTGCTCATATGATACTACACGCAGAACAATCAATGGTTATGCAATGTTATGCACTGAAAATAAGCACTTACGAGATACACTCCCATTCACCAGGGTTGAGGAAACGATCTGTTGGCTTCTCATGGCATTGCAAGCATCTTGTATTCTTTGCGAAATTCAAAAAGTTGCACCTGAAAAAATATAGGCTCAGTACGACATAGAGAAAACAATATTTATATTTAGTCTCCATCATAATTAGAGCTATAAACAAGCTCACTTTTTGCATATCCAGTCGCCCTTTTTGAGAGGTAGATGTTCTTGGTCCTCATGCAACAACTGATACCTCTCTTGGAACTCTCCATCACAGCGCAAACATTTGATATTTTTTGCAAAGTTTAGGAAATTGCACCTGACAGCAAATGCAAGGCATTACAAGAGTAGATAGGAGACAAAATATAAATGTTAACTTTTAGAACACGAATGTAACTTTTCCAACATACTTGGGACAATTCCAATCACCTTGCTTCATGAGTACAGCAGATTGACCTTTGTGTTTGGAAAATTTTGCAATGCTGGAACTAGGTCCACTAGAATCGACCTCAACAACCTCGCTCAGTAGGTTCTTTACTGATTCCTTGACAGTTTTGCCAAGACATGCTCTGTTCTCTACATTCCCAGTAATGACATCGAGGCCATAAGTCAAAAGGATGCGCATAACATCTACACTTCTTCCAATTTCCTCTTTTTGAGCCTTCACGTAGGCCCTCTCACAACTTCCTCTTAAACTGCATTGACTGCAAACCTGCCACATGAAGCTGATGTTTGAGAGACAGTAAATGCTACATAAATATATACTAGCAACTTAAAGCACCCAAACTTTTAAAATTAAGGAAACTGCAGTATATAGATTGACTGGTTGAGGATTCAACCAACAGGTTCAGAAAAATAGATATAAATGTCAAAATACTGGTTCTCAAGAAAGGAACATGTAAAATCCATATTGCAAATATTTGCTACTTGCATGCAAAATATTTCAGCTTCTGATGTACTCCCTACGTCCCAGAATAAGTGTCGTTTTTTGACTTTTAGACTTCACGTTTGACCCTTCGTCTTATTCAAATTTTTTGTGCAAATATTATTTATTTTTTGATATCTTATTTTATCATTAGACATATTTTAGTTATGATATATTTATTTTATCAAATGTGTAAAATTGTTTGAATAAGACGAACGGTCAAACATGAAAACTCAAAGTCAAAAACACTTATTTTGGGACGGAGGGAGTATGATTATAATGTGAACTGATTTAGTGAGATAAAGGTTACTGGGCTTAGTACGTGCTTTGTTCTTTCTCACATTGCAGTCAAGGACTTGTGACGTTAAAATTATTGAGCAAACAGACGAAGATCAAATGTTCTTATGTCATCACTGCCCAAGGACTGGAAAGCCACAAACTTGATGGAACCTAATAAAGTTCTATTTTTACATCAGTTTTTCATTCTCTTTGTGTAATGCACCTTTTGATATTGCCACGTACATACCCAAGACTTTGGGGTATTTATCTAGAATTTCTGAATAATGGGGATGCATGAAGACAACTATTGTTTCAGATTTCATTGTAGTTACCTCTCCTTCATCAAGGCCTACATAAGCACGCAATCGCTTGCCAGAATTAACAACTTTCCTGTCAGTGCTGGAGCAACCACATCGTAGAGCGACCTGGATATCCCATCTTGATAGATGCCTGCAACGTCTTTCAGCTTTTAGATTGATGGCATAGAGATACTTACCATACAGCTGCACTGCATCGATTCAAATTCTTGTAGTTGAAAGATGGGTCTCAACAAACAAAAGAATAACAGCGCTACTTGATATCCTGAAGCCATGTCCTGGAATTATACATATCTCTGATCTGTCTAGGCGTCATTTTCATGCAGTGAGATTGGACCACCATAAAGGAGCATTTGGGTGGTTAGCCGCCAAAAATCACACTCCAGAAGGACTATTTAAGTGCTTGACATAGCTGCAGGAACAACTGCCAAATTATGTGCTTTGTACGGAAAATATGCAACCATCTCGCATGCATCGGAGTGCCTAACAAAGAAGGCAACGCAGATGGCTACCACTCTGGCACATTCCCACAAACACCTAGCCTGCAGCTAAAACCATGGCCTCAAGCCCCTCGACAACCACAAAGCCTCAACACGCCCATAAATGTCAAATCCCATTCACCAGGAAGCCCCACGAATAACCCACCCCACAAAAATGGCTCCTCCAATCTCAATCACCTCACCTGATGAGCTCCGGCCGCTCACGCCCGAAGCGGAGGCAGGCGGTGCGGACAAGGTTGGCATCCTTGGACTGGGATACAGAATTTGTGGCGAAGGCAGAATGGTCGACGAGGCCCCTCCGGAGAAGGAGCTCCATCAGCGCCACCCACTCCGGCCACGGGTGCGCTATATCTACGGCCGCCGGACCGCCTCTTGCGACAGCATGACCCCTTCGTGACTCTTGTGCTACTTGGCATTGCTCTCGAGGCAGTGGTTGTGGTGGCGGCTGGCAGGAGACGGAGGCATCGAGGTCGTCAAGCTCGGAGCGGAGGAACGCGAGCCTCGAGTCCGGTTGAGGAGGCGTGCGGTGGTGGGACAGCCGCCGGAGCGTTGGCGCCGCAGCCGCGGTGGCGATGCGTCGGTGCATCGATTGCAAGGCAGGAATGAATGCATCACTTGCGAACGTAGCCCATGTCAGGTTTGGAAATGGAATGTGTCAGCTAGTTCAACAACATGTTGTTATTGGCCGGCCCAACGGCCAGCTAGTTTGCATTTGTTTGGCCCAATAAAGAGTAATCGTAAAATTTTTGGTCCCATAGCAATATCTGGATTCTTTGTTAAAAAAATAATGTGCGTTCTTCTAAGAAATATAGTACAACGTGTTACCACATGTCCATGCTAGTTGAGAATATGCCACGTGCCTTTCAATCGTAAAAATGAGACGGGCCACATCATCAGGGCAGTTAAATTAGCACTGTAAATTGCTTCAAGCACAGCGGAGGCTATTGAAATTTTTCGGCTCACACTCCAGTCGAAACAAGAACATGGACGCCTGATAAGGATTAGCACTAATTTCTACAGCGGTACTCACCTACAAGAGTGGCATATCAGAAATAGGTCTCCCACTTCAGCTGTGATCATTGAAATATTCCCGGTTTGCTCTCCAATCCAAACTGGACGCCTGGTGCAAGAGTGGCACTAATTTCTACAGCAGTACTCTCCTACAAGAGTGGAATATCTACAGCGGGAAGGATTGGCACTAATTTCTACAGCGGTACTCACCTACAAGAGTGGCATATCATAAATAGGTCTCCCACTTCAGCTGAGATCATTGAAATATTCCCGGTTTACTCTCCAATCCAAACAAGAACATGGACGCTTGGTACAAGAGTGGCACTAATTTCTACAGCAGTACTCTCCTACAAGAGTGGAATTTCAGAAATAGGTGTCGCATTTCAGTCCCAACCGTCACTAATTTACTGACGAAGTGAGCATGGCTACAGTCTCAGCCATCGTCAAAACATCACTGGGCATGTGAAAGTTCAGCAAGCCATCAGCCATCACTAATTTACTAACGAAGTGAGCATGGCTACAGTCTCAGCCATCGTCAAAACATCACTGGGCATGTGAAAGTTCAGCAAGCCATCATCCTCAGAATGCTTGGCGCTTCAGCTTGTCCATGAGAAGATGTGCAACTGACTCGTATCCTTGCTCTCTTGCTGTTGCAATGCCAAAAGAAAACATGCACAAATATGTAGAGAAATTACAATCAGCAAGAACAGCATGTACTATCATGAACTCGGGAAAAAGAACAGCATGTATATTGTACAAGTCTACAAGATATGGAACCAGAATTACCGTCATATATGGCAATCCCAGTCGGTGCTATCTTCCTTTTCTTCAAGCAGATGGAACTGCAGCATTTCATGATAATACGTTAGCAACTGGGCTACATCTAGGTGATGGTAGAAACACAGACAACAACATTCGAGAATCTTTCTCACCTATTGCATATCCAGAACTTCTTGATACCCTTCTCCTCAATGCAGTGAGGGCACATCCAGTTCTTGTTCTTCCTCACCTCTTCCATCTCTGCCACCACGGAGCAAAATTCAGAAGGGCATGTGTACACAAAGAACAATTACATTTCTTGACAGCGTTGAGACATCATACTTACCTTCGCCATACCTAACTTTGAGGCAAGCACGGCAAAGTATCCCATATGAAGAATGGCAAGATGAGCACTCCGTCTTGCCTGTCCAAAGATTTATCATAATGTTACCGATCAGGCTAGCTGATAGCTGAACACAAGATTGAGGGGGAAAAGGAGTTGTGATCTTTAGAGATTCGTTTTACCTAAGCAGGGCTTCTTCAGGTCTCCTTCCCCGCAGCGCTTGCAGTCCTCCTCGCCACACAATTTCTTCTGCCTTCAATCACGCAAGGGCACAAGATTTCTCAACTACTTGCTCAAGGGCGCTAATTCCTTGCAATCTTAACCAAGAACACAATGTAGGGAACTCGCAGGAAATAAACCTTGTTAATGCTACAGCTTACCTGCAAAAATGGCAGCAGATCCCAAGAACAGGGTCATAAACGCTCCCACGGGCCCTGCTGTCACACCGCCTCTCCTGCAGCGCCTCCACCCTCTTCTTGTCAACCACCACGAGCACCTCTTCCTCTTCCTCATCGTCCTCCATCTCATCCTCTATCGCGGCCGCAGCAGCTGCAAATTTGCTCAAAGATCCTACGCCACAGCAAAATAAACTTATTTGAGTTGCCTCCAATCAGGTACGACTCGACCAGATCTATGGAAAACATTGAAATCGGTTACCTTTGGAAGGCAGCGCCTTGTGCTGCACGGACTTCCCGTTGAGCCGGGCAGACCTGCGGCGGGTGGACGCGGGCTCAGTCGGCGTCGCAGCAATCAGGCGGCTGGAGCGGCGGAGCGGGGTCATGCTCACGACCCGCGGCCTGGGTCTCCGTGGGGTAGCGCTCCTGGCGGCGGCGCGGCAAGATGCCGCCGCGGAGGCGATCTCGCAGAGCTCCCCTGCGCAGCGGCGCAGGCCGAGCATCTCCATCCGGGCCTGCACGCATGGTTCACCGTATTCCCAAGAATTAGTGGCACCGCAAGAAAAGTCCCGATCCGATGGAGTTCAAATCTGGAGAAGATGTCTGCGTCTTACCAGGTTCTCGGAGATGCGGGCATCGCGGAGGCTCTCGTAATCCGATTTGGCGCCGAGCCTCCCCATGATAGCGTCCTCGGCGGCGTCGGCCTTCGATGGCTTGCAAAGATTGCTGCGACCGTTGCTTCAGGGCAAGGATAGCTGGCTGCTCAGCGCTGACCAACGGCTATACTTGAAGTTTGAATGGGAAGGCAGAAAGGGTGAACCAACGGCTCAATTTTATATGCAGGTCCGCACCGTGCATTGTTGGCTAGGAGTTTTTTTTTCATTTACCATTTTACCCATCACGCTTGAGGCAAAACCTTCAAGCCATTGACAGGAGGCAAAAAAATATATTAAGTGGCAAACCTTCAAGCCACATTACCAAGAATATCCCGTATTTAGAATGCAGTCGTTTCTTTTTCTCCAATGTTGTTTCGATTTTAGGTGAAGCACAACTCAATTGTGTTTGAATTGAGACTTCTTCACGCGCAGCATCACTGCACCACGCATTGGGACTGGCAAGGCAACGCTTAAAGTGAGAAAGAAGGCCCTCAAATTATTTCTCTTTCTTGAAGCCAAGCCAGTATATTATGGATGTGTTTCTTTTACTGGATTGACTTAGACAAGGCTATCCAATTCAGTGTTTATTTTACCGTCAGTCAAGATAGAGTGGATGAGAATAGGAAATATGATTCAGATATGCTTGGATAAGCATATCCAGAAAATTTGACCGGATAGGGCTATTGAACTTGTCTAAAGATAGTTAGTATATTGTGATATTAATTAGTATACTTTATTGTAATACTAAGCTAAATAAATATTAATATATTAGTTAATGTGAAAAATCATGTGGATTAGAATGTAATTATTAATAATTAGTATTTTTAGTATTAATTATGAATTGTTGTAACAAGATTATCATTTATAAAAATGAAAGTAGGCTAATTACAACTTGTGTGAAACATTCTCTATTTTTTATGGTAGCTTCCACTAATGATAACATCATATCACGATAAATCTCATGTTTTTTAGACTTTATTAGATTTTTTAGAATTCGACAAATCTCATGTTTTTCAGACTGCATTAGATTTTTTAGAATTTAAAAATCATTTGGACACACGTTACTGTCACATTTTTCAAAACAAGATATGTCATATTTCAATTTATTTCATAGGTAAGGTCTCAAATTGGTCTAAATAACATGAATATAATTTTTATACCAATTGTACTTTAGTTTTGAATCAGTTGCAGTTCAAATTTGACTTTATTCAAAAATTTGTTTGACATGTATTAATTAACTAAATATAGCAAATAAATACAAAAAAACCAAATTTTAACATGTAGTAACACATGTTGTATGTCGAGAGTAGGAAAATTTTGTGACTAAAAGAAAAATTATTTTTTTTGTTGTGTGTTTTTTATTTGACACTCAAAGCGAGCCTTACCAAGTGTTTTTGGTTTGACACGTGGACCAATAGGAAGGCGACGCGTGGATCTATAGAAAGGCGACGTGTGGGCCAATAGGAAGGCAACACGTGAATTGTTGGATTTGCGACACACGGACCGTTGGATTTGTGACACGCGTCTTTGCCACGTCGGATTGCCATGTCGTTGACGTGTGCCACGTCGGACGGCGCCGTTAACGATACGTTTAACGGACCTGAGTTGTATGGCGTAATACTGTCATCATGGAAGTTTCAATTCTGTGACCTTATGACCGTTTCGTCATAGTAGAATAAATTTGACGCGACTATCATGACAAGTTGAATTTTTCATAGTTATGCTACAATGACGAAAACTGGTACTACTATGATGATTTTGCTGCGTCATAAAAGGCCTTTTCTCTACTAGTGCTCAATTCCTCGAATAAAAACTCTCGGCAAAGTCCGTGACACTCGACAAATAATGATTTTCCCGTAGTAATGTACTAGTTATCAAAGCGAAATATCCATGACGATAAATGTCCTGGGATAGAAGAATGACTGGCATATTTCTGATTGCAAATTAATGAATTTTTACCTGTATAAATGCGTAATAATTTTTTTAACTTCTCTTATTATAAATATCAATTGCACACTTTCAACCTACAAGGCAGAGACCTGCCTCACATTAATCGGAGAAATCAATGGCGCAGATCCATCGAAGGCAACACTCGTGAGCTTCCCTGCGGTGATCTCTGTTGGATGGACAACGTCCCAGAACATGTAGCTCGTCCTGTTGGCACAGTATGCGCTCGCCGGGTTGCAGGTAAACTGTGCACGGTTATCCCCGAGACCACAGCACGCTGCCTTCACGTCAGAAAAGCCTGGAAAGCAAGGAAAAAACAAAACCTCATATGATTAACAACAGCAATGCAGTGGATCCAATAAAATAATTATCTGTTCTTTGGGTACCATTTGCTTCCGGTTCTTGGATGTACTTCAGCAATGCAGTGGATGTGTCGAAGAAGGAGTATCGAAAATCCGGGTGCTGCGTGTTCATGTGAGACAGGAGGGAGGCTACTGCAATATTGTACTTAACAGATAGGGAATTAGCCTCTGCGTGGCATTGCTTTGTGAGGCTGAGCCCACGCAGCACTGGCACACACCCAAGTGGCGCGGCGCCAACAAAGAACAATCTTCGCATCCCAAGCTCGTACATCCTCTGAAATCAACCAGGAGACATCGGTTTCGGATTCAAAATCATGTAATGTTTGCAGACATATGGCTCAGTCACTGACCTGCAGCTGGCGCTTCAATCTCTGTGCTAACGAGTCGATGAACTGCTGAGGAGAGCTTATTATGGGTAGCTTCTCAACAGGAAGCAGCACGTTGTTGATTATATCGTTGCCGCCAATGGCGATGGTGAAGAGCGATTTGGCAAGGTGAGCCAGTGCCTCTGATTGGCCGAGCCGCTTCACCAGCTCTGAATAAACGTCAAAGTAATCACGGTAAATTTGTTCATCGAAGCTAAAACACTGGCCCTGCAGATTCATACACCATACTTATTCTTTCAAACCAACAGAATAATTATGAAACATTATCGGTAACACTTTGCATCACAAAAAGATGTCCATATCCTAACCTTGTTTGTGAGGTCTGATACTCCTGCACCTCCGGAAGCAAAACTGACTCCGTTCAAAAATATAGAGAAACTGCCGGTGGTGTTGCAGATGGAGTGATATGCAGGAGGGCTCGCCAACCCAAGGCTTCCAGCTGCAAGGTACATCAACTTTACTTTTTTTAGTTTTCTCCTACCAGAATGAAAGTTCACCAAATTTGCACACTAGGGCATTCATCAAATGCAATAGAAGTATTATTACAACCACGCCACACAAGTTTTGTGGATACTTTGTGCCGATCTAGCAAATTATGAAAAGTTTAGGCTGTAAAATCTTCTCGTTGTGGCCCTTTTCTTTATTTACTTTTTACTTAACTTGTCTACTCTCGATCGTCTTGCAACTCTTGCAAATTGTTTCCTCCAAATTGGTTTGTTCAGTTTGGTCTATCTGGAATCTAACTAGTCAAACCTTTAACGAACTAGTCATTATTGTTAACACCGCTTTACTGGAACCTGACACAGATACTGTATATCGTCAAAGTATTAGAAAAAAAATCTCAAATCATTCTCCAATGTGTGTAATGCGGACAAAGCAGAGGAGTATCTATATTTTGGGCTTTGGGGTTCAACTCAACTGCTCTACAGCAACAAAAAAACGACCTGTTTACATGCATTTCGTTCGTATACGCGAATTGAACCAGTGATGCAAATACATACGCACCAAGGAAGTCGACGAAGTTGTAGCCGTTGCTGAACCTGCCGGTGGGCACCTGCCCCGGGTAGTCGATGCCGTTGTGCGGGAAGTTAGCCCTGAGCAGCGTCGGCAGATAGTTGTTGTTGCCGACGTCTGCTTGCGAATCGCCGAGCACATACAGCGCCGGAACCATGCCGCCTGGCACCCCCTCGGCCAAGACACCAAGGCACGCAAGAATGGCGCAGGCGACGGTGGTGCTTTTGTAAAACGGACGACCCATTTCGCGCTCAGAAACTCAGCCGCGCATCGTATTGAACTATTGCTTGAGATCCAGCCATATATGGAAGAGATAGACGTGTGGCCATGGCAATAAAATATACTTGTAGGTAGTTGACATCGCACTTCTGTAGTAGTAGTACTTTTTTTCTGCTCATATGCTTCCAAACCAAATTTTTATTACGGACATAAATGTGGCAAACTTTATTATCTTTTCATGTGTTTTAAAGTAAAAAAAGGTTGAATAATCAAATCGTCGTTACCAACAAAAACTCTGTTGCTTCTCACAATAAGAGAACTCCTAACAAAGGAAACTTGTGACTCCATTGTTGTAATTATTTGAATTCAGAAAATTTGACATCCAATCCAATAAACTAGTTTACATGTCTTCTATTCAGAGAACATATACCTCCAGTGTATATAATCTTTTCATGTGATTTGGTAAAATACATGTTATATTTTGAGGCTGAAAGGTTAGCTCCAAGTTAAGCTAGCCGGCAACCAGCAGCAGAAAAAGAATAACCGAGGCGTACATGTTATTTTAGGTGAGATAGCTTTATGCTTCTAGAGCTTGCGAGTCAAAGTTATACTAGTAGTAGGTTGCATTGGGTGGTGTTCCAGATAGATGGGAACCTCCATGCATGAACAGATGATAATCCTGTCGGAATCATGTGGTGATAGACATGCCTAGCTAGCCCCCAACTGAGTGATGCAACAACCTCCTCTCCAAAAGAGGTCCAGCGCAGATATTGCGTTTTCATTGACACATTTACATGCATTAACGCGTCAACCAATTACTGAACCATGCAAATCACGCAGCTGATGACAAAGATCGACAATAAAATTATTGAAAAGCAAATCAGATGTAGTACTACAGTTGAGATGAGCACATAATTAAATGCCTCGTAGAGCCCAACATTGGAACTTGCATTGGAAATATATAGTTTTTGTTTTTGGGATACCATATTGTACTTATCCACAAATTTAACATGCTTATCTGAAAATGTACATTGACCATCGTGAGGAGTAATTGGGAAGGTGTGTTCCCATGTGCCCGTGATCTTCAAGCATCATGTCCAGTTGGCATAACATGCTTGGGAGATCTTTCCTCTCATTATCCTAGTTTAAAAACGCAAAGTGGAGTTGACTTTAAATAGGCAGGTATGGTGGAGATCGCTTGGTGAGATCAAGGTTAAAGGATCTGTAGTAGGATCCCTTTCCCCATCAAATGATCATATGACAAGCTCTCGTCATCCCAACCCTCATGGGGGAAATCAGATTTTTGACACCCTCATGGAGGTTACATCCCAAAAGAGAATGACTTTTATGGACATAGTGGCATGTGCCCACCCTAGCTTTTTTATTAATTATGGTTAAATATAAATATCGAATCTCTGATTATACTTGTTAGACATGTCATACTAGTTGTAGACATGTTGTCAAATCATAAATTCAAGTTCAGAAATATTAAATTCGACAAATCCATCAAATTTAATAGAATTTCATGAATTTGTCGGAATTTGATGTTTCTGTACTTTAATTTATGATTTGACAAGCCTCCTGAGAGCATCTCCATGAGATCCCCAAAAAATTGATCCCTAAAACCTATTTTTGTTAGCATCCAAAAAATATTAGGGGTAATTTTTCTTCTCTCCTCTAACATTACCTCCCGAAAATGAATCGAAGTACTTTTGATTGGACCACATCAGCATTTGGGACCACAACAACATTAATTGTCTTGAAAATTTAAGGATCAAGATCCACAACTTCTCCCTATTTCTCCCTAGTTTTTACTAATCCTCCTATTATTCGAGCATTTAGGGTCACAACAACATTAATTCTCCAAGACTTTTTTCGGCTTCTATTGGAGATGCTTCTATTGGACCACATCAGCATTTGGGACCACAACAACATTAATTGTCTTGAAAATTTAAGGATCAAGATCCACAACTTCTCCCTATTTCTCCCTAGTTTTTACTAATCCTCCTATTATTCAGCATTTAGGGTCACAACAACATTAATTCTCCAAGACTTTTTTTCGGCTTCTATTGGAGATGCTTGATCGGTTTTGGTCTCCGGGAGATAGGTACGAGGATGATGGTGGTAGATGGTGAGATGATGATATTCATTCAGATCTAAGGCTTTGTCCGTGACATCCGTTTGGGATGGTGATCCCATATGGTGGAATTTACAAATTTTTAAGGTTTTTTGTCTCTCATCAATGAAGTTAGAGTAGTTTGAATTGCTTTTGTAATAATCAATGGATGTAATTTGCTTTAATATAAATGAAATTTCCTTTATTAACAAAAAAATTTCTCACGCGAGTCCTCCCTGATCAATCTCTTAGGAAAACATCGACTCCCCTCACAACGACTATGGGAAAATTATTGTTTGCCGAGTGCCCTAAGGTTTGCCGAGTGTATTTAATCGGACACTACGGCGCCTCACTCTCGGGACTACATCGTGTATCGTACCAATCCCTGGAACAGTAGTTGGTACACAGTAGATGATACAAATCTGATACAACAACCTTTATTGATTCCTCAAAGGGGAATAGCTAGGAGATACATGGTCTGGATTACATTCAAAGAGGTGGATAAGCCAACCTCACATAAAGAAAAACACACTCGGAAAGCATCATAAACTCCACGAGCAATATCGAGCGAAGCACGCGACCTACTCCTCATCCTCGTGGTATTCTCCATCTTCGTCCGAACAAATAAGCATCGGGTGAGCACATAAGATACTCAACAAGCTCTACCACTAGCAAGGAATATTATTTATGCAATCTGATTGTGGTCAAGGTAGGGTCGAGTTTTAGCAGAAAGGCGCGGATGCGGGGCTCACTATAGAAGCAAAGAGGTTCTTGAAGATAAAAACAATTTTATAATTTAGTTGGTCGGACCTGGGGAAGATATTCATCAATCCCGACAGTTCCCATTCCTTTTAGATGAGCCTTCCGACCGAAGGTCATAACAGCTACGGCACACCGGGCCAACACTATTTCCAAAACACACGGGCACAAAGCTACCCACTCACACGTCAAGGTACTAATATTTGTGGCTAAACAACGAGGGCTCAAGGTTTGGTGTGTCAACATACTGTGACAACGGACATCGAATAGTTTTATACACTCTGCAGAGGTTGGTACACTTTACCCACAAGCTATATGTTTTTAGCTACGGAACACATAACGCTGTCACCGCAACTAGGCACGCTCATAAGTCCACCCCGAATGCCTAGGGATCCAACGCGTATGACACAAGCATACCGTCCACCATATATGTGTCAAGTACTTGGACTTCACCAAATAGGGGGGGCATTTAGGGTTAGAAATCCCCCAACCGCTTCCCAAGCCGCCCACTCGCTGCCATGGTTGATGGCCGGAGACGCCCGCCGCTCCTTGGTGTGCCGCCATAAACTAGGCGGAGGGAGGAGACCCGGCGTGGCCAAGGTCGGGCGCCGATCTAGCTAGGTCGAGATCAGGTCGGTGTGCAACACACCCGGGCGGCGGTCAACAACCACCTCGGGGCGGAGACCTTGGAGGATGGCTCCCGGCGCCGGCAGCGTTGATGGCGGAGGGTCGGTAACCGTCGCTCCTACCCCGATGGAGTCGGAGAAGAGGGACGGGACGCCGCGCCGGCTGCCATGGTGCGTGGCTCGGCTTGTCGACCAAAATCGATGCTCATCGGCGAGTTTTAGATGACCTCATCGCCGAGGCCGGTTGAGCACGGTGATGCCGTTGTTGGGCTGTCCCTGGTGGCTCATGCCGAAGACGATGCGGTAGCGTGGAGGATCCTCGGTCGGGGTCGGCGTTACAAGGCGGTTGACCCGAGATGTGATTCCTTTCTTGGGTTTGTAGTTGACACAAGCGGGGAAAACCTCGGTACATGGCCCATATTGTTGACGAGGCCGTTGATGTAAGGTGGAGTTGTCTCACCGTAGTTCGACGAGTTGTTGCTCGCTGGAAACAACCGGCAGTGCTTGGTGTTCCAAGATGGTAAAAGACGCTACGACGTCCATGGTCTTGGGCCTCTGTCCGGATGCCGAGGCGTCGGAAGATGCTGCGGCGACCGGGGCCTCGGCCCGGAAGGGGCGGCAACCACGGGCAACACCAAAGCGACGACCTCTGTTGAAGACTCTATGACCTCCACAGCGTTCAAAGCGTCGGCAAGCGAAGTTGCAGCGGATGCCATGGAAAGGTTGGAGTCCCCGCCGAACGGGAATGGCGAACAAGATGAAAGTTGAGTTTCTAGGACCCATTCTTACCCCACGTGAATGAAGGGCCGGCGATGAGATCTTCGAAGGCGGACTTCGGTTGCCAATTAGCGGTGTGAACAATGGCGAGACTAAGTGCTGATAACGTTTTGAGAGTAGAATCAAGAGAATAATGATTTTTTATTATTGATTGATGGAGACGAGGTTCCATTTACGCCTGTTTGGGAAAGTTACGGATGTGCCAACCCCCCCCCCCGATGGTCGGTTCCCCAATAGGCGCCCCGGGGTGGTTGGTTCCCCAACCGACGCCTCTTCAATATTTTACTAATTACATAATTAATTTATTTAATTGATCATTAACCATTAATAATATATTTCACAACACAATTGTTCATATATACTCCCTTCATTCTAATATTCATGTCGTTCGGGGCATGAAGTTTGTACTACCCATAGGTTAGTTTTTCCTGTCGGAACCTCATGATTTCCAGATCGGAGGAGTACTTTCTTTCAAACTGTTGATACATTTTGATCCAAAGTATAAAGGAATGAAAAAAATCTAATGTGGTTTCATCAGAATATAAAAAATTCATAGGTTCTTTATGGCTTGTTTTACTTACTATACATATGAAAAAAATAATTTATTGACAAGTATGAATAAATGTAGTAAGAATGGGAACAATAATATGAGAATTGTGTAACGAAAACTATTCCTAAATAAAAAATAAGTCTCCTCATATAATTGACTCGGGGAGTCGAGAAAGAAAGGGGAGCCAAGGTTGAAGATTCAACTCTTGATTTACTTGATGACTAATTATCAGCCTTATATAAAATATGGCCAAAGATAAATCGTATTGCAGATATCCTTTGGCTAGGAAAAGCATATAGAGTGAAACTTTTTTTGGGGGGTTGGGGGGGGGGGGGACAGGCATATTGAGTGAAACTGAACTTGAAATTGAGAATGTAAGGACATTATTTCCATTGAAAGCATGCAAAAACCAAATAACAAAGATGTATATCAAGGATAAATGTAATTATTAAAAGGTGCATTTAGTCACATAAATGTAACTTCTCTCCAAACCAAAATACATAATCTTGGTTGGTAGAATGAATAAATTATTGAAACAGTACAATTTTGTAATCGTCGATAAGCAAACTTATAGAAAGAAAACATGTAGTAACACCTTTCCACACATCCAACTCCCCTAACGGACTGGCGTCATATGACCGTGCCACCAATTACTGTAGTAGTTTGATGAACGATTTTTTTTAAAAAAAGATTAATGAATTTAGGTGTAAAGCAACTCAAAGAACCATTGTGATTTATGATCAGAATCTTGCTCCTCTATATAAAAAATTGATGTAGAAGTCAACAAATATGACAATTGAAGGCTATATTACCAGACTGATGATCACATCACATGATCCTAAATTACTATACAAGAGATATAAATATCTAAAAACGGAAAACCGTTGTGCATGAACTATACTTGAGAAATAGTGTTGTGTAGCTGCTAGTTAAATCAGGCCCTCCAGTCCTTGCTAAGACAAGGATGAGACCAACAATGATCCGGCCTGGAATCCACTAACTGCCTCTTGTAGGTCAGCTACTGCGCGAGCATCTGGGCAGGGTTCAAAATCCCGGTGAAAACCAGTCCGGTTTTCACGGATTCTAGATTTCGGTGCGTATCGGGACACTGGGAAGTGCGGGATCCCGATGGATTCCGAGCCGTGATTTTGTAGCAATCCGGAATCCCGGCCGGGAAGTTCGGGATCCCGGTCCGGTTTCACCGGGAAAAAATCTCGGATTATAGCGGGATTTCAATCCATGCATCTGGGAGCGTGGTGAGCCAACGTTTAGGTGTCGAATCAATAAAACGACAGCTCAAGTCACGCAGCGCCCCCAACGTTTGGTATGCCCGCCGCGCTAGTTGGCACCGGTTATCTATACCCAGTATAATAAATTTGGTGAGGTCCTCTACACTCGCGACGTAAAACCCGTCGCCCTCTACCTCTCTCCTTTCCTTTCCTTTCACGCTGTCGCTCCTCCCCGACGACTGCCGCCGCCGCTGCGCCTCCACCTCCCCTTTGCCCCACAATCCGTCCGTCGCCCGGCGCCTCCGCTCCTGCCTCCTGGAGAGCTGCGATACGGCGAAGGCGGATGAGATGTTGATGTGGCCGCCGGTGCCGGTCAGCCTCTGCCTCCAATCTCCCCGATTTCCCTCCACGGCCGCCTCCCCTCCGCTGACGCCTTCGCCATCTCCGCGCTGCTCCCACTTCGTCACCTCCCCCACACAGCCACACCGCAACGAGGCTGCTACCGTCCACCAGGCCGGCCAAGACGAGCTCCGGGTGCCTCGCACGCATGCAAATCTCACCGCATCGAGGCATCAGTTGGGAGGAGCACGCTTAGGACTCAGGGAGAAGGCTCACGGGATTGGAGTTTCAGCGCATCAGAATTCCAGTTCTCTGACTGTGCTGACCAGGATCATGCCGAGGGTAATCAGAATTAATCATGCTGTAGATTTGCCTGATGAGGAAATATATTGCCGTTTGGTAAGAGGTCGACGGAGGTGACGATTCCTGAGCAGCTAATCTATTCAACGCAAGATGTCGGTAGCTCTCTTTTTTCTATACAGTTCCATCTATGTTCTCCAGGTGATTTACATTTTTATAGGAATTCTATTAGTTACGAGAATATATATTTTGTTGAAATATGTTTAACATGTTTGACTTCACGTGTTTCAAAGACAGCAAACATATCCTTTCTAAATGTTCAGATTTAGCTGCTGTGCTGTTTGCTAAAACTGGATGCATCTTAGCAGTGCCTTTTGAGTTTGAGTACTGACATCATTATGGTCCGGAAGGTAAAAGAAATTTTATTCTACCTTTCTTTGCTTAGTTTAAAGCAGATGATCATCAATTGAACTTCAATTTTAGTTGTCTTTTCATATTTGGGACTTAAATGTCCTTTTTATCGTTTTGAGAAAGATATGCACCGAATGATGGAGAAAAAGGGAGCATTATTTGTTTCTTATTCAGTTGATTTAGTTACAGATTTGTTTCCCAGTGCACCCATGATATTTTCCTCCACATTAGGAACAAGGGCACAGAAGAAAAACACAACGTCGGGGACTTTTGCAGCAGTAGGGCAAAACCCAAAATAATAAATAATGAAAAGCCCTCTTTGTGTTCACCAAATTTTCGAATCTCTGGCAATAGCTGCTAGAAAGAACCTCTGCTAAATCATTTTTATACTAAATTCCACTAAATCCCGCTATGTGAAGCTTTGTTTTTTAAGGCTACCGTTAAATGGCTTAACCAGAGATTTGGTTGGTTGAATTCCATTGTGTTCCTGTTTACTATCAATTTATATTATACACTGTTATTTGTCTCATGAGTATCTATGTTAGTATAGTGCATTATCTGACATTATCACGTTTTTGGCACTTGAGAGTGCCCACACGTGAAGACGTGAAGTAGCTGTTTCATTTTGTTTTACCATCGGTTTCTGAGATTTACTACAATGGAGTTCCCTTTTAACCACATTCAACAGTTAATATCTCTCTCCAAAATAGGAAACATGTCCAGTTTGGATTGTTAAACTGAAGTTTCAAATTGCTCCATTTTTTTCTGGAATTCAAATAAGATTCTCACACCGTACACATGTGCTCATTTGATACATGATGTCTTTTTAGATGTTACCTTCCAGTTATTGCTTCAACGTGGATGTGTGAAGAGGAATTATACCTGAAAGCCTTGACGACCACAATTGTTGATTTCAATTTGATAAACATGATTGTTTCCTCTATATGACAAAAACAAGCATCCTGTGGCGACATTAAGACAGGTAAATTAACAATGACCACATATGGAATGCAAGACATAATATTTCAGTTGACTTTACTGCATTCTTCTTCTCCTGCATATGTATCCTGCAAGTGCAATACCATTTGATATATGTATCCTTTCTACTCAGACACAAAGAAAAGTAAACTTAAATAATGGCATTTCCTCTGCTTTTTCCCAATCGTTAATTGTGTATCCAAAGTTCCAAACACAAGGTTTCCATGGGTATGCCATGTACAGCGTGTAGGAAAACCATCCAGACTTTGTTAGTAAATTTGTATCGTGTTCATGGACCATATATTTGGTCACACTTCAAAAGCTAATTACCACCAACCTCTTTGCCACGAGGTTGTTTCCAGCATTCTCAAAGCCATGGTGGGGCTCCTCGACGTCTTCTCTTGATCATCCAAGATGGCAGAGCTCCACCGCATAGTACAAATACTACATAATATTTTACTGATCAATTGCTTGCATTATTGGCAAATGGAAGTTTACATTGGTATTGGAAAGCCTGATGCATTTTTCCATTGGACAGTGGAAGAAAAAGGTGGAGAAAGTCTCATGCCTCAACAGAAAAGGCTGCTGAAAAAGCACAATCTCCACCTTTTACAGAATAGATCATGGAAAAAAAGAAGAAGAAGTAAGAATCACTCATGCATTTTTACTTGTCAATTTTTCTGGTTTATCAAGTACCTGCTTTTCTTTAAGACTCACTCATGTATGATCTTAGCGTTTGGTAGTAAAAAGGATATCATTGCACATATAGTCAAGGGCGTTGTCAAGCAAATGACCTAAATATATTTTCAGATTGAGGTGAATGTGCACGTGAGACTAAGCCAGCCATTGAGTAGGTCATCAATGAACGTATGAACGATCCTAAATTGCTTCAAATAATGCTGGATCAATATGTAAACTATATGATCCAAATAGCCCTTAAAGAGAGCAAGGTAAAAGATTGATACTGCAACATCAGTTCAAATATTCCATTTCTGATTCTTACTGATGAAAATGTGCAGGGACCCCAACATACTGCCTTTGTGGAAGCTATTATGCTGCACACTGCTTCACTACAGTGCAACATATTGAGGAAAAGGTTCTACAAAGAACATACCTCAGGAACAAATAGGATCGATTTGACACGTTGTAGCTGTCAGTTTTTGGAGAGTGCAGCATAGAGATGGTGCAAATTTAGGGATCAATGGGAAATTAAGGAGTTGGGTTCAATTCTTCCATATTAGTTAGAGTAAGCTTTTGGTATTACTACTTGTGTTCCTATGAATAATTGATGCCTATTTACATGTAATTTATTTTCCTTAGACATAGTAATGTGAACAATAACATAATTTGTGTAAATAATAAGAGGCTAAAAAATAAATTATTCATGCTATGGGTATTAAATTATTTATGCTACCGGTTTTGCTATTGTATTTAGAGTAAAATATTTGCTTCTACATTCATATATTTGCATGAATAATATGAATTGAAAATTAATTATGCCCGTAGCAACGCACGGGCTCACTGCTAGTTTCATATATAAACACATGTACTTACGTATTTTCAAAACTGAGCAAGCAAATCTCTTTTTTCCATCTCTAAGCACATGTCCCACTTGTCCACGTATGTGCAACCCAATTAGCTTGATGTGAAAAGAATTAATGGGCCGCAGATTGTGAGGCCTAACAGCCCATCTTGCTATAACTGCTGCTTTGTACGTAGGTCATATACAGAGCGGTTACCGGCGTTGCGGCGACATCGTATTTGATATCGTGCATACATTCTCGATCGTGGAAAGCTGATCGAATCGATTCTGTTTGGTTTCAGGTATGGGTGTTTTTTTTAGAAATTGTCTCACATCATGATGATTAGCCTAGTACAATAATGTTTTTGTTCATACTGTTCCGTAAGAAAAAAAACATCTGGTACTAGTTCACCAATCTGTGCTCAAAACTTCAAACGGAGAATGTGTTGATGACACTCATTGGTGTAGTTAATTATTCTAACGGAGCTTCAAATGTTTACGGCTTCTTTACGTTGTTACTGAATTGAATATCTTAACATGGTCAAACAAGGCACGCTAGTAACATTTTTACTACAATTCTGTAGGTCGTATATATGCGATGATAATCATTCTTGTGTACACTGGTGGTGAAATATTATATGGAGATAAAGGTGCAACATATAGCATTCCTCCGAGTATCACATTTCCTGCTACTGACTCAACCACTTTTGAAGATGTAAAGAATGAGATTTATCAGGGTCTGAACACTTCTGAGGAAGGGTATTCTCTCACCATAAAAGTTAGACATGATGTTGGAGCGCCTGGTCCTTGTTTCTTCCAGTTGATACCCTTATATGAAGCAAGATCTTGGGAAACATTGTGGAGGAAACATTCAACAAGTGCTTACAATGGTATGTTGATAGAAGGAAGGCTGCTCTTGACCTTACAGAGTTGGGGAAAATATGGTCACAACGGGTTGAGAATATATTATTAAAGCGAGGTAATAAGGCTGGATCCATGCATGTCATATTGTATGGCGACGAAGGTGGGGAGTACGAAGTAAAAGTTGATGGTGAACGAGTTTCTTTGCGTCAGGGAAACCGCATTCGATATGTTCGCAGGGATTTCAAGTATAAGGTAATAGTGCAAAGCAATGCTCTTCCCATATGTGAATGCCTAAAGCCAAGCCTTACAGGTGTTCCTTGTGCTCATGTCCTTGTTGTTTGCAAGCATAGAAATTTTAATGAAAATCAATTTGTTCATGCATACTACTCTTCATCAACACTTGCAAATACATGGGCTGGTCGATTCCATCCCTATGGAAATCAAAATGAGTGGCCAACCTACAATGGTCCTATCATTGTTCCTGATCCAAGGTTGGTACAACGTGGTCGACGACGGCACAATAGAATCCCAATGTACATGGATGAAATGCAAGGTCGACGATAAGGACACCAAGCACACCGCTCAACGCAAGATAAACATCAAGATGATGGTATATCGCTTTAATATTAATTATTTTGTTTATCTAACATATGTGCACAGATTTTTTTAGTTGAAGTTTCTAATTTTGTTTATCTAACATATGTGCACAGATTTTTTTAGTTGAAGTTTCTAATTTTGTTTATCTAACATATGTGCACAGGTGCATCATCGAGCCGAGGTGGACACTAATATCATGATGAAGCATTTGAGTTGACTAGGAGTACAATGGATAACTCTAAGCATTAATTTTCTTGTTTTGTCTATGTGTTTTTTTATTATAAAAAATCCAGTTGTCCTTTTATCATGTAACCGCCCGTGGTTGCATACTCGAACAGCACAATCAGTGTGAGTTATTTTCACTATGTTATTTGGATTTGGGATGATCAATACACCGACATGTCTTTCTTCATGACCTGCCGCTGTTATTTTTTTCTCCTCTTCATACAGAATAATCATACCCGTTTGCATTATTATTGAGGAAAAGGGAAAATAGAATTTATACGCGTTCTGCAGAAAAGGAAAAAAATACTAAGAAAATTATGGTATAATTTTTCTGAGACAAATTGTGGCACAATTTATGGATTTGATTAAAAATTCCTGTATTAGAATGTGCCTTGCGACGAAATAACAATTTGTTGCGACGAAGATACAGCCCATAGACTGGCCCATTGTCTTGTTTTCGAGCCCAACAATAGACGATGCCTAGAAATAAAAATACCGAGTACGGCATGGCATGGAAGTAAACAGCCCCAAGGAATTTTAATTTTCCAGTAAAAGTGAGCTAGTGCAGTGAGAACTGACATTCGTATCCTTATTTACTGACAGACCCATCCAGAAAGGAAATTTAAAAAGCTAGTAGTAGTAAAGATTGTTTGTATAAAATTAGAAAATACTATAGGTCCAACCCAATTGTACAAACAGTGTGTCCAATCAAGACACAAGTGATGTTTTTGGACTCATTTATTGTGATACCTTTTGTATTAGTTAGACTTTGGTTGGATAATCTGAGTTGGATCTATAACAGTACTCTATAACCTTAAAGAAGCATATAGCTAGATTCTTTCTGTACACAATCTGAACTGTGGATACCTCGGATCATTAAATTTGGCCAACTACGGATGGGTCGTCGATCTACGCGGGATTTCTACAGGACCACAGGAAGACAACGTATCTCTAGTTTTTTAGTACTAGTACTGTATTTGGACTAGATACAGCTGGGGATTTATTTCCAGGTTGGGTTTGTTAGAATGGATGAATATCTTGCCACGGCGGTGTACGTAGCGATTTAGTGCCCTTGTTTCCCGATCTGGCGTTAACAAATCTGTCCCTTGGATTCTGATGGTGTAGCTCAGGCGTCGTGGATCCATTATTGATGCTCGAAGGGGAAGATAGGAGGGTTTACGTCTCCCAATCTCTTGTCCTTCCATTTGTCTGTCTCGCGCCGTCCTGTGTCGTGCACGGCAGAAAAGCGGTAATCTGACTGGGTCTCGGTACCTGCCGGCCCGGCCTGCGTACAACGCCCTCTGCACCATATGATAGGGAGGTCGCCGGCAGCAGGACTCGGTCGCCGCGTAGGTAGCTAGCCTTGTGCAACGCATGCAGCGGAGGTAGCATATGTCGTCGTCGAAGCGGTGGTCGTCGGCCTCCGGCGCGGAGCTGCCCGGCGCTCGGTCGCCGGTCCACCCCGCCGCGCTCTCATCCCCGGGCCGCCACACCGCCCGGCGCTCCTTGTCCCGGACCACGGACTCAAGCGCCGCCGCCTCCCGCTCGCTCTGGCCTTCGTCCACTTCCGGCGAGAACAACAAGAAGACGAATAAGCAGGCCTCCCCGCGCGCCGCGTCGCCCTCGGCCGCCTCCCTCGCGGACCACCTCGCGAAAGATGATCACACGGCGCTGTCCCGGCAGCGCAGCTGCATCGGGCTGCCGCGCTTCGCCGAGTCCTCGGACCCGGACAAAGAGGCGGCCGGCAGGAAGATGATCGGCAAGGGCGGCGCGTTGAGCCGGTCGATGCGGTTCCTCCCGTCCACGAAGCCCGCGGGCGTCACGCTCACCCCGGGGCGGGTGGCGCCCTCGGACCTGCGCCGCCTGGCCCGGGACGCGGACTCCGGGTCCGAGTGCAGCGACGCATCCACCATGGGATCATCCTCCACGCCGCGGACCACGGCCTCCAACTCGAATTCTTCCAATAATTCCAAGCAGCCGCGGCTGCTCCCGCGCACCACCTCCGTGCGCCTGCTCGGGTCCACCGCCACGCAGTGGGCGCTCTCCCGGGCCGCCGCTCGTCCCCGTTCAGGACGCAGACGACGGCGATGGCCACGGTGCCAGAGACCACCAAGCCCAAGAAGCAGGGCCTCATCAGCCTCGGCTGGGGCCACCTCTTCAACCGGCGGAAGCACGCCACCGAGGACGCGTCCCTGGCCGCCGCGGCCACGCTGCTCATGTCCTCGCCGGTCTCCTCCTCCCGGAGCGGCGGCAGAGGCGCGGAGGCCGGGCACCAGATGAGGATGGCGCATTGCCGGCTGCTGCAGTGGCGCTTCGCGAGCGCAAGGGAGGACGCCGTGCGCAGGAGGAAGCAGGCCACCGCCGAGGTTGAGCTCTTGGGCGCGTGGGCGAGCGTGGCGGAGATGAGAGGGAAGGTGGCAAGGAAGCGAGTGCAGCTCCACAAGGAGCAGCTCAAGATGAAGCTCAACGCCGTGCTCTCTTCGCAGGTCCATACTACACTAGTTTTATACTCCGTCTCATGCACCGCTCGTTGCTGCACATTCTTCTACACACTGCGATCTTACATTATTTTTTGTGACTCTACTTCAATTCCTGTAAACTCTTGTTGGCAGATGAAATATCTCGAGAGCTGGGAGCACATGGACAGCAAACATGCAGATGCCCTCTCCTCCACCGTAGATTGTGCCCGGGCAGCCGTCTGCAGGGTTCCTCTTACCAACGGTGCCAAGGTATATATTTCCCTTTTCTTTTTGAACTTCTGCCAAAGTATTCATTTGCGCTTGCATTGCTTAGGAATAATCTCAATATGTGCTTACAACAGGTCTCCACCATGCCGTCATTGGCGTCCACTCTACAATATGTGCTCGATCTCGTGGTGACAACCAAGATAACAACGCGACCATTCGGTCCTACGGTACTATTATAAACTCAGTGAGAGGTCATGGTTTGCACTCAAGTCGTACATAGATATACTGATCGGTGCATCTTTATACATGCCTTGTTTATTAGTCTCAGGAGACGAGATCGCTAGTCTCACAGCTGGTCCGTGTGGCAAGGGAAGAGCAGGCTCTGTTGCAAGAATGCCTCAAGCTACTCAGCTGCTTCTCCACGCTGCAGGTATACAGCATATAGATATATATATTACCTTTTTCCCTGGGACTGATCTTGTTTCGTAGCATCCGTCGATTCTAGTAAACTTATTATTTCCTGCTGTTTATTCATATATATATATTGCAGGTAGAAGAGCAAAGCTTACGCTGCCATCTGGTTCAGACGTCGTCACCACTTACTAGTCTGGCTGTCGAATAGGATGATCAACTCCAAACATGTGCTGAAGGCTGTAGTTTTGTAGACTTAGATGAAGGTTCGAGTGTCATCATCAAAATGTGAATTTGGATGCCGATTCCTGCCATGCTTAATGTGCTGCAGTGAAAGGGCAGGTGCCATTTGAGAATGAAGAAAATATCTAATAGCTATCATATTGGCACATCCAAAAGTTCATGTACAATGTAGCTGCGAGTGTACAAAACTCAGCATATACATGTTGGGAGTTCCAGGGAGATGAACGGAATGGGGAAGCTAAACAGTCTACCCTCTATTCCTCTGCCTTTTCCGTGGTGCCGCTCACAATGCGTATTGAGGCTAAAGGGTAGGGACCTATTTATAGACTCCACTTCCGGACGTTACATATTCCGTCCGTATTCCGGAATACCGTGAGACTCGTGAACCGTGTCACCAACCACGATCAAACACGGCAGTTTTATTGAGTCTAAAATATACACAGTCCCTTGCACACATGTGTGAGTCATGTGCCATGATCAGATTGTTTATTCGAGATTAGTTCCAATCCGATCATGTAGGTTAACAGTCCGTAGCGCCGATCCTACAAGACAAACCCAGCTTTTCCGTTATGTTGTACCCGGGTTAAATATGTACGTACATGAGCAAAATTCCAGTAGAGTCAATCTCGATAAATTCCTCTACTGTTCCAACATAAACGTTCTCGGCACCAAGAGTATATAATTCCCCCGAGTGATTAAAATTCCACATCAAACATTCCCAGTCACATATACATAATATTAATTCCACATTGAGTATATATAAAGAGAAATATCCGCAATGTATAAATAGACTGAATAATGTTGAAAGACATAATTCCAACATCTCCCACTTGTCCGAAACATTATTAAGAAATAAACTGAAGACCCATGTCTCTAACATGCTTAGCAAATAATTCCTGACTAAGTGGCTTAGTCAGTGGATCTGCCACCATATTAGTACTTGGCAAGTAAACCAAACGAACGGTCTTGAGTCTATTTATAACATCACGAATATAGTGATACCTTCCCTCAATGTGTTTGCTTTTACTATGAAATTTAGGATCTTTGGAGAACATAATCGCCGCCTGATTATCACAAAATACGGTGACAGGTTGTGATGTACTTTCCACGACCTTAAGTGATGAAAGAAATTCCCTTAGCCATACTGCTTCCTTTACTGCTTCAGATGCAGCAATATATTCAGCTTCCATGGTAGAAAGAGCATTGGAACTTTGCTTTCGGCTACACCAAGAAATAGCACCCCCTGCCGGAGTAAATAAATATGCGGACGTAGATTTCCGGTCATCCAAATCACCTTCCCAATCAGCATCGGTGTAACCCTGCAGCTGAAGGTTATGACCGTTAAAACATAGATAATAATCAAGAGTTCCTCCGACATAACATAATACATTTTTTTATTTCATCCCAATGCTTTTCTCCAGGATCCTTTTGATATCTACTAAGAAGTCCAACTGCGTAACAAAGGTCGGGTCGTGTGAACAACATAGCATACATAAGACTCCCTAATGCTGAAGCATAAGGAACGCCTTTCATCTTTTCCCTTTCCTTAGGTGTTTGTGGACATAACTTCCTACTGAGTTTTGTTCCTTTTAACAAAGGCACACTAAAAGGTTCGCAATTTTCCATAGAGAATCGTTTAAGAACATTTTCAAGATACGACTTTTGGGATAAACCAAGAAGTCGCTTATTCCGATCTCTATGTATTTCCACTCCCAACACATAGGAAGCTTCACCCATATCCTTCATATCAAATTTAGAAGACAACCAAGCTTTAACTTCCGTCAATGTAACTTTATCATTAGAAGCAATAAGCATATCATCAACATATAAAGATAACAACACAAACTTTTGACCAATAACTTTAGAATATATGCAATGATCACCTTCCGTCATTGAAAAACCATATGACGTTATAGCATTGTCAAAAAGAATATACCATTGACGTGAAGCTTGTTTAAGACCATAAATTGATCTATTTAATTTGCAAACCTTAGTTTCATTTCCTTTTTCTCCAAAACCTTCCGGCTGTAACATATATATTTCCTCCTCCAAATGACCATTAAGAAAAGCAGTTTTCACATCCATTTGGTGGAGTTCAAGATCAAAATAAGCCGTTAATGCACTAATAATACGAATAGAAGTAAACTTTGCAACAGGAGAAAAAGTTTCCACAAAGTCAACCCCTTCCCTTTGTGTGAACCCTTTAGCTACAAGTCTAGCCTTATATTTTTCCACTTGACCTGTAGCGTTAAGTTTTCTTTTGAAAATCCATTTACATCCTATGGGCCTACGATTGTTTGGTAAAGAAACCAATTCCCAAACTTTATTCTTCCTCATTGAGTTTATTTCTTCTTGCATTGCTTCCACCCATAGTTTAGATTGAGGACAAGTAATGGCCTCTTTGTAAGTCTTTGGATCTTCCTCTAAATCTGAAATTTTAGAGTGTGCTTCCCCCAAAAATAAATAATAATCCTTAAGATATGATGGTTTTTGCCTTTTCCTCCCACTTTTACTAAGCATGTTAGTGTTGGGAGTTTCATTTATATTTTCTTCTTCCGGGGTTACATTTTCCTCATCATGTGAGTTTGTTTCGGATGCATCCATCTCGTGTCTCGTTGTGGAGTTGCCAATAGTTCCACCATTGCCCGTTTAACACGGCGTGGTGTGTCTTGATCAAGAAAAATTGCATCTCTACTTTCCACCATTTTATTATTTTCAAGATCATAAAACCGATATCCTTTAGAATTTGCAGAATAGCCAATAAAAATTCCTGGTGTGCTTTTAGGTTCCAACTTTGTACGAAGTTGATTTGGAACTCTAATTTGTGCATTGCAACCCCAAACAGCTAAATGTTGAAGCGAAGGTTTTCTTCCAGTCCACAACTCATAAGGAGTGATCGTGATCTGCTTTAGATGGTGAATGATTCAATAAATAAACAGCAAGTATGTAAAGCTTCACCCCAAAAAGATAATGGAAGATCAGAATATGACATCATAGATCTAACCATATCCATAAGAGTTCTATTCCTCCGCTCGGCTACGCCGTTTTGTTGCGGAGTGTATGGCATAGTATAATGGTGAATAATTCCACGCTCTTTACAAAAGTCATTTAAAATTCCTGAAGTGTATTCCCCCCACGATCAGTTCTTAAAACTTTGATAGTTTTATTTAACTGATTTTCCACTTCAGTTTTAAATGTCTTAAACATATCAAAACCTTCCGACTTGTTTTTGATAAGATAAATATAACCATATCTAGAGTAATCATCAATGAATGATATAAAATAAACCTTTTGGCCTCCTATGGTGGGAGTGGATATTTCACCACAAATATCGGAATGAATAATAGCAAGAGGTTCACTAGCTCTTTCCGCCCTTGGAAAAGGCGCATGAGTCATTTTACCCATTATGCATGCTTCACAAGTACCAAAATCCTCCCACTTAAAATTTAGAATTCCAGAATTAATAAGCCTCTTAATTATGTTTTTAGATATGTGACCAAGTCGTAAATACCATAAATAAGATTCTGAGCATGTATTCCCATTATCATTATTCCTCACTACGGAGTTATCTTCACCAACTAAGCAATTGATATTATCATCAAATATATCATCAAGAAAATATAAGCCATCGTTTCGAATTCCAGTATGCACTAACTTGCCATTTAGCAAAATTTTAACTTTTCCTTTTCCAAATAGTAAGTCATAGCCAATTGACTCCAATTGGGAAACAGATATTAAATTCCTTCTCATGCTAGGTGAATATAAAGTGTCCTCTAACAGTAATTTTCCTCCCCAGGGAGTTCAAGAACATAAGTTCCAATTCCAAGTATATCAGCTTTAGCATTTGTTCCTAGATAAATATATCTCCGGATGAAGGGCCTTTGGAGTTATCATAATGATTATCTTGTCTCTTTTGATCATTATTAATCTTCTTCTTCTTCGGACATTCAGCTCTAAAATGTCCATATTGACCACAACTATGACAAGAGAAGTTCTTCTTGTTGTTGTTGTCATTCCTTTGAGATGAGTAGTTGTTTCCATGATCATCAGGATCACGTTTCCTATTAAGCTTGTTTCTCAAATCACGATCCATTCTCTCTCATATTCAGCAGCTAAAGCATCAGTCATTGAACCCAAGATAAATATGCGAGCCCTTTTATTATCCTTGGTCCAACTTTCATGATCAAGTGAATAACTAGATTTCTCATCAGCAGTAGCATCATCGGTTGGCTTTTCCGGTTCATTATCATCAATGACATAATCTATGTTCTCAGCAGATAGCAGAAACATAATCTTCCTCTTCCAAACCGTGAAATTTGAGCCATCTAATTTGCATGATCCGAGTAGTTCAGAAAATACGCTACTGGATGCCATTGAGAAGAGAATTTCGTTACCCTGCAGATAGTAGTCCGAAGAAACAATTCCTGCTGCCTTCCTATCTTCCGATGTCAACACGGAAAATATGACAGCAGTATGCTTTAGACAATTGATTCGCGTGTGCAAGCCTTGAGAGAGAAGGAAAAAAATCACCCACGTGAATCACTTTTGGACTCTTGTCTTGGACTTGGATCGATGGTCGAATAGTGCTGCCTTGATGCAACACGAAGGCAGCACCCACGCCCAGCACCTAAACGGTGGCGCAGGCCACCACCGCTTCCTCGATCTCGGAGCGGATAAAAAAACAACGCAAAAAACTTGTACTAGATCCAGATCGGCTCGAGAAAACAACGAGTTGATTGGTGGATCGGCTCCACGGCGTGCCCCATCAGATTAGTTTGCAGCGGAATCAATTTGGTGGTGGCACCGGCAGAGTATTTCGGTGAGATTTGATTCTCGGCCCGGCTCCCGATGCCAATGTTGGGAGTTCCAGGGAGATGAACGGAATGGGGAAGCTAAACGGTCTACCCTCTATTCCTCTCGCCTTTTCCGTGGTGCCGCTCACAATGCGTATTGAGGCTAGAGGGTAGGGACCTATTTATAGACTCCACTTCCGGACGTTACATATTCCGTCCGTATTCCGAATACCGTGAAACTCCTGAACCGTGTCACCAACCACGATCAAACACGGCAGTTTTATTGAGTCTAAAATATACACAGTCCCTTGCACACATGTGTGAGTCATGTGCCATGATCGGATTGTTTATTCGAGATTAGTTCCAATCCGATCATGTAGGTTAACAATCTGTAGCGCCGATCCTACAAGACAAACCCAGCTTTTCCGTTATGTTGTACCCGAGTTAAATATGTACGTACATGAGGAAAATTCCAGTAGAGTCAATCTCGATAAATTCCTCTACTGTTCCAACATAAACGTTCTCGGCACCTCGAGTATATAATTCCCCCGAGTGATTAAAATTCCACATCAAACATTCCCAGTCACATATACATAATATTAATTCCACATTGAGTATATATAAAGAGAAATATCCGCAATGTATAAATAGACTGAATAATGTTGAAAGACATAATTCCAACAATACATATGATCCAAACAAAAAAAAAATCATTATATTTTCTGTTAACAATCTACTGCGTGCATGCAGCAGAATGAGAGTGTTTATATATATCTAGACAAAATTGTCCCGAGCACACCGAGAGAGCATGGATTCATAATACTTTATCTTTTGGATGGGCAAGTTCAAATTAAAAATCAGAAGTGCCAAAATTCCAGGTGTTTCAAGTTTGTGTCAAAATATAGGGATAGTATGTAGATGCAAGTAATCTAGAAAAACGCATGAACTTTTGTAACTTCTATACATGATCATCTGAACCAATTACAGGTCGTACCTCAAGCTATGTTGTTTCTGCTCGTCATGAACCAGTTAATGGTATAACCGGGTGAGATGACTTTAGGAGCAACGTCACGAACCGCTAATTGGTGCAGGGGACTCTTGATGAAAATGGGTTGGACCTGCGGCCCAATTCCGATCTCCAAACATTGGGCCGAAAGATGGCCCTAGCGGACTGCAGTCAAGATTCCATTCTTTTCCCTACAGCTCCGTCCAGTAGAATCGCCTCATAGGCTCCAAAAGACTCCAGAGCTTTCCTTTCCTTCTTCCTGCTGCGCCATGAAAGATCTCGGCAACGCAAACAATCGAAACATGGAAGGGGGATGCGGCAGCACGCCGTTCTCCCGCACCACCGCCACCACCGCTCACTCGACTGCGGTATGCCTATTCTTTCTCTATCTCTAGTCCGACCTCAATCCCCATGGCGTCGGATTCGTCTCCGTCAATTGGTTTGCTGAAATCTAGGTCTTGTTCCGTTTGTGCTGTTGTACGACTCGCCGCAGTTGCTTATTACATAAAACTAGGGGGTTAAACAGGGAACGGAAGTTGAGCCTCTTTAATTGAATAAGTGAAAGATGTACTTGTGTTGTTCATATGGGTTGAATCACGTTAACCGTACTTTTATATACATCGAAGCTAGAATTGCAAGCCCGCACTCTCAAACAATTATTAGATGGAAGTAAACTATTACTGGCCTTGTGAAACTTGACTTGTCTGCCGGATTGTCAGTTCCGTCTGATACTGTATCTAATTTTATTTTGGTCGGTAATGAATGACGGTATATTTTGCTAGCATGCAGAATGGGTTGCAGACAGGGGATAGGGAAGCTGCTGTTGATGCGGAAATAGCAAGGGTTAACAAGCTGCCAGCTCATAGTTCCTACGCAATGCACCGTATGAAAGTGCTAAACAAACTCCGTCATTTGCTATCAATCAAGGTGAGGTTAACTATACTTTATGATATATGAGATATTACTGATAATTTAAGAGAGATGTATTGTATGATCCTTCTTCTAGTTATCAACTGTGCACTCGTAATATGTTCCACTGACCTGCTGATTTCTCCATCTCAACATTATATACTACATATTGCTCACCACAGTTAAAAATCATCAATACTGCTGATAGTATATTTGGATCTTGAAATATGTTATTATTGTACTCATATTCTTGACTTCATAAACATGTTTTTGGACTTCTTTAGATTACCAGTCACACTCACAGAACCAAAAGCAATAAAGGTTGTTGTTTGATGTTGGTCCTAGATTCTTAGACATCCTTTGCTCAAACATGCCATCTATTTTTTTTATTAAAACGTGGTATTCTTGCAATTTTTTCTCTTACAAATATGTGAAAAAGCCATGGGCTGTAATGGAAATTGATCACTCTACCTAGATTGTGCTTATAGTGTTTATTTTATCAAAACTGCTTATAGTGCTTATTGTAGCATAGGCAGTCAACCCGTTTGGTAAAACTGCTTAGGCCGGTCTCAGTGGGAGTTTCATGGACACAATTACTTAGAATGACACATCATCTAAAAATGTTTGAAACTAGGATGAAACACCCCTCTCTCAATGCATAGTTTCATCTATTGTTGTTTTCTAGGTTACATGCAAGACACAAGGTGTCTAGGTAACCGTGTAGGGAGAGTTTCATCCTCATGAAACTCATTTCACCTCTCTCCTCATTAATACACTGCCACATCATCAAACATACCTACGTGTCACTCTATTTATTGCCCATGAAACCCTCACCGAGACTGGCCTTATGCTTATCTGTCAAAACTGCTTATCCTCACCCATAAGCACTATAAGCTACGTTTTATTGCTTTGTTCAAAGTGTTTATGGGCAGTACAAAATAGTAGAGTGCTTATAGGTGCCTATACCTCATAAGCACTTTGCTATTTTACCATTTGGCACTTCAAACTGCTTATTGAGCATAAGCACTTTCAATAAGCAGTTCAATAAACCGTGCAGTACGCACCCTAAGTCTAGCAAATTCGCAGCAAAACCAATGAATGAAACAAAATTGATAATTTCTTTGCCTTATTCAGTTGATAACGAATCCATTTTCCTATTGGGCGCATCAATTTGGTAACCATCGCCACCAGCAAATCAATCTACATGAGGCGCTTTTTATGGTGACGCTAGATGAGTGAAACAGAAAGAGTGCGAACGAACTTTTTCGTGATACATAGGTAAAGACCATCTTTTTCAATGGCATATAGGTAAAAAGCTCTATAGTATACTCTGATTGATTTCTAAACATCGTGATGATAACAGTTTCTTGGTTAGCGGGGACCTTTTTCTTATATAAAGTGAAGTCAGGAAATGAGCACAATGTTAAAATAGGTTTAGTGTCAGGTATTGTTACGGAATCAAGTCTAGCCGGCACGGATGCTTCATATATCTGCTGTAGTATTTTTCCGTTATCCCCCACCCAAAAAAAACAAGAAATCTTAAAAAAGCACACCTGTTTTAGAGTGGTAAATAGTAGATTATTCATTTTTTAGTATTTGAGTTAAGGGTGACACTTCCTTTGAACACATTTGTAATGTGACTAGTTGGTCTGAAATGCACTCTGTAGATAAAATTTTAATGTTAAGTTATTGATATACCGCCCAATTCTTACTTCAGAAACTTGCAGTTCCCCTTGAACTTAAGTAATATTGTTACTTTCTTGGATTTAATGAGGTTTTTGGTAAAGGAAGTAGATACAAGGAAGGAGAAGCCTACATCTCATGATGAGGCTTAAACTTGTTTTTAGCATTAGTTGATGAATTTTATTATTATTATTTTGGGATTGATCTGACGGTCCAGACCCTGTCATTGATGTTTGAGTCAGTTTGGATATGAAGTCCATCTGGTCTTATATTCAAAATTCGCAAAATGGTATATGTTATTGTAACCAAATGTGTGGGAGCTTTCAGCACTGGATACACCCTTTTTTGATGTATTGTAACCAAATTGCATGGAATCTGTTCTCTCTTGTCATAACATGTTGATATGTTACTTGAACTCTGATCATGAGACAGTTTTATTTTTGTACTAATATTGTTTATCAAGTGTCTACCAGTTTTTCTGACCTGTGCTCTGAATAGCAGAGAACCACATCTCAAGATGAAGAGCTTGAACTCCTTTTCGCAAGCCTTTCGATATAAAGTGTATGAGTCAGGTATTAACTCTGCCATGTAAGCTGCTTTGTTACTGTGAATTTTTCATTTCCGCATTGCCATATACGGGGATGTATTTGATTTCATGCACATGATATTTTTCCTCTGTATAATTTGGTTTCTTAATTGTTCACTCTTTATTGAGTTCAACTGGCCATACTTGATAATATAGCTCTTTTAGCTAAAGGAAAACATCATGTTTACCTGCAGACAAGCGCACTGTTTCAACAGCTCTACAGTTCCCTTGTTCCTGCTGGTGACATTCAGATAGCTCCGTGTTCAAGATCCCTTTGTCATCCAGTAGAAATACTAGTTTGGAAATTGTTGAAATGTACTCTGTTCTGTTCGTCCTAACCTGGCTAAAGTGTAGTGGTCAAATTATGCAATAAACATGTATCGAAGTTGTGCCTGTACCCTCAAAAGTGCTGTTCCTGAAGGGTATAACTTCCAATAAATAATAACCATGGTGTTTGTCAATGTAAATGATCTGCTTGCTGTGATTTCAGAGCTATTTATATCATGTTGATTCATTCTTATTATGAAAGTAACAGAACTTAACGGGGTAGAATTTAATATGCATCGTGCATGGTATTAAGCACATTTTCAGATGACATTAGTTAGATAAATTGTAACTATTTCATGTAACTTTTGTTAGAAAAATTGATAGAAGTTTGATCAGTGACTTCTCATACACGTTGTGAGAGAAAAGAAGACATTTAGAATCAGTTGTTTTTATTGAGTTCTTCATAGTTGCCTAGTAGTATAATACTTGTGATTAAAAATGAATGTTTTGTTGTATAGCTGCTCTGTGACAGTTATGGGTAAAAAAAAAAAAGGTTTATCTTTATCTTAGTGTGACAGTTATTTCCATATTTCTTGGGTGAAATTTCATAGTAGTTACAATTGTGAAAGGATAGTCTGCACCGGGCAGGACCACTAAACTCATATTCAACTCCGAGAGAGTTCCTTATCATTCGGCTCCTGAATGCAACGGTTTGTTGTTGTGTTCCACAACTTGTTTGACATCTTCCTGCTTGACGTTCCATGACAAAAGAGAATAGTGATTGATCAAATTATCCATAACAATCCAGGACAACCAACCAGCATATACAAAGCTGCACAGCTCCATTACACTGTATCAATGAATACTCCTTGGTTCTTAAATTGTTGGCTCCTTCGTTCTTAAATTGTTGGCGTTGTAGACTTTTTTCGTTAATACATTTGATCATTTATCTTATTTAAAATATTTTTTAGAATATATAAAATTATAAGTCGTGTTTTAACTTTTTTTGTGAAAACAAATCATAATAAATATTATAATTTAAGAATGGATGAAGTAGTTGAGAACATTCGGGTTCAGGTCCATACGCAAACACTAGCAGGAGCCGACAGCAAAATGTCGTCACGCTCTAGAACTCCATGGCGTCCACACCAGGGCATCTAACTTTCAGGAACCGACAACAATATGCTCTGCCTTTCTCACTTTATTTCGTCTACTATCTGTGTTATGCTTGTGCGTCTTCAGCTAGTAACTTGTTGCTTGTGCGTGTCTGCAGCTTAATTAGCATCCCAGGATGTGTTATGACCTAGGCATTGTGAGGAGGGTATAGGACACCACCAAGACGTGGGTTTGCACAATTGTATTGGAAGAGCTTGAAATACCACCAGAGCCCTAACCCCTCACCGTCACACTGCACGCTGCCGTCAATAATTAGTAGATGGCCGGGCTTGGGTCCTCACAATAGACTTTTCCATTTTCGGTATAAATTTGCTGCCGTGTCTAGATCAATCAAACACGTACACGTCAAAGCTAGCACAGCTTGCCACATATTTTTTTAGATAATGACAGCTTACCACATATGGTTAGTATTCGCCGAGCCTTACATGTCCTACAGTGTTGTAGAGTCGCGCAGCCGTGGTACAATAGACTTCCCGTTGCAGTTGTTGTGCACATCAACCAAACACATCACAATCAAAGGACAGCTCACCATATGACGGTATTCACCGGGCCTTATACATATATATCCTAGCACAGTATGTAGTTATAGCTAGGCCACAACCCATAACGCAGAGAGCAGCGAGAGGAAAAATAAACCAAGTTGATCATTCAAGAACCACACAAGCAGAGCATATATATCAGTCGATGGAGTTTTACCTCCTCCTTGTTAGCCTTGTGCTGCATGTCGTCGCCGCAGTCGTGATCTTGGCATATGTTCCGGTGAAGCTGCTTCTGCGGGCGTTCATTAGAGAACCACACAGCAAGGAAGATCTCAAAGGTAAGGTCGTGCTCATCACCGGCGCGTCCTCCGGCATCGGCGAGGTCAGTACTGTGAATATGTCACTCTCCCTCCTGCATGTTCATAATTTCATATGCTTCTAACATGGGCGCGCGCTTATTGGCTAGACCGATGTACCACGTAATCAAGATGTAAACACATTTCGAGCGAATACCCTTTCTTCCGATATGATTTTGTTCTTCCCAATGTATAAAATCCTGAGGACAACACACTACTACCTAGGGATGAAAACGGTCTATCGGAAACGATTGAAAAACACCATTACAATTCCCTAACCACATTATTTAGTCGAAACCGATAAGTTCAGAAATGTTGAAAATTAAAAATGAAATTAACCAGACGGAAACATGTTGATATTGGTCGAAACCGGTAATTGAGATCAAAACTACCAAGGTATAACTTGAATGTTGTCTAACTATTCAAAACCAATAAGAGTACATGTCACAAAGCCCAACTAGAGTATTTGATATAACAAAAATAAATTAATGCCACCCAAAATGGTACCGAGTGTATAACTAACTCCTGCAAAGTGCTCGATGCAGTATTCGATAGAAACCTATAATTATGATTAGATGCAGATGTATCATTGTTGGATAGAAACCATGCCATTATCATAAAACTTATTTCTATTTGAGTCCATTACTTCCATGTGGGAGTTGGGCTCCGGCTAGTTGGGTAAGGAATTCGAAATTTTCTTCAGGAATTTCCTAATTAATACGGTATACCGACTATTTGATCATAAATTTGCTCTATCATATTCATTTCTGTTTCCAACAAGTTTTTCTGTTTTTGTTATCATTTCTATTATTTCACATAATCAATTTTTGTTTCTTATATTTTTCGGAAACAATCGTCAGTAGGATGGGAATTTCCATCATTTTTTTCATCCTTACTACTACTAGTATTTCCAATGGTCGAGACTAAACATTATTCTACTACTAAGTACCTCCAGTAATATGAAGTAGTACTTAATTTACTAGGTACTATTGGAAAAAAATGGTAACATTGAAATACTTTTAAGGTGAATTGTTTTAGAGTACCGCTATAGGTCTTACCCAATTGTCCTACTCACGTACAACTCACGCTATTATAGAAACTATATATCATCATTTGGAAATGTAAAACACTTAATTACCATATATTCATCTAGTTGGAACAGAGTTAACATTCGGGTTGGCTCTACAGTAATTCCCATTGTTTTATTAAACATAGTGGTGACGCGGTGGGTGGTGGGTGGCAGGGATCATAAATATCCTTCAAATTGAGCAATTATTGTAATATCCTTATGAGTAGTACTAGCATTTTACTAGTAGTAGTGTGTAACACAAAACTGTTACTATTTGTCTCGTTCATAGCAATTAAGTTCTTGTGCATAGATCCCTTCAATTTTAGAAACTGAAGTACATCCAAACATGTTATTTTGTTGTTTTATTTTTTAAGAAAAATTGCTTCCCGGTCTCAAAAAATGAAGAATCTGACACAACTCAATTAATCTCAGTTTTTTTGTCAATCTAGTTTATTAACTACCTAATGTAGATCTTAAGAAATCGAGATCCATACATCCAATCTAGTTTTTTTTCTCTAAACTTGATATTTAAAGATTTTTTAAGAAACTAAAATTCATCCAAACAGCCTTTAAGACCAATCTCAATGCAAAGTTTCATCTCACTGTTTTCAAGAGTGTCACATCAAATTTGAAGATTTAGTTTGATGTATGAAACGGTCTCTCTCAATGCATAATTTCATCTCACGGTTTCATAAGCAAGTTATAGCATATATTTAATATCTATTTGTTACATTGAGATTGGTCAAAACGTGTTGGGATGAAATTCTTTCATGCCTATGAAACAGTGGCAAATGAGTTTCATCCATATGAAACTCATTTGCCCGATTTCATATTAATTGCTATGCCACATCACCTCTTTTGCTTATGTGGCACCTTATTTGCTAAGGCCAGTCTTAGTGGGGGTTTCATGAGCAATAAATAGTGTCATGTAGGCATTTTTGGTGATGCGGCAGTGTATTAATGAGAAGAGAGATGAAATGAGTTTCATGAGGATGAAACTCTGCATACACGATTATCTAGACAGACTCGTGTCTTGCATGTAACCTAGAAAACAACAATAGATAAAACTATGCATTGAGAAAGGAGTGTTTCATCCTAGTTTCAAACATTTTTAGATGACGTATCACTCTAGGTAAATATGTCTATGAAACTTCCATTGAGACTGGGATGTCGATAACCGACTAGGCAGCGGCATTAGAGCAAGGCTAATAATAACGCCAGCTGCCGGCTAAATGCCGTTGTCTAGTCAGTTATCTCCTGCACTTACGCTTGCTCGTATAATAAAGACACCCACTGCTGGCTACTAGCTACCTGTTATCCTCCAGTGAGCACCTCTTCCCTCCAACTTTTTCTCATGCGCCCGCTTCCAGCTAACGACCAAATAAACGCCCGCTCTCTTCTCTCTCTCTCTCTTCACTTCTCTCTCTTCCACGTAAGATTTTAGTGACATGGACAGCTATTTAGCTAGCTGATTGGGATCCATTATACTTTAGTTGGTGTTTGTGGGTACGGTGGTTGACTTTTACACATTAAGTTAATCTCTGTTGTTATTGTTACCCAAGATCATGTTTCAAGTAAAAGCAGTGGATGCAAAAGACTAATGTGCCCTCGATCAACAGAAGTGAATTCACAAAAAAAAAATGCTTACCGTCCCTCCATTCCAGAAATCTTGTCATTCTCCACGGGCAAAATGAACTAAAAAGCAACTAAGGCACTGTTCATTTCCTGTCCTCTAAAATTTAGTACTGTCACATCAAAAAGAATCTTGTGATTTATGAATATTTTGATCAATTTGTTGACAAAACACTTTTGATAGATTGATGCTAATTTTTCAGATGAATCTAATGAGCTTAATGAATCTATGTTTTGCTAAAGTAATGCTACAGTAACCGTCTTCTAATCATGACTTAATTAACCTTATTAGATTCGTCTCAGTAAATTAGTTTAGAGGCATGTAATTTATTTTATAATTAAACTTTATTTAGTACACCTAAACAATAAGATTCTTTTTGATGTGACAATTATAAAGTTTAGACCCTAGGAAACGAACACACCCTAATTAAGCAGACGTATCGGAATGTCATCATTTGCTAGACAGAGGAGGAGATTTTTTAACGAAATTTGGTTAAACCACTTTAATTCCTAGAATACTTACATTCTGAGATAAAATTTGAACCCAAGATGTTCTAGATGACTAAGCGAGCGAGGAAAATGTTTAAATTTGCACAGGGTCTTGCTTACCAGTATGCGAAAGAAGGGGCGTGCCTTGCGCTGGCGGCACGGAGGAAGCAAGCACTGAAGGCCGTCGCGGCGGCCGCCCGAGAGCACGGCTCGCCGGATGTCCTCGTCCTTGAGGCCGATGTCGCCAACCCCGAGGAGTCACGGCGTGCCGTCGAGGAGACCATCGCTCACTTTGGAAAACGTGCGCGACCCTCTCTGCTCTTATATTCTTGCAGGAACTACATCATATATATCAAAACCGATCTTGCCTGACAATTCGTGAATGTGTTGTGCTGCAGTGAACCATCTGGTCGCCAATGCTGGTATCTGGTCCAGCTGCCCCTTGGACAAAATCACCAACATAACAGCGTTCAACAAACTGATGGTGAACTGAAACAGATGGAGCTCCTTTTATTTATATGGAATCCCTATTTATATAGTTACCAGAGGGGTATTCGCAATACGAATCCAAGAGGTAACACTGGTTGCTGTTTTGAACATTACAGGATGTGAACTTCTGGGGCTCCATCTACGCAACCTACTATGCTCTGCCACACCTAAAGGCCAGCAGAGGTAAGCTCATCGTAACCTCCTCCGCAGCCGGCACGGTGCCCACATCGAGGTTGACCTTCTACAACGTAAGCAGAGACGGCAGAATCATTTCGTGCAGCATTATTGTTTGATACGTATGTCTGTGTTTGTTATGCTGTTCTGATCCCTATATATTGATGTTTTTCTTTACGAAAACAGGCTTCCAAAGCAGCACTTCTTAGGTTCTATGAAACGCTGAGATCCGAGATTGGCACGGAAGTAGGCATCACCATACTCACGCCGGGCTATGTCGACTCCGAGATGACACAGGGCAAAATGCTTGATGAGAGCGGCAAGCTCACCGTCGACGAGGAGGCTAGAGATGTAAGTTGTAACTTATAGCCTACCAAGACTCAGTTCACAATTTCATTCATATTCGTTCAAGAGTTCACATTTCCATTCATATTCGTTCACGTTGATGGAAGAATTTATGTGCGAAACACATCGTCGTTCAGGTGCAGATTGGGCCGTTCCCTGTTGGCTGCGCGAAGAAGCTCTGCGAGATAGCTCTGGACAGCATCCGGAAAGGAGACTGGTATGTGATGTGGCCGTCGTTTTACCGGCCATTGCAGCTGATTGCTTTTCTGGCCCCGGAGGTCATGAACTGGCTGTCCTACACACTGTACAACGATGATAAGAACAGCCGGCCCCTCAGCCAGAGGATCCTAGAGGCCACCGGAGCCAAACGGCTCTTCCCTCCGTCCCTTCGGCATCCGGCCATCAAGACGGAGTAAGGAGGATGCACTTAAAACCAATTGTGTAGCATTGATGCTAAGTCCTAGAGATGCATAAAAATCATTGACTCTAATAAATTGTAATGATTATTTCCTTGCGAGACGATGCTAGTATTCCAAAATAACTAGATGCATACCTTTTTCTTGCGAGACAACGCATGAATTAAGAGTCGATCCATAGAAGTGGCTCTCCGAGAGGGAGCACAGTTCTTGATTTTTCTTGATCAGAGAACATGGTTGAACTTCTCTATTCAAACAATTGTTGGACCATCTTCCCGCCACCGGTTAAGTATCTTTTTTTTCTCTTTTTCGCGCGAGGTAGGCACAATTCAACTATATGTTGTTCCAAAAAAAACTAGATGCTAGTATTCCAAAAGGACTAGATGCATATTCCAAAAGAACTAGATGCATACCCTTTTCTTGCAAGACAACGCATGGATTGAGAGCCGATCCATAGAAGTGGCTCTCCGGGAGGGATCACAGTCCTTGAATTTTCTTGATGGGAGAAGAGGGTTGAACTTCTCTATTTAAAAAACTGTCGGACCATCTTCCCTCCACCGGTTAAGTATTTTTTTCTTTTTCATGCGAAGTAGGCACAATTCAGCTATATGTTGTTCCACCGCAGTTGACGTGAACCGATATAGCCTGACCACGCATGTAACCTGAACCAAACTTTGCAGCTACAAACGTAGGACATTCCGTTGAATGCGAACACAACATAGTGGCTCATGTTCTATTAATGATGATTGTACTACTACTTCTTTAGTTCTATGGAATTATGGAAAGGCGATAATTAAATAAGGTAGCTCAAAATATTCAAACCTTATATGAATTTAGGTCAAAAAACAAAAGAGAACACTTAATTTCGTCACGAAATTGTGCCACCGGCTCAAATTTGTCTAGAAAAAGTAAAAGGACACCGGAGTTGGTATCCACACTGGACCTTGTTTCAACCCACAAGCCCAACCCACATAAGCCGGGAATCCTAGAAGCTTAGAGCATCTCCGGCAATACCTCCTAAATCCGGGCTTCTATATGCCATTTAGGAGGTGCCTCCTACAATTTAGGCCCTTAGAAAATGATTCTAACTCCAGCAATGACTCCTATTCTTAAGCTCCTACTTTGCGGATCCCGCTTGTCAATCTCTCTCCCACTCTTCTTCTCTACCAAGCTACACAACCGAGCATGGAGTCAGCACCCATGCACGCCGAGCCGGAGCCTCCCTCCCCCTCCGCCACGGCGCCGTCCCCCGCGCCGCCGTCGCAGCCGGTGGCGGTGGCGTGCATGCCCCACACGCCGGCGTGCCCGCGGGCCTCGGAGCAGGTGTGCAAGCGACCGGGCAAGAGCCGGTCCACGTCGATCGCCGTGGCTGCCGCGCTGCCTCCAAGGAGCGTGCCGTCTCCGATGGCGGTGTCGTCCGGTATGCGAGTGACGCGACAACTCGCTGCTGCGAGTGCACAAGGCAACTCCATCATGGACTCGGATCTTGGCGAGGCGGCGGCGGGGGATCGAGAGGGATTCAAGGTGAGAGAACGGAAGGAAGAGAAGAAAAAGAAAAGAAAAAAATAGTAAAATCATGTGCCCCATCGACAACTATAATTTAGGAGGGAAGGAACCCTCTTATTTCTAGGGGGGTTAGAGGAGGGATTTGGGAACCCACCTAGTTTAGGAGCCCATCTAGAAGGGCTACTTGGAGATAAATGTTTTTATCAAAACTCTTAAAATTTAGGATTAGTAACTCGTTTAGTGAGATTGTTGGAGTTGCTCTTACAACAACCTTCCTTCCACGACCGTCTCCTAGGAACACGGCGAGAGACACAACCAACCTACACACGAATGAGGGGTGCGGGCCGAGAAAGCGCCAACCTTGGATCTCGGATAAGCTGCGGCACACTACACGCGTATTGTGGCCACTCGACGGGTGGGACCGGAACGATGCATGTTAGGCAATCCCCGTCCGAGACTTCATGCACTTGTACCTCCCGTACTTCAATAGCATATGGATTTTGCTTTACAATGAACTTTGGTAAAGTTTTAGCTAAAACCAGACCATGTATCAATTATCATGTTAAAAATCAAAAGGAGTGTTATGCAAGTAATTTTTCTCCTTATTCACACAACAACTGTTACAAAGAAATTTCAACTTCTTGCGGAACAAATCAATTAAATTTGTTTTAATAAAAGGAAAATCCTAGTAGGCTACCGGTAGTTGGATCAGCTTATCGGCTACCACGCCCTAGCGGGCCGGCTCGGCTCGGAAGGCCCACCAGGCCAACATCTCCTTTCCTTATCTATTCACGCATCGGTTCGCACATTCGTCTTCCTCGGGTTGAATCACGAACGGTCGGAGGCGAGTGAATGCGGGTGGCGCGTCGCCACCGACCGACGGCGGTGGAGGCTAGCGGTGGTGGCCGACCCGATTGGTGAGTTAAGGTTCGGGTTTCTCGGGGCTTCTTCTTCCCCGACCCATAGAAGCAGTGGAGAAGGCCGCCATAGCGGTGGGTGGCGGGTTGAGGGCGGTGGGCGGGGTCGGGGTTGGGGATCTTGCCGAACAGTGTTAGTGGAGGGCGAGGCTTGGAGGTGGCCAAGAGCGGCGGTAGGGTCAGCGCAGCGGCGCCAATGACGGCGTGGGGCGACGGAGCGGTTGGGGCGGCAGTCCGACACGCGGGGAGGTGGTCCAGTGAGCTGGGAGCACGCTAGATTGCTAGTTCATTGAATTGAGACGATAACCCGTTAGTCAAGTCCTTAACAAAAAGAAGGTCCGCATACTCGCACAAAAGTTCTCCATTGCCACCATGTAGTAGGTCACCGCGTTGCACTAGATCACCCCAAATATGTCTTAAGTTCATCCCACTCACATGGCTCGCCTTTTGACGACGGGCTGCTACGTGACATCGTTGAGGTGCTAGGGCTATTGTTATCCGACGAAGAGAGAGTATCGCCATGTGAAGTCTCCCCTTCTTAAGAAACACTTAATTCTCACACTATAAATAGCATTTTCACTTCTTTACCGGTATACTACTATTTTAGTATCTCGCAATTTATCTTATTGGCTTAACTAAAGATGTCATATCTAAGTGCAGGCCAAAATTGTCACTTGGATAATGGTCACCGTGTTGTGGCTGGATCGAGCTCAAGTTCCAATGTGTGTTGGAGGTCGGATGGAGGAGCTCCGGTTCCACACGACGGCGGATGCCATAAACGATGAGCAATGATTCAAGCTGGAGGAAGCTTGGTGCACGGCTCGACAAATTTTGCGGTCAACGATGGTGCATCTTGTCGGTGGATGAGTGTCTTATTCGGCTCAACTCAAAAGCGATAGAGTTTTCTCCGAAAATATCGGCAATCTGCAGGCACCCGCGATGAAGACCATCTATGGATCTTGAAGCCTTGAACAAGCAAAAAATCTACGGACTTGCATGTAATCTCTATGTTACGTATGGATCATTTTGCTTTTGTGGCCGGATAGTTGTACTCTGTATCCATACATGTACTTGTATTTTTTCTTAACCTTAATTGATATAAGTAATTTGTGTATGTGTTGCAATTGGCAATCGAATGAAATAACAATCCGTTTGCATTATCGAGCGCGGAATCTTTGACCTCGTAGACCGGGCCCTGGCGGCATCAATAGCATCTTGGGCCCTGTTCGTTTCTCGCCTCTAAAATTTAGCACTGTCACATCAAAGAGAATCTTATTATTTATGGATATTTCTATCAATTAAATGACAAAACCCTATTGACAGATTGGTGCTAATTTTCGAGATGAATCTAATGAGCTTAATTAATTTAGGTTTTGTTAAAGTGATGCTACAATGAACTCGTCTTCTAATCACGACTTAATTAACCTCATTAGATTCGTCTCGTAAATTAGTCTAGAGACCTGTAATTTATTTTATAATTAAACTTTATTTAAGTACTTTTAATAGTAAGATTCTTTTCGATGTGACAATTTCTAAAGTTTAGACTCGGAAACGAACGCACCCTTATTCTGATCTCTGCACCCCCAGTCCCCCGGCCCCCACGGGCCACGGCAACAGCAACGCACCCGTCGGCCGCTGCCGCCGATTCAAACTGGGCCACTGGGCGCGGTTCCAGATGAAACCTAACAGACGCCGGCCCACTGCAAGCACCAGTCCACAACCACTGGCCCACTGCCGCCAGCCTACTACTCCTCCGGCTCCGGTACTCCCACAGTCCCACTTACCGCAGTCAAAACGCAGTCGCGGGCACGGCACGGCCGCGGACCTTGCGGTTGCCGCCACGGCTCGCTCCGCACGCAGCCCAGCCGTCCGTTCATCCACCCATCAGCCGACGCGAAGCGCACGCCGCGCGACGCGGCCCGACCCACTGGCAACGCGGCTCGGCTCGGGGTCGGCTCCGCTTAGCCCCACTTGCTAGTCGCTGCTACATTTCCTCAGCGCTGTCCCCACTCGCACGCTCCAGTACGCCTCGCTCCGTCGCTTGCTTCGCTTCGCTCCGCTTCGTCCCCACCACCATCTGTTCGACGAAACTCCTCCCCGGCGAGGCGGGCGGGGCGGGCGGGGGCCGCGGGCGCGATGGTGTTCAAGGGCCGCTTCTTCTCGTCGCGGCACAAGTCATCGGACTCGTCCAGCCCCGACGGCAGCAACAGCCCGCGCACGCCCACCTCCGCGCCCGGCTCCGCCTCCGCGGCGTCGCCGGCCTCCTCCTCCTCCTCCAGATCCGACAAGAAGAAGACCAAATCGGAGACCCCCAAGAAGCGCGACAAGCTCTTCGGCTCCGCGTCCGTCGCCGCCGCGGCCGTCCCCAAGAGCGCCGCGTCCTCGGCCTCGTCGAGTCCCGCGGGCGATGGAAGGAAGGTACCGCAGTTGAGGGATGCGGGCGGAGGTGCGTCGGCGGCTGCGCTGTCGCCGATCCTCGCGTCCTCCCTGGGACTCAACCGGATCAAGACGAGATCCGGGCCGCTGCCGCAGGAGGGGCAGCGCATCGCCGCCGCGCTCGGGAGCAGCAATCTCTCGCGCGGGCAGGTACAGGCGGAGCCGTCGGCGGCCTCGTCCGGCGGGAGGAAGGGCGGAAGCTCGTGGGCGGATTCGAGTAGTAGTATTAGCAGCAACCGGGGGAAAGGTAAGGCAGCTGAGCTGCCGATGCGGAGTACCACTGGTGCGAGCTCAGGAACAGATGGAAAGAGTGCAGTAAAAGGTAGCGATCCTGCCCCTATCCATCTCTCGTTTGGCAAGTTCGTTTGGGCTTGTGCAGCATGATCCTGTAAGCTTGTTGCTGATTAGGCATGGAATGGGTGAACACAATTCATGCTCCCTGTGGCGCATAGTTGCTTAATAGGTTGACTTAATAATCTCACATTCATGCTATATGGAGTCGCCGTAGTCATTGCGTGCTCATTTTTTGTGCTTGAACTTAAAGGCACTGTGCATCGAATTTATGCTTCAGTGAGGTTCATTAGTGCACGTGATCACACATTGTTTACATTACTATATAGCAAGCACTTGACAATTTCTAGCACAGGAGCCTGACCAATCGATTCACCAGACCATCCATTAATGCTATATACAAATTCAAGACTGTTTGGAATTTATGGTTTACAAGGTGCCTGTTCTTAATTTAATGAATGGTGATGCAATTCCTGGTGTCCTTCTGCTTATTGTGATGTATAATTCTATAGTTCTGCACATCCCTAGTAAAATTGCATTTCATTAGGCTTTGAAGCTTCACATGTACTTTGCCCCGTTGGCTGCCCAGAGGACAATATCTATCAGGGCAGATTTCACCTGAAATGTGTGCCACATGCTTCTTCAGTAGTATGACATCTTTGTTGTATTCACTCATCTTCATTTACCCGCTTACGAGAATCTCCATTCAACTAATATATGTGTTTCCTCTTATGTGCTTTTATCTCATTTGGTCTTGTGCCTTACACTGAGTACCTTTTCCTCTTTTATCTTAACAACCGTATCTGATACATTGTCATTTAAACCATCTCATACACAGCTAAATCTAGCGCATTGCGGAACCATTCTGGAGATTTGAGGACTCCTACCCACATCCCGGAGGCTGCGGTAGTGATATTTCTATATGTTTTTTTCCTCTGACTGATTTAAGTAAACAATAATCACTCCATGTTTGCTTTGTTTCATTACACTTATCTATATTGACATATTAACCTGCAGGGCACCTATGATCCCTGCGAGACACCAAAGGAATCCGAGTCTCCACGCTTTAAGGCCATTATGCAGGCTACCAGTGCACCTAGGAAGAGAGGTCCTGGAGATATAAAAAGTTTTTCACATGAATTGAACTCCAAAGGTGTGCGGCCATTTCCATTCTGGAAACCTCGGGGCATTTACAACTTAAAGGTAATTCTGCACGATTTATGTGAGATGAGGGACACTGGTATATATGTGCCTGACATCCTAATGTTGATTTGTCTCTATTTCTGTTAAGTAGTAATAGTCTTGCATTCTCTATGCAGGAGGTAATAAAAGTTATCCAGGTGAAATTTGAGAAGGCAAAGGAAGAGGTAAATCAAGATTTAGCAGTATTTGCAGGAGACCTGGTTAGTATAATGGAAAAGTACGCAGACTCTCATCCTGAGTGGAAAGAAACTTTGGAAGATCTGCTTATACTTGCACGTAGCTGCTGTGTCATGTCAGCTGGGGAATTTTGGCTTCAATGTGAAGGTATAGTGCAAGATTTGGATGATCATCGTCAGGAGCTCCCGATGGGTGTGCTGAAGAAACTGTATACTCGGATTCTTTTTATCCTTACAAGATGTACAAGGCTGCTCCAGTTTCACAAGGAGAGTGGCTTTGCAGAGGATGAAGTTGTTATTGATCAGCGTGATAAGATTATACAGTCTGCAGATAGGCGTATTTTAGCTGAACCAGGAGTGGATGTCACAAACAGAGCCAGTAAAAGCGATGCAAGAAAATCATACAGTCAGGAGCAGCGTAATATGAAATGGAAGCGCAGCCAGGAGATAAAACCTGTTAAGCTTCTTCCACCCCTTGAAACAGATGCTAAGAAAGAGGTTGAATCTCCACCTAAAGAACGGATGTCCTCCTGGAAACCTTTTCCATCACCTGTTACAAAGTCTCCAAAAGAATCTATCCCTATCCCTGCCAAAGAGGAATCTCCTAGTAAGAAAACAGATGCACAGCCAACAGTTAATAGCCATGTTGAACAACCCAGTCCAGTAGAATCTATATCACAACACCTTCCACCCAAGCATCAACATAAAACTTCTTGGGGACACTGGTCTGACCAGCCAAATATTTCTGAAGAGGGTTCAATAATGTGTCGCATATGTGAAGAATATGTGCCCACACATTATGTCGAAGATCATTCTAAGGTCTGTGCAGTTGCTGACAGGTGCGATCAAAAAGGTGTAAGTGTGGATGAACGTTTAATCAGAGTTGCAGAAACATTAGAAAAGATGGTGGACTCTTATTCACAGAAAGACATCCCCAATGCTGCTGGCAGCCCTGATGTTGCAAAAGTTTCAAATTCAAGCATTAATGAAGAATCTGATGGTCCCTCTCCTAAACTATCTGATTGGTCTAGAAGAGGATCTGCTGACATGCTTGACTATTTACAAGAGGCTGACAGCACTATTTCATTGGATGATATAAAAAATCTTCCTTCCATGACATGTAAGACTCGTTTTGGACCAAAATCAGATCAGGGAATGGCAACATCATCTGCAGGAAGCATGACACCCAGATCTCCACTGACAACTCCAAGATCAAATCCTATAGACATGCTTTTAGCTGGTAAAAATTCAATTAATGAGAGTGATGACCTTCCACAGGTAACATATATGGTTCCCATAGTTCTTCCTATCTTTCCTCTTTCTGGTAGTTGATCTCTTTGCTATAGAATATTCATTTAATAAGTGGCATGATTAAAAAAGATAGCATGTATGCCTGCTTGTTTGTACTGGTGTGATGTGCAAAGCTAGCAGCTCAATTGAGTTCAATTATTATATTGTCCTTTTGTCTGCTATTTGTGGCTTTTTATATTTCTCTTTACAGCAACAGAACATAGTTTATCTAAAATTGTAGAGCATTTATCAGCAAATGAGTAGTGGTAAACCGCAGCGTATGACCAATCATCACCTGGCCTGTGGCACACAAGACAGATGGACTGTAGTGTTGCATGCCGTAGATTACATTGGTTGAATGCTTCAGTTGTACACTGCAATATGTGAAGCAATTAGTGCGTTTATGCTGTTAAACCTGCAAAGGAACTTTAATTATTCAACCAATGTATACAAAACTATATTATTTTGTGAGCAATAAACTTGCGCTACTTTTCATTTCATAAACTGGTGACAATCTGGCTAGACTCGAGATATTTTCCAAAAAGGGTATTCAAAGGCCTTTTTTTTTCTCTCGAACACACAGGAGAGCTGTGTATCATTATATTAAGAAGAGTAAAGGTACCAAGAGCCTGTACACACACCCCACACACACTGCTTAAGAATAAGCGGTAGAGTTTCTAGTTGGGGTAGCTGAAACTTTTCTTGTTCTTGCATTCTCCAGTCAGACTGTCAGGAAAATGATCTCATCTATTACAATTTCAACTAAACTCTCAAGATCAAACTGTGAGTTGTTAGTGTGATTATTTCTTTTAATTTGTGCAGATTGTTGAACTTGCTGATATCGCACGATGCATTGCAAATACTCCTCTGGATGAAGAAAGTGCATTATCCCAAATGGTTACCTGCATAGAAGATCTGCAGGAAATTGTCAATCGCAGGAAGCATGAGGCCCTCACAGTGCAGACGTTTGGCACACGCATAGAAAAACTACACCGGTAATACTCTGAATGTTTCATTTTTAGAATTTTATTAACATAATAATGTTGCCTGTTATTTTCTATAATTTACTTGATTAAGCCTTCAAATTCATATAATCTCTTCAGTGAGAAGTACCTACAGCTTTGTGATTCGGTCGATATGGACAAGATTGATTCAGCAAGTACCATAATGGATGAAGAGGATGATGTTGTCCGTAGCTTACGAGCAAGTCCAGTCCATCCAGTCAAGGATCGTACTTCAATTGATGACTTTGAAATCATAAAACCTATCAGTCGTGGAGCATTTGGGCGTGTTTTCTTGGCCAAGAAACGAACTACAGGAGACCTCTTTGCTATAAAGGTTTGCATCGACTGATTATTTGATAACATCATGTTCATCCAATGTTTGATTCTATTTGTGCATATATTTCCTAGTCCTTCCCTGTTAGTTTGATGGCCCTTGTTATCTTTGTATCCACAATGTGAATCTGTCTGGTGGGTGCACCGTCTATTCATTCATTAACAGTTGATACATGGGAAGTTGCATTCTAGCCAACTGCTGATGCTGTGAACCTACCTGCTACCCAGTAACCTGTACCATCAGACAGCTCCGTGATGTAATGTTTCTGTTATCGTGTTCAATTTTGCATGATAAATTTACGTGGAAGTGATTTAATGCTATTCATAATACTTTTGGTGTTGGTACCTTGCTGAGGATATAGCACCTTACTTGCTCCTGGTGAGCATTATAGCTCTGACTTCTGAAACGTTTAGCAAGTAGCCAGGGGCAAAGCTAGAGTGAAACACACCCTGGTTCCACCACTCTAAATAAGTATAGTTTTAAGGAAGATTAAAGATAATACATGTTTTTCAACATGTAAATTCGGTTGACCCTGGTGGCTGGTGCCATGGCACCAGAGTGGATCAACGTGGCTTTGCCACTGCAAGTTGGAGTACTGCAGCACTAATTGCACTAGCCTTATTTCTCAGATTATGTTCATGTATTGGTTCTTGATAATTGGGGGGGGGACTCACATGCTTTAGTGCACCTTGCTTCCTTTCGTTTCATGCATAGTTGCAATCTTTTGTACAAATTTCTTAATTTCATGAGATGTCTTCCTCATTTACAGGTACTCAGGAAGGCAGATATGATTAGGAAAAATGCTGTTGAGAGTATATTGGCTGAACGCGATATCTTGATTACAGTACGGAATCCTTTTGTGGTAAGTGAACCTGCAAATCTTGACCCTGATTGCAAAAACATTATAATTCTAAATTTATCTTGCTTTTGTCAGGTACGTTTTTTCTATTCATTTACCTCCCGGGAGAATTTGTATCTGGTCATGGAGTATCTAAATGGAGGGGACCTGTACTCATTACTGAGAAATTTAGGATGCCTGGATGAAGATGTTGCTCGTGTATATCTTGCAGAAATTGTAAGTTTCTAGTATTTTTTTAATATTTTTTTCATTCCCGCTGTGTTATAATTATCTTATTTTGCAGGTATTAGCTTTGGAGTATTTACACTCCATGCAAATAGTTCATAGAGATCTGAAACCTGACAACCTGTTGATTGCGCATGACGGACATCTTAAGGTATCGAGGCTGCCCTCTCTATATATTGTTTCTTTTATTCATAACATTAGATACGACCAAACTAAAAGCTCATTCTGCGATCCTTGAAATGGTATTATTTCTGCTATCTAATTGGTGGAAGATATATCAATGGTTCGGTGTGCTTTATTCATACAAACAAAAGATAGTGATAATTGTTTAGCAGTTCTAGGATAGCATGTACTAGATTTTTACTGGTGTTGTCGTTCTGTTTATTTTTACTGGTTTGTTTCCTTTTTGTGCTTCTTATTATATCTTTATTTTCTTCAGTTGACAGATTTTGGGTTGTCCAAGGTTGGTTTAATCAACAGCACAGATGATCTATCTGGTCCTCCTGTTAGTGGAGCTTCATTTTATGGAGAAGATGACCCTCAGATGAGTGAAGTTGAGCAAGTGGATCATCGAGAACGGAGACAAAATCGTTCTGCTGTTGGAACCCCTGATTATTTAGCTCCAGAAATCCTTTTGGGGACAGGACATGGTAATTGTTAAACAAAAGTCTTTTTTTCTCTCCTTTCCTACAACCTCTTGTATGGCTTCTCATTTTTATTAGCTGTTTGATAGTGTTTGATTCATTGCTGTTAATTTACCCTCCCAGGTGCTAGTGCGGATTGGTGGTCTGTAGGTGTCATTCTTTTTGAGCTAATTGTTGGTATACCTCCATTCAATGCAGAACATCCACAGGTATGCTATGGACATAAGTGAATACTAGTTCTTCTTTGCAGCCAGATTATCCAAATTTCCCTGTAATATTTACACGATCATAATTCTAGATTACTAGTTTAACATACTTGAGCTGCATGCCTGAACTTGTTAGATTTTGTTATTGAAATCAATAGATATTCATTATCCTATGTGTTGGTCTAGAGAGAAATATTTGCAATCAGACAAGATCTTTTCCTGAGAGAGGCTAAACTTGGTGTAATTAATATTGTCATTTACACTTGTTTCTGTAGACAATTTTTGACAATATTCTGAATCGCAAAATTCCTTGGCCACATGTCCCAGAAGAGATGAGCTTCGAAGCACAAGATTTGATAGACAAGTAAGAAAATTTTCAAAACATTTCAGGACTTGTTTTCTTGTGATATAGGGTTACACGCTATAGCTTCTTGTGTTCAAATGTGTATATGATTGATAATTTTGCTGGATTGGATTATTTTTTAAACTCAGTTAATAAGGGGGGCTAAGGGTACGTTTGGTTGAACGTCAAGGTTAGATGGGATCATCCTATCCATATTTTCTAGGACTGGATCATCCAACTCATTGTTTGTTTGACTGGATAGGGTCATCCATTGTTTATAATGATTGGAGGGTCGAGAAAATATTGAATGAGAGTAATTAAATCTTATTTGCAAATAATAGTAGGTAATCATACACTAATTAATCTACTTTGATTTTTATAAACAGTAATCTTGTTACAACAATTCATAATTAATACTAAAACATGCTAATTATCAATAATTATATTCTAATCCACATGATTTTTGCACATTAATTAATATGTTAATGTTTATTTATCCTAATCTTACAATAAAATATACTAATAAATATCACAATAGGCTAGTTATCTTTAATATTTACTAATGATCATACTTAGACATGTTGGATAGCCCTAGCCGGCCAAATTTCCCGGATATGCTCATCCAACATCTTTGAAGCATATTCTCTATTCCTATCCACCCTATCCAAGCCAATCCAAGTCAATCTAGTGAAACAAACACACCCTAATTATATCTTTTTTTATATGTTTATACCATATTTTTTTCTTTTCTCCTGCTGCATTAACAACTTGTTTTCTATCAACTTTGTGGATTCTGAGCATCGGATTGTCAGTATTTTTGTGTGAATCCCAAATATTCCAAATGACTGTTGGGATCAATTGACCTTGTGGGTCATACTAGACTGTACTTTTTTACTTTTATCCTTCTTGTTGATTAAATGCTATAGTTGCCCACCAGATAGTGAACATCCTTCATGCTAGGAACATATGCAGTTGGCTGCTTTTGTGAACAAATAGCTACCAAGATATGCATTAACGTCTACTTGTAGCATTGTGGTGGGAGTGGACCCCATATGCTTTCCTTTCAGCCATGTTCTGTGGTTTTGAATTACTCTAGTTTTGTTGCTTAAAGATATAATCTCACTAACATGTATGTTATATCTTAGCAACTTAATAAAAGTATGAAACTACCTGTGGTATTTGAATTGCAATGTTCCTCAGCTAGCTCACGTTCTATTTCTAATAATTTATGTAAGCTAATATTTTTTTTTCAAATTTTCTGATATGATTCGAGTAAGACTAATGTTACAACCACATTCAGATTACTGACAGAGGATCCTCATCAGCGCCTAGGAGCAAATGGTGCCTCAGAGGTATTATGAAGATAGAGACTTCTTTTTGTTGCAAGTTTATATAAAAGTTTTATGATATAGACCTGATTGATGTTTGTTTTGTTTTAGGTTAAACAACATCCTTTCTTCAAAGACATTAGCTGGGATACCCTTGCTAGGCAGAAGGTAAGAAAGGCTCAACATTTTTTAACCCTTCGAACTGATGATCCATCTCTTCTGTCGGTATACCAAGGATAACACTATTATTTGCAGGCTGCTTTTGTTCCTTCCTCAGATAGTGCATTTGATACTAGCTACTTCACAAGTCGATATTCTTGGAATCCGTCAGATGAAAACCTGTATGAAGCATATGAGTTTGAGGATTCCAGTGATAATGGAAGCCTTAGTGGAAGCAGTAGTTGTGTGAGCAATCGCCAAGATGACATGGTGCGAATAATTTTCTTACTCAGTTGTTGAGCGACAAATAAAAATATTCATTAGCATTTTAAGTAGCCACTGAAAGTAAGGAAAAGAAACGTCAAGAGAACACTGCAATTTGAATAATCTACCTTCCTATTCTTCGGTTCCTTTTCTAAATTGACCATAACTTTTGCAACAGGGCGAGGATTGTGGTGGCCTCAATGAGTTTGAATCTAATGTGAACGTCAACTATTCTTTCAGCAACTTCTCATTCAAGGTAAAGCTACACTATACTTGGCCTGTGTTTCTTATAATATCTTAAGGATATTGAAAGTATGGCAATTTACATGATTGAATTATCATGGAGCAAAACCTTTTTTTCTTCTCCGGGTCAAATGCACTAAGTCTGTTCTTTTTTGCAAAAAGGATGCAGAGTTTATCCTCAAGGCCTCAATACTTAATTTCTCTTATATTGCCTCATTTATTGAATGATGTTAGGGACAACGAACTCTGTCACACTCGTCTAACTTCATTGTCACTGCAGAATCTATCACAGCTCGCATCTATCAATTATGATTTGCTCACCAAAGGATTGAAGGATGATCCACCACCAAAATCTGAAACGTAGCAGTCAATATAAATCTAAATTAATGTGTCTGAAGCAATCAAACTGTTTACAAGGTGCTCCCATGATGTAGATCTTGTACATGTAAGTACATTGGCTGTTCTTTTTGCACGTGACTCTGCAATATTGTTTTATCTAATTGTTGTCGATTCTGCAGATGAAAGTTTGAGGCATGGTCTGTTCCATTGAGGTTGTTCCTACATCTCGAGGAGTCGAGCACAGTTTTGCTGCTACCTTGTTTTCATAACAATTGCCATGCCATCGTCAGTGAATCATCCTTGACCAAATTTGGCATGAGACCTAGGAGTGCTGTTTTCTTTTTTTTTTCCTTTTTGCCAGATATCAGCCTTGGGTGCGCAAGATTGGTCAAGGTTCCTGTATTCAGAACACAATCCCTGAAGATGTAGATGGACACAGAAAATTGCCATTTCTGACGTATAAATGGCAATGTACCTGGCTGCCAGCGGGCTTCCTGCAGCCAGAACTGTTCGTAACAACATTTAGTTGGCCATGTAACTGGTCGAAAGAGATGGCAAATTTCACTTTTTTGAGCATATCTACGCAGAAACAAAGACAAAGTTGATTGCCAGTTGGTATTATAACAGTACATATAAGCATTTAATGTTTAACGCTAGTCCATCTGGCACATTCAACCGTTGTCAGTTACTGTAGGGCTGAGCTGATGCTACAATTCAACTGTTGTCACAATCGAAAACACGAGATATTGAGACCTAAAAGGTTATTATGGAAATGCCATTTTTCAATCTGACTGAAATAATGAAGAATGAAGTGGCAACAATGGTGAGTTAGGGATGTCGGGGTTAAGGTTTATTCTTTATTGATTTTGGAGGAGGGAGGGTTCGGGGTGGTAGACTGGACCGGGGCGGGAAGATGGCGGAGGCGATGGGGTGCCACCTCGCGAGCAGCGAAAGATGACGGTTGGGCTAGGGCCAGGGTGGGGAGCTTGTAAGAGAATTTAGAGCGTGAGACAGAAGAAACGGCATGAGGTTGAAGATGAAATGATAGTCATCGATCTTGGATCCAACAGTTGCCAATGTCATTGAAAGAGCTTCCAATTTCAATCGCCTGGAAGATAGATTCTCCCAGAAGGTTAAGGTTTCTGTTAGGCGATAGAGCGCCATGCAGTTCCTTTAGCAGGACTTTTAGAGCCACTAGCCATGACAATAAATTTCAGATACATTGACTTCTCTATACCTAGTTTAGTAGTTTTATAGCCATGTTTAGGACATATGAATTATAATGACTGCTTTAAAATGCAACATTCTGTTCAATCGAGATCAAAAGGTAATGGCAAGGAACAGGCACACGCAGTTCTTTGCGTCTCGAAGTGTTTGCAACAAAGCACATGTTCGTCCTTGTAACGCTGATATGACAGAAAAGATTACAAGTGTTTTAAACATCATTGTCAAATCAAAAGAGACTGATTTTGGGCCATGTTTGTAAAAGATATCCAAGCGTGTTCCTCGTTAAGTGTTCTCTGACCAGTTATGGCCACATGCTTTGCACTCGTAAAAAATCGTCTGTCCCTCGTCCGCCGAACGCATCTGAAATTTCAAAAGTTAGTGAGTAAAAGATGAACGGGAAGTCAGAAAGTAGTTGACCATGATCAGTAGCTCACCTGCCTAGTGTAATACCTGACTTGGTACTTATGACATTTTTCACAAGCATCACTTGACTGTAGACAAAATCAGATATGTAAAATACCAAAAATAAAATAAATGATAAGGCTCAAATTACACTTCAAGATGAACTAACTTACCAACGGTCTTTCCATAGTTATTTCTTCAAGTGCAGGTTCAAGCTTTAAACAGCAGCAGTGAAAACCATAAGAGGTAGATCAGTTTTCTTTAAACAAAATTTCAATAATGCACTAGTAGAACAACGGATTACGGAAAATTAATCTGACATCAGTGAGACAGTGACAGTATGACTTGGTTGATGTAGCATAGAAAGGCATCGGTGCTTACTGCTTAGTTCAGCTGCTATACACGAATTTGTGCCAAATTTATACTCGAATTCATTGACGATAGTAAATGGCCGCTATGTATCAAATGATGCTTCTCGTGCTCCTAAAGCTTTCTGGCATGTTTGCAATCCCTAAAGTGGAGAATTTGAAAACAAAAAAGAACTAGTATTCTTGAATGCATAGCAATTTCTGGGCTGCTACTAAAAACATGTCTGTAGAGTCAATTTTTGGGAGCTCCTAAAGATGCTCTCACAGGTGTAAGCAGTGCTTCTGGAGCTACGCAATTGTGTCATAGCTTAATAGGCAAGGTGAATTACGTTGGCGACGCAAACCTCGCGCGCAAATATAGGACGCCGGTGATAAGTGCGAGGAGATTCAAATTCAATTCAAGCACATCACCACTGTATAAGGAGAGCCGTGCGTGGACGTACCTCGACGGTGAAGGAGTACTGTGTTTCTTTCCCTTCTATATCTGCAGAAACAGAAGGAAGCATTCAGCAGCAGTCACCGAATCGAACACAAAACAAATTTCCACTTATAAGAATCGAGAGGCAGTGGAGGTGAAGAAACTGGACCTTTGGCCTTCCGCTTGAAGCCGCAGACAGGGCAGGTGGCGCACTTTACGGAGGGGAAGCTGAGGAGGGTGCCGCACAAGTTGCAGAAGAGGAAATCGAACGACTGCGACGCCGCCATGCCGCCGGTCCTTCGCTTCTTCCCTCCACGCCGAACGCCCGACAAATGCTTCCTCTACTGAAGGGGCCGCGGAGGGGCGCCTTTGGGGGCCGCCGCGCCGCCACGGATCTGGCGGGGAGGAGGGCCGGGTCGTGGCGCCGCAGGAGGGGTCGTCGTCCGGGGGCCGCCGTGCCGCCACGGATCCAACGGGGAGGACGGTGAGGCCGCGGGAGGGGTCGCCGTCCGGGGGCCGCCGCACCGCCACGAATCCGGTGGGGAGGAGGGACCGGCGATGAGGGTGGGGCCGGCGGGAGGGCACGGCCGGCGGGGAGGGAGGCGGCTAGAGAGAGAGATGGAGGCTGGTGGGTTAGGTAGGGTTTGGAGTTAGGAGTATTTTATATGCTTAGAGCAACTCGAGCGGAGCACAAAAAATGAGGCTGCAAACTCGATTTTTAGGGTGCAGACTACAAATTTGGGATGTCAAAAAAAATATTTCCAACTCCAACACAGGCCCTCTCAAACATAGGCCCGCATCGGTGGGATCCATGTGTTATTCAAAGAACCCAACCTTCACCGCTTTTGCCCCTCAATCTGCCGCGTCGGGCATAGCAGCTGGCCACGCTCAAGCTATGTATAGGGATGCTTGACGGTGTGAGATGGGACACGGCAAGCTCCACACTAGGAGCAGGATGACGATGTGGGCCTTGGCGAGCTCGCTGTGACCGCCGTATCGCAGCTCGAGGCAACGAGATCAGGAAGGAGCGACGGAAGAGGGCCGGAGGCGAGCTCGAGGCGAGGAGATCTGAAGATGACGGCTTGAGCCCATGCCCGCCACCACCGCATCCCACTCGCGCCCGCCCTGCACCGGCTGGCCACCTTGACGTCGCCTTCCGACCCGCCCGTGCCCGTCGCTAGGCGCGAGATCCGCATCGACTGGGGCCATGGACGGCGACGGCCGCGTGCAAGACTGAGCTCTCTGCTGAGCTCGGCCAGCTCTGAGAGAGGAGGGGAGAGGCGGAGCGCACGCACGACCGGAGAGCGGCGAGTGGCAGCGCGCGCAGGCGACCGACGGGGAGAGATGACGCGTGGGGCTAACCGTGAAGGTACACGCGGCGCGCGGCCACCGGTGGCGAAGAGGAGCGCGGCTGGCCGGGAGGAGGAGGCGTGGCAGCGCACGCGACCGGACTCGGGGTGGTGGCGGCGCTCGACTGGATCGGGGAAGAGGAGCGGAGGAGAGGAAGAAAAGTGAAAGCAAAAAAAGGAAATAAGTGAAAAAGAAAATAAAAAGTAGTGGGACCCATGTTTTACTGGATGGATTGGAGCCCCTAGGAATGGGTGTTTGAGGAAAAAAAATGGTGTCCATGCAAAATGGAAGCTCATATTGGGGCTCTGTTGGAGTTGGTTTTTTAGTTTGAGCCAAAAAATATGATTGGGGCTTGTTTGAGGACCTCCACTAGAGTTGCTCTTAGTGGACTCGGCTATAGTATAGTAGCGGGTCCGTGGTGTCCACCACTATTTTACTGCGCGTATACGAACTCTGTCTTTCGACTGAAAAGAACGACGATTTGTTAAAGTCCGTTACTCGACCAAAAAGTTATGTTCACCACTACAGAACGTTATTCTAGTAGTGTATGGTCGTCATCGACAACCCCAACAACTAGAAGCATCTTCATTGGATACACTCGTTGTGAAAGGTGATAATAATCTACGAGTCATTCTTCACTGTCCACACTGAGGCGATCAATGACATCAATCATTTTTTTTCTCACACATCGATCATCTTTGCCATGCTTGTTATACATCCTCACAACGACCTCGTGAAGTAAAATCTTGATGATCATTGCTGTTATGCTTTACTAATTCTAAGAAAAAAAATGATTTCACATAATGAAGCAAAGACCATAAAAAATAAGATACCCTGGCATGTATATATTTGTTTTGAGATAATGGTTTTGTAAAGACTTGACTTGTTTAGAACTAGGTAATACTAGTTGATAGCATTGTGATTGTTTTCAATATTTTGGGTGAATATTCGTGATTGCTGCCGGAAGGTGTGTACACGAGTGGAGAGGTTTTTAAGGCCTAAGATTTGATATTGTGAAGAGAGAGTAGTTTCAAATGGATCAAATATCATACTCCATCCGTCTTTAAATTGTTGATGCCGATGACTTTTTCATTATGTTTGACCATTCATCTTATTCATAATTTTTTTAAACATACAAAACTATAAGTTGTGTTTCAACTTCATTTAGTGATAAAATGAATCATAATAAAATATATGATAATTCTTAAACTTTTTTAATAAGACAAATGGTCAAAGATAATGAAAAAAGTCAACGGCGTCAACAATTTAAGAACGGAAGGAGTATGATTTAAAGCTATCTACAAAAATTTATGAAAGAAAAACAGTGAATATTGTGCAGAATGTTTGATTGGCTAGTTTCAAATGGATCAAATATGATATGATTTAAATTACCTACTAATGACGAGGAAGAATAGATGGGAGACGTCATTGGACGACATAAGACAGAGATAAGGCTCACAAGGTACTCCTCCCGTGGGTCTTGACTCGAGATTTTTAAGACATGTTTGGTTACTTGACTCAGGCTTGGTTGGCTCGCGGGTGAATGCAGGGCCAGCTGAGTCAGTATGCACAGATGCAGCTGATGTGTTTGGTTGTCTAATTTGAAATGTTTGAAATGGGTCTGGCTCAAATGAGCTCGTGATTGGTTTTCTGGATTGTAGCCGTACGAGGAAGGTTTGGTTATCTTGATGAAAATGGTGAGGTTACCGACGCATGTTTTGCCTACTTTTTCTTTTTTTATGTAGGAAATGGACAACCATTAATTGATTAAGTCGATCAACACAAAGACTCTAGTGCTAGGTGGTGCTAAATAATTTCAGAACATTGATTTTGGTCTCAAATTTTCAGTACATGTCAGTAATTCTTTTTTTAGTGAGGCATGTCAGCAACAACAATTCTAATAGTTTACGAGAAGCAAAATGACATTTTGAAGCAGCAAGCTAATATGTGTCAGCATTGTGCATGTATTGGCTTTAGCTTATGGAGGCCGGAGTCTCCCTACAGTCACAAAAAATAGTAGTTGATCCTAATCCTCAGCCCTATTGGAGTGCCTAATATCTATAGCTGACCAAGTGGGTCGGACTAAAAGGGCCTCTCTAGGCTCGGACTTTTTAACCCGATCCGAGCACGGCCCGGGCAGCCTGTTGAGGGCCATGCTTGGGCCAAGGCGCAAGCCTGTCGGGCTGGCACGGCACGACCCGTTTAGCTATTGTTCCATTTAAAATAATTAAAATCACTAGAAAACTATTCTTTTTAACCTTGGATCGGCCCGGCACGGCCCGACCCGTTTAGCTCGTGGCCCGTTTAGCCCGTTTAAAATTAGTCGTGTCGTGCTTGGGCCTAGGCGCAGGCCCGTCGTGCCAGCCCGGCACGGCCCGTGCCGGCCCGTTGGCCGCTAGGCCAACGTAAACTTATGTTTCCGTCTTCCCACGTATTCAAATGGTACTTTCTTCGATTCCGCAAAGAAACGTGAAATTTCTGATTTCACAGAGAAATGCGTCCTGGTAGCAACAGTAAAATTTGGACCTTTTACCCTCGCTCGCCTGCGCTGTCGCGACTAATTATATGGCACCGGAAATCACGACTCCACGTCGCATACTTTGGCTAATTAACAACCGAGAGTCTAGCGCGCACATGCTCCCGAGGCCAACGTCTAGCGCCTCGTTCACTCCTAATGTTGCCGCCCAATCGACTCGCTCCCACCGCATCGTGGCAATCGCACCACCCAGTTGGCTGCAATCTCATCACTATCGTTATTATCGTGCGTATCAAAGTTGAGGTTATATAAGAATCGAGAGGTAGTGGAGGTGAAGAAAGTGTACATTTGGCCTTCCGCTTGATGCCGCAGACAGGGCAGGTGGCGCACTTTACGGAGGGAAAGTTGAGGTTATATAAGAATCGAGAGACAATGAAGGTGAAGAAAGTGGACATTTGGCCTTCCGCTTGAAGCCACAGACAGGGCAGGTGGCGCACTTTACGGAGGGAAGGCTGAGGAGGGTGCCGTAGAAGTTGCAGAAGAGGAAATCAAAAGAGGAAATCGAATGACTGCGACGCTGCCATGCCGCCGGTCCCTCGCTTCTTCCCTCCACGCCGCCGCCGCCCGACAAATGCTTCCTCTACTGAGCCGACAACTCTGTTGTGCGCTCGAGAATCTTCCGCCAATTTTAGGGTTTTTAGCTGACCCACGTTGGGTCCAAGCCCAATGGGCCTGCCTAACTCACAGGAACTTCAGGAGTGGCCCACGAGAGCGCTGCTGAAGGATTCCTTGAACAAACTAAAAGATTCCAGGTCGCTTTCACAATTGACTGTTTGAAGCTTTAGCACTGCACTTACACAGAGAAAAAAGGCATTGGCACTGTTGCTGTAGTTCTGTTATCTTCCCTAGCGTGCTCCCCTCAATCACCAATCACCAAACAATGTAAAGGCACATTACAAATCCTTGCTTATCCACACGCCACTACGTCGTTGGTCGATCCAATAGCACATCCTAGACACGTCACACGTAGCAGGTACGACGCCTTTGAGCTGCGACAACAAATACAAAACAAAGCGGTATAGGAAAGTGACAGTCCAAGGTTAGTGCGCCAAGTTGCCAAGTTTCAAAAGGAAAAAAAAGTCGCCAGCGGACTACGGTTCTACGCTCCCTCCTCCACGTGGACCGTCACGGGTCCTTGCTGGCTTGGAGCCGATGGAAATGCAATTTTGTAAGGTTTTAATTCTCCATTTACTACAGCAGTCGGCATTTACTTATCATAACGGTTTCCGTAACACCGCACGCGCAATAATGACCGGGTCAGCCGGCACGGGCCACGCCCGAACAACGGTCGAGCTGAGCTAGACCGTTGGCGACCCGGTCGGTCGCCCGCCCGCGGTACCACACGACCCGACAGATTCCTTGTCTAAACTGTACTTGCATTCCTTCCCCCTCCAGATCCGCGTCGCCTCCTCGCTCCCTCCTCCCGTGCGCAAATTCCATTTCTTTCCCACACACCAACAAGCCGAGGGGAAGGGAGGGAGAGGAAGCGACACCCCAGCAGCAAGCAGGAAGGGAGGGAGGGAGGACGGCATGGCCACCTCATCCAGTGGCGACGACTCGCCCCACGCCTCCTCCGACCTCGTGCCCCCTTCCTACCCCGAGGCAAACCCTTCTCCGTCCCCCCTTTCCGCCAGATCTGCGCGCTTCCTCCCGATCTGCCGAATTGACTGACTTCTCCGGCTGTTGCTGCTGCAGATGATCGTCGCGGCGATCGCGTCGCTGGCGGAGGACAACGGCTCCAGCCAGGCCGCCATCTCGCGCCGCATCGAGGCGGAGGCCCGCGGCGACCTCCCGGCCTCGCACCCGGCGCTCGTCGCCGCGCACCTCGCCCGCATGTCCGCCGCCGGGGAGCTCGTCGCCGTCGCGGGAGGCAAGTACGCGCTGCCTCCGCCCCCGCCCGCGCCGCCGGCGCCGGAGTCCCCGTCGAGGAAGACGACGACCTCGCGGACGATGAGCCGGCGGAGCCGGTGCTGCCGCCGGCCAAGCGCGGCCGCGGCCGGCCTCCGAAGGCGCGGCCCGCTGGCTTCTCCCCCGCCGACGCGCCCGTCGCTGGCCCGCCCGCCGCGCCGCGCCGCCGCGGTCGCCCGCCCAAGCCGCGGGACCCGCACGCGCCGCCCAAGATCCCGCGCCCGCGGGGGCGGCCGCGCAAGAACCCGCTCCCGGAGGGGATGGCGCCGCGGCAGGCACCGACGTCGGCCAAGCCTCGCCCGCAGTTCGCCGAGGTCGGCTTCGTGTGATGGGCTCTCGCCTGCCGGCCGAGGGCGGCGGAGAGCGACGCCCTAGCTAACATTTTGGCCTTGTTGCAGCTCTTGTCTGATGTGGGGTTCCTCAGTTCGTGTTGTTGTCTAATCGGGGGAGCGTGTAGGGGCAGGAATTCTGAGCGAGAGGCGGGGCGGCGGCGGTGTGTCCTAGTTCGTGGTGTTGCTACCTACTATTGGTGGTGGCCGGAGGGCTCTGGCTCCGGCGGTGTATCTTGTATCTCCTCCTTGTCGCTCGACTCAACGCAATGCAGTTAGTCTGATGGTTTCCATTTGCAGTCTCTGTCTCGGTTCACGCCTGATTCAGCTCGGCCTCACCCAATGCAGCTGTTGATTCCGGTACATTTTGCAGAGATATCGTGGGGTATTTCGTTGCTGATGGGTTCATGCCTTGCTGCTGCAAGTCATCTAATCTTATTTACATGTGATATTCTTGTTGCTGCACTGCGCTAGGATTGTTGCCTACTTGCTTAAGTACGTTGTTTTCAGATTTAACATGCTTGTTTTGAATCCGTGGTCAGAGGGATGTTGAATTCGTGAGATTCAATTGTAGTTAAATTTGCTGGTGCAGTCAAAGATCGTGCATATTACCTGTACTGTAACCCAGATGGTTGGTAGTTGGTACGGCAATCGCTACTGATGAAGCCTGTGTGTGATCTGCTGATGTTCCGAAGCGTACCGCATCTGATTTGTGCTCCATCTGATATTTTGATCTCATGTCGTTCTGGCGATGGTGACGCCAGCTGGTCCTAAGTTCATGATGGCATCAACTTACATACAGGACTGGCGCTTGAGCGTGACAACGTCTGGTGCCTCAGCTACGCAACTCGTACTGGGTGGGAATGGTTTGTTGCAGCTTCTGGCTGCGTAGACTTTCCTTGTAGTCGTTATAACTTAAGGTTGTGAATAAACGCTTAGTCTGTGTACTGTGTTGATTAGTAAATAATGGAGTTTGTTGGGAATTTCAGCCTGACTTCTTGTAGAATTTTCTGCATCTTGACCTAGCTTGGACGTCAATCTTCCCATAAGCAACTGAACCATCTAACACGCAGTGAAGCAGGAATGCCGCAGACAAATTTTTCGTTGTGCTTCACAACGAGAACATGCCTAGTGCTCCCACCGGGTTAGGTGCTCTCATGCTCTCGTTGTGAATTTGCACTGTATGATACTTGTAAAAAATTATAACAAAAATATGTATAGATAAGGAAGATTATCTTCTATCATCATGTAAAAGTATAGTTGCAATAAGTAATTGTCCAAGACGTAACAAAAAGGAGAAATCAGTGTTTGAACAATATCGAGTTATGGGTCTAGTATGAATAGTTGCGACCCGCAACTGTTGAAGCTGATTTTATCTTTTTTGTTGTGTCTTGTAAAAGTATTTGTTACAATCAAACTTTGTATGATTGTGTATGACAACATGCACTATACACTCACATTTTTGTTTGAATTTTTTGTAAGTTATTTTTTATAAAGTAAAATACGCCCAGGTCCCTAAACTATTTAGGAATGGTCATCTAGGTTCATAAACTTTCAAAACAACCATCTAGGTTCTTAAACTATGCCTAAATGATCATCTAGGTCCATAATCTTTACATTATTCTCTTAGGTCCATTATCTATTTATATTGTGTCAACTATCTCCAAATTGTCACACCAAGCCACTCTCCATACGCATTACCGCTGCCACACAATTGCTCTCCACGCAAACCTAATTGAACCTACTCGACGATGCTAGCTAGCAGTAGGTGTGCTCTGGCCGTCGCAGTCTCACCCTCCTATCCGACCCCGCATTTCCCATCGTGGCCACATCTTTCCGTGTCCATTACCCATTATCCACTTCAACGGCTCCGATGGCGGGGCGAAGCCGGATGGGAGGGTGAGGGCGCGACAAATAGAGCACACCAATTACTAGCTAGCATCGTTGAGTAGGCTCGACACGCAGATAGAGATTAGTTATGTGGTGGCGCACGTGGAGAGTAGCCGGCGTCGGCGTTGTGCATTGAGAGTGGTTGGATGGCAGTGTTGTGGACCTGGTTGACAAGATATAAATAGATCACGGACATAAGTATGATAAATATAAAGTTTGTGGAACTAGATGACCATCCGAGAAAAGTTTAGAGACTTAAATGACCACTTTGAGAGTTCGTAAACCTAAATAATCGTTCATAAATAGTTTAAGGACATGGGGTGCATTTCACTCTTTTTTATATGTAGGATCATGGGAGCATCTAAGGTGCACCTCATATGTTCTTGAAGCCAAACATGCAACTCCCAAATCCAAGGTTGTGACTCAATGTCTAAACCTTACTATTTATTTGGAAAGAAAGGTCTATTCTTGTAACATTGAAACAACAGTTCATTACAACTCATTTGTGGAGATAAGGGCAATCTTATCTTAAATTAAGAAAAAGTTAGACTATCAAAATTGTAGATCTTGACGAGAGATTTCCAAAATATATGTGGATGATCTGACTCAGATTTTGGAATTTGTAGAAGACCCTGTAAAAGGTGTTGCGTAGAGGAGTCTGGATATATCTCTTGGCCATACAACTTTGGGAACTTTAAAATCCGATCCAGTTGGTGAGATAAATAATAGGTTTTTTTGAGGTCCATGAGATAGGATCTGAGTTTGCCTTATTTGGAAATCTGAGCTCATAGACGGTATTGTATCCACAAACCACGATGAATCTACACAATTCTTCCCATCTCTTAGTCTCTAGCTGTAGACACTAATTCCGGGCCATAATTTAATACTGAATTTTTTCTTCATTAGTTTGTGGAGGCCATCAGC
>JAUNZO010001836.1:0-160076 GCA_031894775.1 Chloris gayana | reverse complement strand
GGCTTGATGTTTAATACTCCCTCCTTTACTAAATTGTTGTCGCCATTGACTTTTTCGTGGCGTTTGACCATTCGTCTTTGAAAGTCGCCTAGAGGGGGGTGAATAGGCGATAATCCTGAAAATCACTTAATTTAAGAAATTAAATACGCAGGAAAGATTTGTCCGACTCAAATGTCCGACTATAGTAGGATAAGTCCGACTATGGACTAATATCCGACTAGAGTAGGACAAGTCCGACTCCCTCGTGCGGAAAGGGGAACGGGAGTCAAGATGGACAAATCCGCGGAATTTAAGCAACAAGCAAGCAGCTAATAACACAAGAAAGCTAGGGCTACAAGTAGACAAACAAGCAAGCCACCTATGCAAGTTAATCTAGGAATTTAAGCAAGAACACCCTAGAGCTATAGCACATCAATTTGCAAGAAATAAAGGGAGACACAAGGACACACGATTTTTCAGCGAAGTTCAGCTCCACCAAGAAGCCTATGTCTCCGTTGAGGAGTCCACCAAGGACCGGGTTGCTCTCAACCCTAAACCTCGTCAAGCCGCCACAAAGGCCGGCTTAAAAACCACTAAATCAAAGCTCCACGAAGGGAGGGGCAATACAAACGACCCGAGTCTCAATCACAAGCTTGGGAGCTCGCCGGGTAACGCCTAACCGTCTAGGGGATGAATCCCCAAGAGTAACAAACACAACAAGTACCGGCGATGGAAAGAATCAAGTGCTCTTGAGATGGAGATGAAGCTCAACGATTTTCTCCTCAATTTTCTCACAAATCCACCAAGGATTGGAGTGGGGAATCAAACTTGAAGAAGAGGAGAGCTTGAGTGAGTTTGGGAGTATTTTTGAGAGTGTGGGAAGTACCAACCGGCGAGGTCCACTTTTATAGCCGGGGCACTCAAAAGAGCCATTGGCTCGGATCCGACTCGGACACGGTCCGAGTGAGTCGGATAAGTCCGACTTCTAGGGTTTCGAGAAAGTGGTTTTGGCTCCGGAGTCCGAGTAGTAAATCCGACATAACTCGGATATGTCCGAGTACATTGGAGAGTCGGATATGTCCGACGGAGTCGGACTGTCCGACTCCTAGGGTTTCAATTACGTGCCACGGTTCCGGAGTCCGACTCTCTGTCCGATCGAGTCGGATAAGTCCGAGTCTATGTGTATTTTCTTTGGCTAGCTCTCCGGAGTCCGAGTCCAAAATCCGAGTGAGTCGGATATGTCCGACTCTTTGTGTATTTTGAGTTTTGGAAGGAGTTTTGAGCACTTTCATTTTTCACACCTTACACTTGTGTGTTCCTCTTGATAGTACGGTGTTTCCTATACTCAAGACATAAATAAAAGGCTTCATAGCTTGATCTTGAGCATGAGTGGTTCATTTTTCAAATCTTGCACGTATGAGCGAGTACGACCACTTCCTTTTTGTGTTTCTTTGCTCTCAATTGAATTTTAGATATGCACTGCGCACAAGCTCATTTAGAATATTAGTCCTTTTTAATTGTATTGACGTCAATCACTCAAAACCATAATTAGGGGCCTAGATGCACTTTCAGTCTTATTCAAAAAATGTCTTCAAATACAAAAAGTAATATGCTACATTTCAAGTTTCTTTAGTGATAAAACATATTCCAACAAAATATATGGCATTGTTAAACTTTATTTGAATAAGACAAATGATCAAACTTAACAAAAAAAAGTCAACGGCGACAACAATTTAGTAAGGGTAGTAGATAAATAGATTGTTGATGCTCGTCATCGATAACCCCAACAACTAAAAGCATCTTCATTAGATACATTCAGTGTGAAAGGTGATAGTAATCTACGACTACGAGCCATTCTTCACTGTCTTGACATCAACCATCGATCTTGCACACATCCATCATCGTTGCCATGCTTGTTATACATCCTCACCATGACCTCGTGAAGTAAAATATTGATGATCATGGCTGTTATGCTTCACTAATTCTAAGAAAAAAATGATTTCACATAAAAGGAAAGACCATAAAAAATAAGATACCCTCGCATGCATATATTTGTTTTGAGATAATGGTTTTGCAAAGACTTGACTTGTTTAGAACTAGGTAATAGCTGATAGCATTGTGGTTATTTACCACTAAATTTGAATATTTTGGGTCAAAACATCAAAAACATTGATAAGAATATTCATGATTGTTGCTAGAAGGTGTGTACGTCAGCCGAGAGGGTTTTAAGGCCTAAAATTTTGATATTGTGAAACGAGAGTAGTTTCAAATGGATCAATCATATGATATAAAGCTACCTACAAGAATTTATGAAAAAAAACAATGAATATTGTGTAGAATGTTTGAGCGGCTAGTTTCAAATGGATCAAATATGATACTCCATCCGTCCCAAAACATTTGACATTCTAGTTTCTTAAAATGTTTGGTATTCTCACTTTCCGAGACACCTTTCTCTAGTCTCAATACATCTCTATCTCTATCTCTTTCCTCCTCGTTTTCTGCACACCTACTTTATTCCTTCTTTTCTTAATCTCCGTGGTGAGAGTTAGAATGCCAATTATATTAGAATGGAGGGAGTATGATTTAAATCTATGTACTGGTGTCGAGGAAGTATAGATGGGAGACTTTATTGGGTACTCCTCCCATGGGTCTTGACTTAAGACTCTTAGGGTGTGTTTGGTTACCTGGCTCGGCGGTGGATGCAGGCGTAGCTGAGCCCGTGGGTCTTGACTCGGGAGACTCTTAAGTGTGCTTGATTACCTGGCTTGAGGGTGGATGCAGGCTCAGCTGAGCCAGTATGCGCAGATGCGGCCTGATGTGTTTGGTTGTCTGATGTGAAATGGGTCTCTTTGAGCTTGTGTTTGGTTTCCTGGTTGTAGCCGTATGAGGAAGGTTTGGTTACCTTGATGGTGAAGTTACCAACTCATGTTTTGCCTACTTTTAATTTTTTTAGAAAATAGACAATCATTAATTGATTAAGTTTACAAAGACAACTCCTGATAAACTCTAGTGCTAGATGGTGCCAAATAATTTCAGAACATTGATTTTGGGTCTCAAATTTTCAGTACATGTCAGTAATTCTTTTTTTTTAGTGAGGTATGTCAGCAACAACAATGCTAATAGTTTACATGAAGCCAAATGACATTTTGAAGCACAAAAATCTTATTACAATGAACTTGACCAGAATCTGTGCAATAACTGAACCTACTCTTACAAATAGGTTTAACAAGTTTTGCAAAAAAAGGAAAAAGGAACTTGGATTCGACCTCTTCTTTTCTCTTAAGTTTTGACAAGCATTTCCTGAACCAAGTGCAAGGCTGACAGCAAGCTGATGCAGCGTAGTAGGCGTTGCCCTGTTGCTTAGTCATTGATTGTATTTCTTTCTAGAATCTTTTCTGAACGGGCATATATCTTGTTGCTTGGTTGAGAAATGCTAGTACGTCTGCAATAAATCAATGACAAAACCTAAAGAATAAGACACACCAGATCGATGAACATCATAGCAATAATTGAAGAAAGAACAACGAAGCAATGAAAAATCTAAGAGCAAATCACAAGAAATAGGAGGAAATAAAAAAAGGAGAACAGAGAGCGAAACAGGATAGCTGCAGGTCCAAAGTTACTCGAAAAAGACATGCTTCTGAGCCTCACCATCCACGTTCGCGTTTCACCAGCACACGGACTGCTTGCCGTGAACCAACCTTTGAAATCTGTCCAAAACTTCTCTCAACTCCGTCATCTCGATTGTGGTTAAGGACGTGTTTGGGAGGGCTCTCGAGTAGAACTTCATCCCTTCGCTGACCAAATCCATTCAAACACCAAAACTCCACAACTCTTGAGAGCAGCCAGCTCTTAAGATTTCAACGAGTTGTAGTTCATTTTTGTTGAGCACCTCTTTTGCTGCTTCCTGAATGTGAAAAACAGACGTGGGCGCGGAGTTGTGGGGAAATTATCCGCAATTGCCACCGGTTACAAGAAAACGCTTCGCTCTCTCTTTTCTCTGTCTCCCTCTCGAGCAAAGCCAGCACTCGGTTCCGGGCTCCTGTCGCCACCACCGCCACAGCTGTGGCCTCCCCACCCCAGCCCCCGCCTCAGCCGTCGCCTCCCTCGGTCCGCCTCCCCGAGGTCAACGGCGCCTGCCTCCCTGTCCGGCTCCCCGATCGGCTTCCCGAGGGCGACGCCGCCTGCCTCCCCTGTCCGGTTTCCCGAGGACAACGTTGCACGCCTCCCCGTCGTCCGCCTCCATCGATCGGCTCCTCGAGATCGCCGCCACCCGCCTCCCCTGGCCGGCTACCCGAGGTCGCCGCCACCCGCCTCCCCGACCGGCTACCCGAGGCCTCCGTGAAACCATCCGCCGGCCCTCCTCGACCTGCCTCGGTGCTTGTACGCCCACCAAGGCATCTCCGGAAGATAACTTGGAAAAAAAGAGAAGATAGAGAGGATGACATGTGGGGTCATGAGTTAGAGGCAACAACGGTAATTCATCGTGAAAATTCTCTTTTTCGGAGCTGGAGCAAATAACTAGCCAAACACGCCAACAAGCAACGCTAACTCCATAGTAGAGCAGCTCCACGATGGAGTTTTAAAGCAGAGCTGTTCCACCATGGAGCAGAGCCATGCGAAACATGCATGGTGAAACTGGGAGCTGCTATGAGAGCACGAGGGATGAAATTGGGAGCTGAAAAAGAGGAAGGAGGAGCGGGACAATTCAGGATTTACCACTATACTAAATTGTCTATATAAATTTGTTCCTATACTCAATTTTCTCCATTTTTTGTCTAAGGTCCCCACATAATCTTTATAATTTGCTTTTAAGGGCTAAAATACCCTTCAAAATAGAAAGGGTCTGCCACATCACCTTTTCTATCAATTTTTTTTTGCCACATGTATCTTTGTGATGTGGCAGAAATGCGTAAAAACACGAATTTGATCTTGCCCTTCCTCAACACTTAAGGGCAAATTCAGATTCACATTTTAGATTCATATTTGGATTTTGAATTATCAGATTCGAAATTCAAAATCAAATTTCATATTGGAATTTCAAATTCAAATTCAAATTTCGGTTTTGAAATCTAGATACACAATTAAAATTCTAATTTTAGATTCGTATTTCATATTCGAATTTAAAATGTGAATTCAAATTTCGAAATTCACATTGAAAGTTCCAGTTCGAATTTCAGATTCGAATTTCAATTTCGAATTTAAGATTCGAAAATTCAAATTCGAATTTCGTTTTCAAAATTTCGAAACTAAATTCAAAATTCAAATTCGAATTTAAAAGTCAAACCTGAAATTCGTATTTGATATTTGAATTTAAAATTCGAGTTTGAATTTCCAAACTGAAATTTGAAATCAAAATTCGAACTTTAATTTGAAATCTAAAATGTGAAATTCGATTTGAATTTGAAATTCCAATCTGAATATGAATTTACCTTGCAAGAGATTGGCTCGGTGCGTTAACAGAACGGTAACTTCATACTTTCCCGCCACGTCATCGAGAAAAAAAAAAGGTGATATGACAGGCAGATGGATAAAAAAATCCTGAATTGCCCCAGGAGGAGCAGGATTGCGTGAGAAGTAATTTGGCGACGAGTTGCAATCAGATTTGTCGCCCCCATCGGTGGATTGGCCGACGGCAGGGAGGAGCCGAGACAAGTGAAAAGGGGAATCGATGGAAGAGAAGGTGAGCGAACCTCGAGACCCTTGCTCAGGGGTCAGGCACCTACTACTCCGCAGCTGCACCTGCGGTTGTGTCGGGGCCAGCGTTGCATTGAACGAGGCCGGCTTTGGTTCGCCGACCTAGTGCCACTCCAGGTTACATAGACTGGACCTGGCTAGGGGTTGGGCCAGGTAACCAAACACACCTTGTGTCTCCACAGGTAACCAAACACACCCAGGATGTGTTTGGTTGCAGACTGGTAACGCAATCGCAAATGGTAACAGGTTACAGTGTAATTGTAATCAAAGTAAGAGAATGCGGACTTTGTTTGGTTCTCACCGCCACCGGTAACAGAATTAGAACAGAACACAAACGACGCCATATGGGGAAGAACGACTCCTGCTGCCATGGTCGAATCTCATCCTTCTTCCGCATGGCAAGCATCACAAGGGCTCGTGCTACTCACCAATTGCTTAAGCGACTATGCCAATCTTCGATTACTGCAGCGTTTTTCCGCTCCAACCTTCGATTACTGCAGCACCATCAATGGCGGCGACCATCAAAGCTTAAACGAGAACGCCGCAGATCCGTTGAAGTTTAATCTAGGCATTGGACGAAGCTACGTAGAGCTTTGGCTCTTCGTGTATGGTGGCGCGGAGACGATGACGATATGTGAGATGGCTGCGGGCGGAGAAGAGAATTGAAAGCGACGAATCGTTATTCCATTACGGCCGTGAGAGGTGGGTATGGACTTTACGAAGGCCGGTATCCGAATACGGCGGATCTCATTACGGTGAAGGGTAAAACAAACACGATCTATCGTAATCAAACTACTCTGTAATCAGATACCGTTACAGATCCTCTAACCAAACACTTCCCCAGTGTCTCCACTAGTGCTTGCCTGTCACCGTTAGTTTCTTCAGCATCACGGAGCCACTGCATCCCGCTTTCTCAAGCGTCTCAGGCTGCAAGAGCCGTGTTTCTCAAATTGAGATTCCTAGATGGGCAGAGTCAAGCAGCGCCGAATTGTAGCCCGCAAAGCACAGAGAAAGAGGCATCTACTACTAGAACCAACAACACACATGCACAGCAATTGAGATGGAGAAAAAAGAGAAACAATATGCTCCAGGATATTTTGGATAAATTGGCGTCCTCGGTCCCTTTTTCCAAAAAGTCTGTAGATAAAACTAATTGACCTACCCAATTCGTTTAACATGCAGAGCAGAGTAGCAGCACAACAATATGGGATTTTGATAGCTTAAAAGGCTAGACTATAGCACTAGGTCGGCGAAGATCACATCAACCTAGTATCAAAATTCAATACTACTAGCTCATTAGAATATTCTAACATTAGTAGGCAACTGATGGTGATGTTCAGCAAGTGCTTCAAATAGTATTGTGCATGTATAACCATAGGACAGAAGTGAATCACAGTTCATCATAAACAGGAGGAATGGCAGCAGGAGGAACGTTAGCTGGGGCAGGTCCCTGCTGGACTTTTGCTACAATGTTCTCAGCTGATAATGAACCTGATCTGATGGCTTCAGCCAATTTCCTTTGCAGCGTCAACAGACCAATACGTCTTGAGACAACATAAAGAACCGCCAAGGAGAAGATGATAAAACCAGCAATCAAGATGATCCTGAGAAACAGATCAAATCAGAAATTGACCAAAAAAACTTGAATTGATAGACATGTAGAAAGTTGTCTTTGTGAATAAGAAATCTGCAGGCCGATCGCATACAAATAGAACAAAAGCAGCTGGCATATTTGATCCAAAACAATATTGTCATAACTATTTTAGGATGATATGCAAACTGTTGAGGACAAGGTGTAAAGCACTTATGCCTGGAATGTCATTGCACTAAGCTTCCTTCTTACAAAAAAAAGAATACGCAGCCCGCAGCATCTATTATTCTCGGATATGACTGAGGGTTGCAGTACTTTGCTCCATTCATATGTGGTTTACTATGCAGATGCAGAGCTGTTAGTAGGTGTATACATCATATAGACATATCTTTCAGTTATTTTTAGCAAGACTAGAAAACATGAATTCAGGCAATATATAACCACATTATTATACAAATTGGCAGCTAAACCAACATAGAAGTGTACAAAAGATTGAGAGTACCTACCTATCAAGAACATCTTGTCGTTGCATCATGGAGAGCAAACCACGGGTACGCATCAGCAAAGAGCGGTGTCCCTGATATTCACCTTCAGCCTTCTGGAGAACACTTGTTGAGTCATCTGCATAATAATTTAATAAATTAGTCAGCAAATTGCAACCTGACTATGATGGTTCTGAAAATATCAGCAAACAGGAAAAGTTCAGATTACTACAAAATTAAGTACAGGAACGTTTGTACTTCCTCAATGATGATGACACAAGAACATCTTATACTCAAATAGCAAAAGCATTATGTGAGAATAGCTAAAATATAAATGTACTCTACAGCCACAGGTCACTAAGCCAACTTTATTTTCTCCACGGTGAACAATTACGTGAATAGCCAAAATTATTCCAGAATATAATAAAATTCTGAGTAGGCTTTGTTGTTGTTGATGAGTAGGGCTATATTATACGTATTACAAGAGTACATGTTTAATTAAGAGTATGAGAATACATACCAATAACTGACAGGGTATTTGCACTTCTTTCCACTTCCTGTACACGTTGATGACAATCAGTTTCAATAAGAGCAATAGATCATTAGCAGGCAGGATATCAATTAAATAGACAAACATGCTAACCTGAACCATCAACTGGCGAGAACGACGGAGGCTCTCGGTGATACTTTCAGCAGCAGATGTCATCCCTGCCTTTGTCCTGCATCATTTAGTAGCCACAAATCACAACAACAACAACAACAACAAAGCCTTTTATCCCAAGCAAGTTGGGGTAGGCTAATGCATGTTTCCTGGATCTCAATGTTCGTTTATTCATTAGCACAATGCATGAACCTGTTGACCATAAAATTTTATTCCTTCGTTACTCATTAATGTAATGCATTCACATATCAATTCGTAATTGTTAAACCACACTTAGTTTGAAGACAAACTAAAAATCACAAATACTTTTTCTGGATTTTCAAATTCAAGTGATCCTGAAAAAGGAATTAGAGACCGGAAAAAAGGAATTCTGAAGTAAATCGTGAAGAAAACCTCAAAGGAGAAATGGCCTAATAGAAATTAACTTACTGCAGATTACGCCTGCGGATGGTAGACTCTTCTCCACCCCCAGAAGAAGCTCCCTCTAGAGAGAGAGAGAATTAGAAAAACTGATAGCCTTTAGTTATAAGGGCATCCACAATGTTCTAAGGTGAAAATGTGACTGTAGCTATAGGTAGTTTGTTTTGACATGTTTTAAAGGAAAGATACAAAAACTGAATCAAACAATGGTTGCATGGGTGTCTGGATAGGTTCTCAAATATATGATTTATTAAATGGCAATACTTTACTACAGAACACCTCTTGCCTCAGTGATACTCCAAAGAGGCATGGACTAAACGATAAGGTCACCATAATATGGTTAACGCAAAATCACACCTCTTCTTGAGCAGCTTTTCTAATGTTCTCTTTGGCTTGCATATTAGCATTCCTTAAGCTAGCTCGCAACCTGCATGCGCAAAAGAAAAATCTGTACAACAGAAAAGGTGAACTATTGAGTAGGAAAATTACAATACTATGTTACTTCTTGTATTGTTCCTCCCATGATTGTAAAGTTGCTTGGCCAGATTGCACTTCTTCAAATGTGGGTAACTGCTGTGCTAGAAGATCAAGCCGGAACTGCAGTGACTTGAGCAATTGCAGAGCATCCTGCGCAGAAGCATTCAGCCTAGGAAGAGAATTAGCTTCCTCTGTCCCTTTGCCAGTTTTCCCGCAAGATTCAATTGCAGTGATGTTCTCCTTCAACTGTGTAACCGCCTGGTTCCATTCCTTCTTCAGATTCTCCACAGCTTGTGTGACCTCATCCATTCTAATACAAGAATAGAGTAGTTCATCAGATTCACCAAGCAAACATAGAAAAAAGATTAATACAAAGCTTCTAACAAACAGAATACATCTCAATACCTATAAACCACACTATATGGTAAGTTAAGTTTCATACATGATACATGCAGAATTTCTATTTACGAGTATGCGGTTCTATCTTTAACGAGAGGTAGCTGAATAAGGTTCACATGTTGAGTGCACTGAGAATAGAACAATGCCGATATATATCCTTCCAAAACTTTGTAACTCTGGCTAGCAATCACCATCTTAAGGCCCAATTATAAGCCAACAATGAAAACATCCTAACACAAAGTTGACAATGTAGTCTGCTGAGTGCTTAAAACTTTAAAATGGCAGTCGTCTGTTTCAGCAAAAAAAAAAAAAACACTGGTGTTTAAAAACATGCATATGTCATTAAGTCTAACTAATCACTACCATAAAAAATTCACAGCTTGAAGTAATTGATCGGTAAGGATAACCATCAGCTTATTTTATAAATAAATTCTCCCAAGTCAAATAATTGCAGATGAATTCTGTTGAGTCAATTAAAAGACCAGTGTAGAAAAAGGATGAACAGTGTTTGTGTGTGCTTGTACTTATCTTTCTCCTACTATTAATGAAATGATACGTGGCTCTCATGCGTGCTCGAGAAAAAAAACGACAGAGTAAAGATTGCCGTAGCAAGCAGCAAAGCTAATATGTGTCAGCATTGTGCATGTGTTGGCTTAGCTAAATGGAGGCCGGAGTCTCCCTACAGTCATAAAAAATAGTAGTTGATCCTAATCCTCAGCTCCATTGGAGTGCCTAATATCTATCCAAGCCGGAAGGAATTGCTGCATTCACAGCACTCTGGCCGTCGTGGAGGAGAGGTGGCGGCGCCGTCGCCGCGCGCCGAGGAGAGGGGGCGGCCCGACGCGGGGCGTCGATTTGCGGAGGCCTCCTTCGTTCTCGCCTGACCCGGCTCGGCGACGCCGGATCGGAGGCCACGGCGGCGACGCGCGGCCGGGGGATAAGAGGGAGTGGGCAGCGCTGGGGAGAGAGGGAGGCGGCGGCGCCGTCGCGCGATGGAAGAGGGAGGGGTGGCGCCGGTGGGGACCTACCTGCCGGGGAAGGACGGACGGCGTGGGCGGCGGGCTGTGGTTGAAGCGGCAGCGCCCCTGGGTGGCGGCCGGGTTGGCGGCGACGCGAGTCGAGGCGGCTCACCCGCCAGGCCGCTCATGTGGGCCAGACGCGCTGGCTGTCCCACATGTCATCGAGTGACTGCACGATGCAGTCGACTGCACCGGACGGATCACAGCCCGCCTCCGACAGAGGCGCCAGCGAAAGACGAAAACATAAAGTTGTTGTTTTGGTCTTTCCACATATTTAAATGATACTAGTAGTATTTAATACATATACAATTGAAACTCGTATAATCTATTCTCATAATCATGGTACTTGTCATAATGAAACTCAACTTGTTGGGCTGAATATATTTCCAGATCTCAAAAGGTAACAAAAATTTCTGAAAAAATAATTTAGAGATGGAATTTCACTCCCACCGACACCGTCATATAACTACGTGTATACATGATGCCCACGTAATGGAGATGATTCGCGCCTCTAAACCCACAATCGAGACAATGGAGTTCATCCTGGTTAGGCCCGTGTCTCACCGACTCGGTCCGTAGGGAGGCGGATGCGAGTGGGAAATCCTTAAACCCTAGGTGCAGGAGAAGAAAGAAGATCGAAGAGGAAAGGCTGCCTAATCAAGTCGGGGAGCAGGGTCACAAGAATTGGAGATCTAGGGGAAGAAGGAAAATTCGGCAGTGGAAATAGGGATCGCGGGTCACGGCGAACCGGCGAAGGGAGAGAGGGGCAAAAGAGCCGAGGAAGCACGGAACGGAACAATGCGCAAAACGGGAGGCCGAAGTGGATGTTGGATGGCATTGGACGGCTCGGTCGCAATGGGAGGGTGCAGCAAGGGTGCCTCGCGTAGCTCAATGGGAAGGAGTTAAGCAACTGCAACAGCTCCCTTAAACCATCCCCTCCAAGTAAAAAAATTACTCCCTCCGTTTCATAGTATTTGTGATTCTAGCCTTGAAATTTTTTATCAAAATACTTGTGATTCTTACATTTCAATGCATCATTCTCACTTTCCAATGCATTTCTATCTCTATATCTCTCATCATAGTTTTCTATGCACAATAGTTTTATTGCTTCTCCTTACTTTTGTCCCTAGAGTTAGAATCACAAGTATTGTGAAACATAGGGAGTACCATATAGAGGATGGAGGAGCAAAAAACTTACTCCGAGAGCTCCCCTACTCCATGCCCTCTTTTGGTGGATCCATCAAATTCTTCCTTCCATCCCCTCCATAGAGAGGACGTCTCACCCATCCCCTACTCGGGGACGGACCCAAGACTCGGCGACTATGGGCGCCTGTCTAGGCTCTAGTGACGGTGAAAAAGTTTTCTATACTATGTATTTTGTGGCTTTATGGGCCTAAGCAAAGTCATTAGTGGTTGCTCGGTTCCGAGTGCTTACATGTTGTTGATGCCGTTAATAGTTACGCCAATACGATGGGTTCCGAGTGCTTACATGCTATTGATGTCGTTAATAGTTACGCCAATATGAGTATATATGTCCTTCAAGTAGCCTGCAAGTCCGTGACACCATTACCGCTGCCCACACGCTCCGACGCTCACAATCCGACATCTGTTGGCAAGCTAGAAACAAGTACATCAAAGATCGTCCACGCGGTGCAATGATTTTCACAGCGCACACGGTTACCATGTGAGGTAAGCTTAGACTATTTTTCATTAGTTGTTGTATTTCTCAAACTAATTTGATTCTTGTGTCAATATGTGTGTGAACTTGTGATGTGTTGCGATGTTCGCCCGGGCTCCATAGAATTTCTAGGTTCATCACTCGCCCGTGTCTTTGGGGCGGCGTGCCCCACGGTGTCGTGGGCCTCGCACGAAAGAAGTGGCCGCCATCGCTCTACACCCTGCGTCGTGCGCTAAAGGCCTAGACCTGCACCTCAACGCGCCGCCACACTAGGCTCTAGCGCCCTTGCATCCTCGCTATCCAGGTTGCGCAATAGGACGGAATGCATTTTTGAGTATTGAAAGCGTATTTATAACTTTATGTTTTCTAATTGGGGTGAGATTTAGGAGAGCTGCTCGGAGCAGCCATACATTAAATCTTGACATGGGTTTGATGAATCCCCTAGACTAAGCTCGTAGGAGATGGAATTTTAGGGAAGTCTGTTTGAGTTGTTCTTAAAACAACTACTCCCTCCGTTCAACTATATATGACGTTTTAGAAGATTGCACGGAAACAAGAAGACTCCATTTAGACCACTGCTACCCTTCATAAATGAACCTCCACTTGCTGTCCCACAATATCGTACAGATCATTAATACGCCAACTCCATCCACCGGCTCCTCCCACTACCGGGCACAAGCACTAAAATACAAACAACAATTTTACATTGCCGCCAAAACAAGTGCCAAAATATAGAGGCAAAAACACATCTTTCGACCTCTTGAAATTTTAAACGTACTAGAGCCAAATTTCAAAGGCTCTCTATAAAAGACAGACAAGCAATCTTCACTCAAGTCCACTTCTCCCCATTCCATCTCTTAATCTTCTCTCGGATCTTCTCCCCATTCCATGTCACGACCCAATTTCTTGCGCAAAACCGTGGCATTCGATCTCAATAATCCTCCTGGATCTAAAGATGAACCACCAACAGTAGGACCACCAGCAGATGGTGGTCCTGGCCTCCTTGGCTCCATTCCAGCAGCAGGAGGAGAAGGTGGAGGTGGTCCAAATGAAGACGTCCCAGCGAGCAGGAGGAGGAGAAGGTGGTCCGAATGAAGACATCCCAGCAGCAGCAGCGAGGAGAAGGTGTCATCGACTTGAATCTAGAGCCTGACCTGGATATGGAAGCAAACATGTCGGGTACACATGACCTTTTTTACTTTTACAACGAGTTGATATCAATTTAAAGTCATGCATGTACAAGTGATGATGCATATGATGTCCCTGTCAACACATGTTAGTTGATTTTTCAACTTTTATTCAATTTTGGCCATGTCAAGTTATATGAATATATGTGTAGGTGATGCACAACCTGGTCAAATTAGAAGAAGGGTGTTTACAAGCAATATGAAAAGAAATGCAGTGGAAAAGGCATTAGAAGTAATTGCAGCTACTAACAATGGTAAACTAAAAAAGAACAGCACACGAGTTGTTGCTGCAGCTCTTGGAGTGCGAATGCGCACAGTTCAGCGCATTTGGAGTGATGCAAAACAACAGATTGTAGAGGGAAGAGAAGTGGATGTGTCCCACAAAAAAATAGCTCGTATTGGGCGCAAATAGATTGATATAGATTATTCACAAATAGCCAACATTCCTTTGCATCAAAGGACTACTATAAGATCACTTGCTAGTGCCTTGCATGTAAGTATTGGCACCTTGCATCGAAGGTTCAAGATGACGATAAGACGCCATTCTAAGTTCATTGAAGCCTTTACTCGAACGATGCCAACCAAAAAGCCAGGCTACAATTTTGTCTATCCATGCTAGATGAAACTACATTGAACAGCAGTCCTAAATTCATAGATATGCACAACATAGTTCATATCGATGAAAAATGGTTTAGCATGACAAAGAAATCACAGAAATATTACTTGCTTCCGGATGAAGAAGATCCTCACCGGACGGTGCAAAACAAGAATTGCATTGGCAAGCTAATGTTCTTAGGGGTCTTGGCTCAACCTTTGTTTGATGAGTATGGGAATGAAATATTTTCAGGGAAACTTGGCATATTTCCATTTGTTAAAGAGGTATAAATGAGTTGTCAATTTGATTGCTTATTTCAGATTTCAGCCTCACTCTATTTGTTTTCACAATAGGAGCCAGCTGCAAGGTCTAGCAAGAACAGGCCAAAGGGAAGCATGGTTGAAAAGTCCGTGATCGTCACTAGAGAAGTCATGAGGGACTACCTAATCAACAAGGTTTTGCCTACAATAATGGAACATTGGCCGGATGAACATGCAGGGGAGACTATATTTATCCAACAGGACAATGCTAGAACTCATGTGTCTCCTACAGATCCTCAATTTCTTGCAGCTGTGCAAGAAACTGGTCCGGACATTCGTTTGATGCAACAACCAGCCAATTCCCTAGACATGAATATATTGGATCTAGGTTTTTTAGCTCTATTCAATCTTTGACAGACAAATGTTGTCCAAGAACCTTACATGAGCTGATTTTAAATGTACAACAAGAGTACAATGACTATGATGTGTCAAACGTGAAGCGAGTGTTTCTATCATTGCAAGCTTGCATGATTGAGGCAATGAAGGTTGATGGTGGCAACAGATACAAGCAACCCCATATGAACAAGGACAGACTTGAAAGGCTAGGTATACTTCCCTCAAGTCTTCCATGTGATCTCACTTTGGTTCAACGTGCAAGAGAGATTCTAGGTGATCATGCTTGAGAATGTTAGCTTGGGTGACAGTGGTTTAGCTTTTGGACTGATATATTTTGTCAAGTGGTCTAGCTTTTGTATAGTTGAAACTAGCTTAATTCTGTATGGTCTAGCTTCAGTATATTTGGACCGAGACTTGAAAAGCAGTATGGGCTAGCTTTTGTAAAGGGTAATTATATTTTGCTTAATTTAGAAGACACACATCATGTAATCTGAATGCATATTACCAAGTGGTTGAAGATGGCTGTGATTCTTCATCAATTGGTAGCTCATCATTGTCCTGGCTGTCCTCCAAGTTGGCGAGGGTTTGTGTCAAAGGCTACAATGCATGTAAATAGAATTAGTGTCACTTAACAGAGAACAATATGAATCCACACATTACTTTATCCATCTTACTTTTATTCCGCATTGCAAGAGTAGCTTGTCATCCTTGCGACCAATAGATGTCGATCAGTTCCTACCATTTGTAATCAAAGCCATGAGTCAAAGTAACATACACACATGTAAGAAAGAACAACTAATGAGATTGACAAGAATGCAATATACCGCAAATTGTCCACTAATGATGGTATTGGGGGAAAAGAGTGCGCATGTGTTGCACTTGCTCATCACCGCTAGCATCCGTAGCATCAACATCAAAGGAACAAACTTCCTTGTTACCTTCATCTTGCGAGTCCGGGAAGAAGATGAAGTCATCCCCACCCTCGTTCCGGGTGTCCGGGACGAAATCGTCACCGATTTCTACTCGGAACACCCAACTCCTTGCTCCACCACTCTACGTTCTTAGCCCCTTTTCCACTGCTGCGGACCGGGCTAGGACTTTCCTTGGAGCCGGAGATAGGACGCCGTCGCTCTCCCGCTGCACGCGCCGGAGAATCGCCCATGGGGACGACGCCTCCGAGCTTGACGATGGGGGCGCACGGATCTAACCGGTGGAGGCAGAACAACAAGTTGCCATCCAACGGTTCCTCGTCATGCGCGTGGTGGTCAACGTCGTCCTGCGTGTGGGAGGCCCCCGCACACGCCAACGCCGGCGTGCCCTCCGACCGCGCCGCCGCTGTTGGCGTTGAGGCAGCTGCGCCGCTAGGGATTGGGAGCTGCAGATGGTGATGCGACCTCCGAGCTCGTACGCCGGGATCCAACGACCTGGAGCCGCACTCAATCGACGCTGCAGGGGAGGTAGCTTGTGCGCCGGCAGCGAATCTCCTCGATGGACGCCATGGATTTGGGGGAGGCGGGCCAAAGAGAGAGAGAGAGAGAGAGTCCGTGGGATGCGATAGGGAAAGAGAGAGAGAGAGATATAGCGCTGTAGGCAGAATAATTGAGGCAGGGGTAGGTTCATAACTTCACGCGTCTTAGTTATCCGGGAATCCGAGAACGTCATATAATTTGAGAATTTTGGATGTGCCTAAAGAGTCCTATATAATTGAAGGGAGGGAGTAGAAGCCAGGCCAATTAGATATTTTTGTTGGAGTTTTAGATGCATTTTGAAGAATGTAATTGCAAACAATAACTTTATTGAGGTTATCAAATTAGGATTCCTTAGAGTTCAATTAAGTCCTGCACTTTATGGAGAGAGAGAGAGAGAGAGATTAATATCAGGTCATTTTCAATGTAAATTTCATTTGCATTAACTTCTATGCCATATTGGCAAATCTGATGACATGGTATGAAATTTATTAGAAAAGAGAAGAATTGGGTCTTATAGCGATGAAACTTGGTATACACGATTACCAAAGCTTTAAAATCGCAATGAAACTTCATTGAGTGGGGTTGAGTTTCATGCCCATGCATTAAAAATTTCTATTGGTCACTTCAAAGAAATATTTAAGTGGTACAAAGCATATGAGATCTAGTTTCATTTATTTATTCAAATACTATGGGATTACATGACATTCTTAAAAACCACGTAATGAAACTTTGTATTGAGAATGCCTAAGCAACAACACATGTGCACAACAATTGAGATAGAGAAAAAATTTCACCAGGATATTTTGGATAAAATAAAATGCATGGAGCTCCCCCTGTTTTGAAGAAATTTTGTCATCCCTCCATTTTCCCAAAGGGCCTGATTAGATGTCAATTCGCAAAGGCATGCATATTAGGTCCCTTACTCCCCAAAAATCTGTAGCTAAAACTAATTGAGCTGCCCAATTCGTTTAGCATGCAGTCAAGCAAAGTAGTAGTACAACAATATGGAATTTTGATAGCTGAAAAGGCAACGCACATGAATCGTAACCCATCTTTAACAAATAATTCTTCATTGTGGCGTTTACCTCTTTGGTTCGTCTTTGGAACTTGTATAGTAAGGTGCACAATTCAGAATGGAGGAAAAAAAGTTAATTTGTGATAGAGACCGATATGAATCGACAAGGGTGTCCCGATCTTCATGATAGTAGACTAACAAATTAAGGCTAACTTGCTGCAAACAACGGGGATAACTACCTTTATACCTGCCAAGGTTGGATGTGACCAAGCGATGAGGAAAGTGGCACCAAATTTTTGAGGACTCCAACTCGATCTCCGAATAACCGCAAAACCACAAGCCGGGACTAATCCACACAATAGGCCCGAAAGCCAATAGCACGAATTAGAGGACCTCGGAGAGAGATCTTCACAAGTCGAAGAAGAACAAGGAAGAACAAAGGTGTGCACGACACTCAGCAGCTTGGCTACAAAACCATGTTGGTTTATCAAATGATCAAAAGTTGCTTTTTGTTGGGTAGACATAGGGGTTTTTATAGTAGGGACAACGCTCCTAGATAGGTATAAACGGGAGCCACCACCTTGGAAAGTGGAAGGCCCACTGGTGGGAGTTTTCGTGAAGTTTTCTTCAGTTTTTTGGCGTCCTCTCAGCTTCTATGCAGCATTCAGTGAAAAGGCCATAACTTCTTATTAGGAAGTCCAATGGGTGAGCGGTTTGCTGCGTTGGAAAGAAGATTTGATAAGCTTTCCAACCATGTATATTATGAAGCATGTGTCGGCCCATATTGGTACAGACTTGGACGTGTCATATAACCCTGGGTCAGGAGCTTGTAACCATGTTTGTCTTGGGCAGCATCCTTGATGTCTTCGGTGTAGCCATTTGCGTCCTCCATGTAACCCATTGAAGTATGCTCTTTTGTAAACCTGAGTAAAAGTAGCATACTTGATTTAGGTAGCATATAATTCTCATCAATATTAAGGTTATGTGATGTAAGGAACGAGTTCACCTCTTGTTGTATCTTCTTTGCACGACTGCGTGCAATAGGTCCTACTCTTGTTGCCTCATGTGAAACCGGAGTTGGACATGGTGTAATAGATCCTTGTGTAACCAATGGCATATCCATCGATGCATCTTCATTATGTATGGCCAGGATGCCCTCATCAATTTGGTCCAACGTATTGATGGAAGATATGGCTTCATCTCGTAAGAACAAACAGAGACTTATACATATGTTTCAAAACTCATGTTATAATTAACAATTCTTTCATAATGCATCATATCATACATCTTAGAACAATAACAAATGATTTCTTCAATATTAAATCAAATATGATTCTAGAGTCATGTAAAGTTCAAAATTGTAACAACCCTGGATTGTTTCCTCAATTCTACCTATTCCTCGGTAAATCTCCTTTCAATAGCAATCGATATAATAATAATAATAATAATAATAATAATAATAATAATAATAATAATAATAGTAGTAGTAGTAGTAATAATAATCAATTCTTTAAATGATTATTCTGAATAAAACTTTTGATTCCACACCTTATAAATGTGAAGGCATTGTACGTGATATCGTTGAAAAAGAGATAGGATAAACTTGAAAAAGAAATAGTGTCATACATAATGGGTTTGCATAAAAATTAGAATAAGTCATAACAGTGTGATGATTGAAAAGAATCAATGTAATGAAAAACTAATTTGATTCTGTACAAGTTAAGAAAATAATAAAAACTAGCAAAGTGCCCATGGGTTACATCGGTCATGAGAAATAAATCACAGTTATCTCAGTGTGATCAAAGGCATGTTATTAAACAAAATAAATCGCAGTATAGTCTGGATCACCGAAGCTTCCATGTGATAGTTCGGTCAGGAAATAAATATATTTTATTGCAAACCGAGGAATAGAAAACTTGTGTAATTGAAATATTTGGTCACATGTACTCCGAAACTATTAATCCCCCTTTCTTTTGTAATAAAAAAGTAGCATGCACACCCTGGATGAAAAGAGTTAAGAACGTAAGAAAAATACTCTATCGCTCATCCAAAGACCTGCGTTTGTGCCCAGGCTTCACTATGTATAATGTATTACCTGATATACTTCATACCATGACAACATAAGAAAACCTGGGAAAACACTGTTGATTTTACTCTACGGAAATGAAACAACGCCTACTGCCACACACGTGTAACAGTTGGGCTGGGATTCATGGTTCAGATAGCTTTCTCTGCTTATCATGCTCGAGCAAACATATAGAACCCATCATTAACTGCCCAAGCATCAGAAGAATACATTCATGACTAAAGGCAATAATTCTTAGCTTACGCTCTTGGCAGATGCTTGTATTACTCTCGGAGCATATTAAGAAGTGTAAGATGCATGGATGGGAGCACTTGGATGCTGTTGTATTTGCGCACTTCGCGTTTCTCCTCGTCGATGCTGTGAATTTGCAGTCCTGTGGCCATGGCTAAATCTGTTATCCTTCAGCAACAAGCTAGGAACCCTAGTACCAAAAAAATTAAACAGGTTAGTTCAATTCACCTGATTGCATAGCTCCAACATCATATAATCAGATCAAGTCCTTTGCTAGAAGATGTTGAGAATCCAATGGGATTGATATCCCAAGGCATAGGACAACTTTCCACCCAATTCAATGGCTGTCTAAACTATCAGTGTCTTTCTTCGGCACAACCCCGAACAATTGGATTTTCAATGGAATTGATCCACAAGTCATAGCTGCTAGGGCAAAGTTCTTTAAGCAGCTTCAAATGGTCATCCAGCGGGTCAAGGCAAAGCAATTAGAAGATCTTCAGACATGGATAGACAACAATGCTTAATGTTTTTTTTTGTTTTTTTTTTGTTTTTTTTCGTTTTCTTGTTCGACCTTTTTCTGTTTGTACTTCTTCGAAAAAAGTCATTTTCAACAAAAAGAAAAGCAAAGGAAAGCTAGATCAACTCACCTGCACCACGATCTCTTTGCCCATAGGCAGCAGGTCCAGATTCCTGCCCGTTGAAGCAATACACGAGCACACAACTCCTAGAGCCGTCGATACAATACACGACCTCATGGATGTAGGTAATTTCTACATCCATGAGGTCGTCTACCTCCGCAGCGGTGTTCACCACGTTTGAATCAACACGCGATGGCCATGCAGTGACATCGCCACGAGATGACGACGACGAGGCAACCCGATAGCACCATGATAGGGTAGAGGCAGGTGATCATCCAGTGGTCTTAACTGAACTAAGACCGAAAGGGCTGCTATATGCTAGTGTTTGTTCACTCATGAGTCAAAAACATAAGTAAATGAATCGTTTTTTGGCTTAATAGAAAACGCGAACGCCATATGCTTGTTTTTGTTCGCTTGGGAGTTGGGAGTCGGAAACATCTTTTTGCTTGACAGAAACTTCATAAATCTTAAATTGTATTTTCTATTATTATGTATACTTTTTTCTTATTGGATAGGGGCAGAACAAAAGAGAAGACCGCAATGAACATATTATTAGAGTAAATTGCACAAAATTACATGTTTTCTTTGACAACACTATTGTAAAACTACACATTGTATGAGGTGTACCATAAAACTACATATTTTATACACTCTTGTATCACAAAACTACATATTTTATACACTCTTGTATCACAAAACTACATATTTAAGATATATAAAAAATATAGATTTTGTGAGCAATATATCGCAGAACTACATATTTAGAAATCATGATTACCACAAAACTACCAATTTTATGAAGCCTAAATCCGTAGTTTTGTGATAAATTGACTTCTTAAACCCGTAGTTTGTGGAATATTGCACACAAAATTTGTAGTTTTAAAATATACCTTCTTAAATTTGTAGTTTTATGATACATGAGTGTGTAAACTATGTAATTTTGTGATACACCTCATATAATGTGTAGTTTTACGATAGTTTTATCGAAGAATGTGTAGTTTTGTGAAATTTACTCTATTATTAAGGAGTAGAGAACCAGAGATAGTGAAATAATATAGGTTCTGCCATTGGACGATCGACAACAAAAGGGAATTGAAAGTGGAGGAAGTTATCACAGGATACCACCGAGATGGCCATAGCAAACCTTAGTTTTTGGTTGAGATGTGAAAGAGAGCAATGACAATATGGTTTACACCATGGTGCTTGTTTCAAGGAGTCGGCAAGGGTGGGGTGGGTCAAGAGCAATGACAATATGGTTTACACCATGGTATTTGTTTCAAGGAGTAGACAAGGGTGGGGTGGGTCAAGAAATTCAGAAGAGCGTATAACTTGAATTGAAAACTTGCTACATCTAGAATATATAACATCAATATTCATTATAACTTTCACCATTTTCAAGATGATCAGCATATTTTATTGTTTTTATAGCCATCCTTTTGGACAAGATGAATGAAAAGATATGTATTGTGTTCTAGTTCTACCACATGTGTTAAATATTTAATACCTCACTACCGAGATATGTGAAAATAAAAAGTTTGTGAACAACCGTTTCTCGCCTTTACTACTGGACACGGTTATTGAGCGACCGGACCGCGGTCGCGCCATGAGCGCAGTCTGTTGGAACGCCTTCAAGCCGCCATTACCATCACTTTCTTCTCCATCGTCGACAGCACCTCTCTTCTTCCACCTCGCCGCCAACACCTGCCCCACCCACCACCTCGCCACACAATTGTGCCACCTCCCACAGCCATACCGTCCACGGCCCCCAACCCTAACCGTGGTCGTTGGGAGGAGAACTTGGAACCCGCCATTGCAGCCCCCGACAACCCAAACTCATAACACCGCTGGTGATAACCGCTGCCACACCGCCCGCCCAACCACCGCGCTCCGCCAATGCTCCGCCTCTCTCTCCCTAAGACTCACCGCCGGCAATAAACCGCCATAGGTATTTAGAGAATTTACAAATACGCCTGGCACTGTTAGAAAGGATAGCAGTTTCCATAGGTGATCTATCTGTAATACATGTCTTGTTAGTTCAAACTTTTGTACTGCTTGTGTCCATATATGATATGTGTGAGCTATAGAAAAAATGCACAACAAGAAATCTACCAAACGCCTCGAGATATCTCTATGAGTGTTTCCGCGGCCTGCAACACATCCTGCTTACAGTTCAACAGCAACAGTTGTAGTGCCTTGCTTCGTGCATCCGTTTCCTCCTCGGCTTCTTCGCCATCGGAAGACAACGGGGCGCTCATACCCTCCTCCTCCCCTTTGCAGCAACAGCCTTGAAAGACGATGATGGTGAGATCGCCTTGCCCTGGGCACCAGCCTGATCCTCTTCCTCTGCTCCATGATCAAGTGCCAAACTTATGACAGCCGCCACTTTCTCTGAGGCAATATCCTCTTCCACTGCCGTGGGTGCCGGCAGTGTTGCCGCCTCTTCTTGATTCTTACCAGCCTCCTCATTCTGTACTACTGCTGCATCATAAGCCGCGCCCCCACGACAATATCGTTCGCATCACCGCCCTCGTCGTCGTCGTCTTCAGCCGCACCGCCAGCGCGCCTCATCTTCCGTGGCGGCCTCACCACCTCTTCCTCAAACGCGGCGTCGGCATGAGCCGCATCGCCTTTCCGGTAATGCACAAACACAATCCCAAGCCTCCCCCGGCGGGAGACCGGAACAGCCACAGGTCGATCATGACGTCATTGGCCCGGTTCCCACTGTTCCCCCGGCGACGAGGCCGTTGTGCCTGAGGAAATCCCCCACTTGCCGATGACCCGGTACCCGGAGTTGCTCTCCAAGTACTTGCACTTCATCCCCTCGTACACCCGCCCCGCGCGGTCCAGCGCCAGCACCTCCAACCCGGCGCCGCGCGCCGCCGCCGCCTTCTCCGCCGCCGTGAGGAACGCGTCGAGCGGGAAGGGCCCGTGGTCCGCGGCGCGCCAGCTCTTGCACGACATGAGCAGGCGGCACTGCTGCGTGACCCGGTCGCTGCGCGACATCATCTTGCCGTACACGCGCGTGGGGGCCACGCCGAGGTCCCGGAGCATGGCGCGGAGGTGGTTGCTGACGACGGCGAGGGTGGACAGGGAGACGGCCAGGTCGGACCCGGCCGATGACGTGGACTGCCCGTCCGACCCCGTGCCGAACCAGAACGGGTGGTGGTGGTGGTGGTCCTGCTTGCGCTTCCGGGTTTCGGACCTGACGCTCGGTTGTTTGTTAGAGGCGTCCAAGCATCGGATGGCGTCGCCCATGAGCTTATTAGCGCCACCAGTGGCATTGGCGCTCATCCCCTTACGACGGCGCAGCTCCGCCTCTGCGTCGGCACCACGGCTCGACGACGGCACCGGAGGCCCTACATTTCTGGGCGGAGGCGTCGAAAAAGAAGCGTCGGAGCAGTGAACGCCAACAGCCCCCGGCTGCTCCTCCTCCTGCCGCGGAGGCCGCGCCGCCGCGGTCCTCCGCCGGCGCGGGACGGGAACGTCGTCGCTCGTGATCGCGGATGCTCCCGTCGTCATGGCCACAACCAAAACCGATCGTGTTGTATTCGTGTTGGTCAAGTAAGGCAAGGCGCGGCGTCTCGTATATGTGGGCGCGCCCGGTACTTATATGGAACGGGATCGACTTGGACGCGGGTCTTGGCTTGGCGGCACTAGTTCGAGTTTGGGACTTTCCTTTCTTGGCCTAAACTTAACTGACTCCAACGCGGACTCCTCCTTTCCTTCCTCGTCACGTAGTCTCCACGTTTCACGGCCAGGGGCAGCACTAATTCTAACTCTATTCACCATTTATTTCGCCCGCACATCTTCTTTCTTTTTTTTCTTACTACTACGCCATGAAGCTATTGTGTTTTTACCCTGGGAGAAAATAGGAGAAGGTTTCTGGATCAGCAACATGACACAACGAGTGCTCATAATTTTTTTTACGGATGTGGTGCTTAGATCTATGGCAATTTTTTACAGTGCAACTCAGCCGAAAAAAGTGTGAAAAGCGTCCGCAAAAATATGCTATGCCTTTTTATTTGTAATTCATCAGTTACTCCACCTGTAGTCCTTATTTTTCAACAACGTGCTTGTTTTCTACATGTAAACTTAGAATTTTAATACTAAAATGAAGTAGAAAAAATTAAATGATTTTTTGTGAACTAATCACTTTGAGTTTGATGAGATTCTAACTTTATAGTTGTTTTTGTTGCAAATTTCCCTTTACTGTGTATTTTGCACACCCCAAAGTTAACTAATAATAAAGATTGAGATTCATGTGTTATAATTTTGACGAGAAGTAAAGTACCTTAGCTAGCTCTAGGGTGTAGCAAATCCTCAGAAAACATAATACAATAATACTCAAGAGCTACTGGTTTTCCGTTCGGCTAGCTAGGGCTAGCTATCTAATAGCTACTAATTCATGTTGGGCACGGAGTAGCAATCCATACCTATGGCCGGTGGTGAACCAGCTGCGTGCGGATTGGAACGGAATTGGATCAGAGCACGTGTGCTCTTGCTTGCACACGCAGTTGCTAGAGCATCCCTGTCGTTGCAATCTCTTACTTTCAGTAGAAGCATGGATTGAGCACCGAACACCTCCACCGGAGTGAGCCTCGCCTCACGGGTCGCTGACGGCGGCACCGGCTCGTCCGGTTTGCCGGCCACACCGGCCACGGCCATCACCCCCTCATCATCCACAACCACCGTGCCGCCGGCGTCATCATTTGACGTGGTGGCAACGTTCATCTCCTCATCTTCTTCAGCGTTGAGGACCTCGCCTTCCCGGTGATGCAACAGAAGTAACCCGAGCGCGCCGTCCGGGTGACCGGCGGTCTCCCCGATGTTCAGCTTCCGCGAGCGGAACGCCCAGAGCTCCATGTGTACCACGTCGGCCTGGTGCTCGCCGCCGTCTGCTTCCTCCTCGTCCGGTGAGCAGCTGAGGATCATCGGGCTCTCTCCGCCTTCTTCTCCGCCGGGCGATGTCTTCCGGCGCTTCGGCCTCGCCGCGCCGCCGAGAAGGCCGTTGTTTTCCAGGAAGATCTTCCAGTCCCTCCCGATGATCCGGTAGGCCGTGTTGCTAGCCAGGAATCTCAATTTGAGATCGTATGGTTGGCCGCCGCGGTCGTATGCCCGCAGGGCCAGCCCCTTCTCCTTCTCCTTCTCCTTCTCGTCCTCGACCTTTTTCTTGCTCTCCTCCTTCTTCTCACCCTCGCCCTTGCTGCGCTTCCTTTTCTTATCGCGCATGCTCTTAGGATTTCTCTTGTTGCACTGTTCCTTGCAGCATCCTTCGACGACGGTACTGTTGTCGATCTCGCTCTCTGGTTGTTCCTGCTCCTGGTGGTGCACCTTGAGCCTCTCTTTCTCCGTGAAAACGTCGGCGAAGGGGTTCTGCTCCCCCTCGCCGTTCTTCTTCTTCTTCTTGCACGAGATAAGTAGACGGTTCTGGCTGCCGTCCCTGTCGGATGCCACCATCGTTTTCGTGCAGATACACACCGGCGTCGTGGCTTCAAGGGCCGTCAGGTTACTGCGGAGCTTCTCGCTGGCGATGACACCGGCAGGGAACATCGAAGGAATAATCCTCCTTGCGCGGCCGCTGAATCGTCTCAGCCGTGTCGACGACGGACCAGCACCAAAACCGACAGGGATTGTAGATGGAAACCGGCTGCTAGTTGCACGGGGATCGTATTTGCAAAGGACTGCTCAACTGGAATTGGAAACTTAATTTCTTAAAAACAAATTTTTACTATTTTAAATAACTCCACGATGCTTAGGAAGCTCAAACCGTTGGACGAAGCTATAGGAAGCTAAAACCTTCCTTATGACTTATGAGCTCCTAAAAGGAAGGTTACTGGTGGAACAACGGCGCTGGGAACAGCGAGAAGACAACAACCACTGTTGGAAACTTGGAATGAACACGTACGTGGTCAGGCCCGACGGGAGGAGCCAAAATGCTCGATTAGGGGGCGGCGCACGTGTCCGCCTGTACCGGCTACCGGACGCTCCTGTCTCTTCCTCATGGAGCATGCTGCCTGGATGACGATGTAAGCGGTTGGCCTCGCAAATGCACACAGGCACACGCGAGCAGCATATATAAGGGCAGGCAGGCCTCACTGAGCATGGGCGATGGCACATGATGCCGCTTGCACGCAAGCCAGAGTGGATACACACACATATAGCTAGCTTTTCCCCCTTTTATTCTTTGTCCTTATTTCTTGGTTGATTTGTCGAATTTGATCTTTGATTATGTCTAATTATGTGTGTACCGTTGAGCTCATACCAAAGTCATTTTGTGTGAGATGTTGCTTCCGGCCCCTTGCTGGGTGTTTAATGAAATGGATGAGAGAGATGATGTTGTTTCTTTGAACTCCGTTCTCCGTCATTGGATTACAGTGGAACAGGAATTTCGCATGCTGAACTCCAAGAGCGGGCTGAACATTCGGCGGTTGCTAGAACGGGCTGCTGGTGATGGCAGGCCCATGTGAATTCTAAACGTGGAGATTTAAATTAAGGCCCCGTTCGTTTTCTGCCTCTAAAATTTAAGCATCTGTCACATCGAAGAGAATTTTACTTATTTAGTAGTACTTTTATTAATTTAATAACAAAACCTATGTCACGACCCCCTCTAATTTGCGAGACGAATCTAATGATCCTAATTAATCTATGTTTTGCTACAGTGATGCTACGAGTAAACATCTTTTAATAACACCATAATTACCCTCGTTAGATTCGTCTCGTGAATTAGATAGGGGGTCTGCAATTAGTTTCGAGATTAGACTTTATTTAGTACTCCAAAATAATAAAATTCTCTTTGATTTGACCCCTCTAAAAATTATATACGTGGAAACGAACAGGGCTTAAAACTCTTTTAGAGATGCAGAAGCTGTTGGTTTGTCCCCACCCAGTTTTTTAGAGAGTAACTAAAAACAGAAATTTAATCATCTATTAATCTTTTGGAGTTGTTCTTACATTTTTGGACACATTGCTAGGGATCTGAGGGAACTCTATAGTTTCTATCCAAAAATCAGTTTCTTAAAAAGTTCAGTTTTTTAAAATTTACAAAGTGATCTATCTAAAAAAAAATAAGATGGAGCTAAATTAGTTAAAGGTAACTAAAAGATTCAGCCTTCCTGAATCCAATCACAGGTGACATGATTCATATAGCAAATGACATTTACAAAAAGCAGTGAAGCTCAGACACGTGAAACTACAATTAGTTGCGGGAAACACATTTCCCCGGCCCACTGTATTGAAGGGCTTCAGGAGGACGTGTTCGCTCTAGCTGCATAGATCCTGTAGGCAGCTACTCCCACAATTGCAACAGCGGCTCCAGCTGGAACGAAATTAGCATAGTATTAGAAGAAATCGAAGAAAAACTTGTCAACAATCGACCTTCTGGTGGACAATGTTTCCAGCGGTTGACACAACGTTCTTCTAAATTATTGGCACGCAAACTTAACTATAAGATTAGTAACTCACCTGAGGCAACCATGAGGGAACGGTTTAGAAGTTGACGATATCGCCTGCTTGTTCTGCCAGCTTCAGTCTCGGGGATGCTCAAATGGGGCTGTTGTGCTGCATGGACAATTCTACGGAAGATATTGTTCAAGTCTCTTGACTCCACACTGATAGGAATTGGTGTTTCGATCCCAATGTCCTGGCTCACCTGGAAATCATATCGTTACTTCTTTTGGCAGAATAACTAAAATAAGATAACTTTCATGCTACAGTCAATACTCGATACATAATAAAATCATCTGCTAAACGAAATATTAGACCATTTAGCAATATATCACCACATGGACTGGCCTAGCCCAAATCATGCATCTACATTAAGCACTAGGCGTTACCCGCCTCTGCCTAGCTCCTGGTGTCTTTTTTAAAATAACGGAGACAAAAAAATAGCAATTGAGGATAATTCATGCAATGTGAGCTTACTCTGGTTGACTCCTGTAGGGCATGCGGAGATCGGTCAAGATCATCCTTAGCGGCAACTATCAAGCAAGGAACTTTGTATCCAGTGCTTTCTCCATGCGTAGCCACTTTCATAAGCAAATCTCTTGCCTTTCGCCAAGAAAACTCATCACAGCTGCCATTTTTATTACAAGCTCAAATTTTGAGTACTGCATTCCGAATAATAGGGTATAGAATGTAACATAGCTGGATTACAAAAGACGGAATGTTGGATTATAAAGTTAACTGTCATGAATACATACCGATAAACAAATATTGTTACATCAGAGACAATATTGATAAACTATGCTGTGAGAGTTGCATATCATGATGAATACAGAAAAGAATGATCTGAAGAACATGCATATTATTACCTGTCATACATAAATACTGCTACATCACAGTTTGCTAACGATTCCCGGTTAGTCAATAATGACCTAACATCATCTTCGGGGATCTCATGTAGTATAAGCGTTTTTCTAGTCCCCTTCAGAAGAAAAAAACATAATATTGAATTAGGGAAATATCTAACAAGCCACTCAGATAAAGTAAGTGATATAAAATTTAACAGAACTTGCTGGCATAAGATACATCAGAATTAATCTTCACATAAGCAACTGCAATATCTTCCTTATAACTCTGTGGACCCCTAAATTATTATATGCATTGAATATGAATCATCCCAGTAGATAGGCAAAAGGAGGTGGTATCCTTGTCCGATTATTAGAATGCTTTGGCTTTTCATAAGAGAATTTGGATGTATTTGATCAAAATCTCTCCCTTCACCATAAAAAAATTGCAAATAAGTTATGTAGAAACAGAGTAAAAAATAGGCATACATCAGCCAGTTCAACAGTGTTGGTTGCAAACAGCTCACTGTTAGATTGCAGAGAATCAGAAGGTGGCCTGTGACAGCGATGGCAAATGAGACACGGAAAACCAATTGAAATTCAAAATGGTAAGAATATTTGTGGCGTTCTCTGATTACCTTCCAATGAACGATTGTAGAAATGCAGATTTGCCAGAGCCTGGGGGACCAAAAACACAACAATGGAACACATTTCTGTGGGTTTGTTTCCTTTTACGATCATCTCGTCTTTTCCTTGTGATAGTAAATGCGGAGGCGAAGTCTCCCAAATAGCCCACATATATAAGGTTGGCAAAACTATTTGACGGATCTATAAGTGTCATAAGAGCCCACTGCAGTACATGATTCTCAATCTGTGGGTTTGTTTCCTTTTACGATCATCTCGTCTTTTCCTTGTGATAGTAAATGCGGAGGCGAAGTCTCCCAAATAGCCCACATATATAAGGTTGGCAAAACTATTTGACGGATCTATAAGTGTCATAAGAGCCCACTGCAGTACATGATTCTCAATCTGTGGGTTTGTTTCCTTTTACGATCATCTCGTCTTTTCCTTGTGATAGTAAATGCGGAGGCGAAGTCTCCCAAATAGCCCACATATATAAGGTTGGCAAAACTATTTGACGGATCTATAAGTGTCATAAGAGCCCACTGCAGTACATGATTCTCAATCAATAAAGGAAACACATAGTGAAAATGTCATGATGCCATAGCATAAGTCAATTTACACCAAAACCATAATAGAACTATTTGCAGTAGTGTGTTTTATTTCTCACAGAACACAGAACAGAGATTTAGATGGTTCCAACTGGTAGCTTGCTTATTTATACTGCAGGAAACCTAAACACTTCTATTATAGTTTTGCATACAAAGTATCGAAGTCAGCAGTGTTACCAAATAAGTGCAAAGAATGATTTACACGAGGAGATGGGTTGCCCTTTTATGTATCCAAGAAAACACAAGAACAAACCAATGAATTGCGATACAACTAACAAATACATATAATATGCTGCTATCATTTGTTGCTCAAGAAAGAAAAGTGCTATTTTCAGCAATATAGTAAACCCGCTATAAATTGTTGTGTGCATGTGTGTTTACCAACAGTATGGCCAACAAAATACCTTAGAGAGAAATCCGTTGAGTGATAACCCATAAGAGACAACATTCATTTCTGCACTGTTCTGGTATGGATCGGATGACCATGGACTGAAATATGCAAGAAAAAAAGTTTAAAGAAAAATGACAGCTAAGTATAAATAAATATTCTTTTATCAGAAGGGCGCGGCCTTGTAATGAAAAATCAAGCAATGCATTCTATTTCTATCCAAGAAATTATAAGGACCCAACACAGGCCTTTCCAACTTTTTGACATGGAAAAGCATACAACATACAAATGGTCTACAAGTGCAGTTTCAGTCAGAATGATTAGTTTGTATTTGTCTTACTTTTCAGGCGCAGTCGAGAAAAGATCCTCCAGTTCAGCTGGTAGCAAAACTCCATCCTTGATGTATATAAAAAGAATATTTAAAAATGAAAATGTAAGAAAAGATAATGTTACGTGTAGTACTTCCAGATTTAAGTCACATAAGGGGGAAAATTAAACACCATTCTCAAGTCAGGATAAAATTACATGTACAAAAAGCAGTGCATTGAGCTTACATTATCAATGTCAAATATATTGAATAGCCCTGTCAAGAAATTAACTGCCTCGGCTGTCAATTCCATGGTCTGCAAAGAAAAAATTAAAATTATTAACCTCACTATAAAGAAAATTATAAAAATACGTCCAAAAGAAACAAAAATACAATAAACGAATCAGACCATTGTAGTTGATTGGAGGATGATTTAACATGCACAATGGTACAACGAAATTGACCAGTGACAAATTGAAATTACCATGCTTAAACACTACAAGGAATTGTACACTGGGTGACGTAACAAACACTTAACAGAATGTCAAAACTATGTCACAGAAACAATCAGTGTAGGAATTATTTGTTCACATGAACTCCAGAATGGTAGCAGCACCAATCATGATAAAGATATAATTAAAGAAAGTTAAGAAAAAACTTATAAACTAAAGGAAACATTACTTGATCAGGAACTCTTTTAATTGGCAGTGAAATGAGATCGCCCCTAAGCTTGACGTCATTATCATAACCAAAGGTCCTCAATACTCTCCATGCTGTTTCCAGTCCACCATTTTCAATGAAAAGAGCATTCAAGAAAAGGAACCCAGCCAAGGTAAGCCCAAATTCATTTATGCCTTCTGGAACCCTCTGTTGAACAACTCTCTTCAGGCCTGAACATTCATCCGGCTGTAGAGGTGTACCGAAACATCTGAACTGTGAAGCGATAAATAAACCTCAGCATCACTAGAAATATAATATATCCAGATGTGTTGCTAATAATCAGAGAAATCATGGCAGCCAAACCTGAAAATCACTGAGCTCCACATCACTGAGAGCTCCATCCCCGTCATGATCACACAAAAGGAAAATTCGCTTTAGAGCCCTAATACAATGTGGCTTCAGACATTGCGCCTCTTGATCAAAGAGAGGAGATGTTGGGTGTAGCACTGCCTTGTAGGCATAGCAGAATACCTCAGGAACCTGAAATAAGCCAACATTTATTAGAAAATTTAGCATAGTACTACAAACACAATATCAACATAGAATAAAATTAGTTTTGTTTCGATACTTCCAACAAATGGAACGGAGCAGAACAGATAGTTCAGAGAGCAAGACAGAGTATTGAGACGAGTAACCTGGAACAGGCGAAGAGCAGAACACTCAATGCATGTCTCGACCTCGTGAAATAACCGAATGATGGGCTCCGTCAGCTCACCAAAGTTAACATGCGGGTCATCCCTGAGATCCAGCTTACACCCCACCACGATCACCGGTGCTTTCAACTGCACATATCACATATACAGCCAGAAACTCATCATTAGTTCTTTTTTAGAATCCCGAGATACCATAAGTTGTGGAAGATCCAATTGTCGAAATAAATTTGTAATCCAAAATAAGGGCTGCACTAATCCAGAATAAGTGCAGCATTACGTTGAGTAGCCGGAGCTCAGGGAGCCAGAAGGATATGAGCCTCGCCACGGTGTCGGGCCGGTCGCAGGCGTACGTCAACACCACCGCGTCTGCCGCCTTGCACTCTGCGACCAGCTTCTCTTTCTGCTCTGGGCTGCAACAAATCACACGGATAAAAATCCATCAACACCACATGAGGGGCGACCTCCAAGTGCGAGTGTGCGGCGGCCACGGGATGCGGACCTGGAGGAGGTATCGACGATGGTAATGGGGACGCCGTCGGAGAAGAAGTCGGCGGGGAGGCGGGCGGGTGGCATCACGGCAGGCACCTCCTCGGAGAACTGCCCGGTGGCGAGGGCGAAGACGAGGCTTGACTTGCCGGTGCCGGGATCGCCGATCACGGCAACCCGCACAGCTGACTTGCCCGTCGGGTTCTTCGCCGCCGTCGCCATGATCTCTTTCTCTCTCGGCCCCTCTCGATGGGTTTTTGCGGGATTTAATTTGGCTACGAGTCGTCTGACAGAACACGTGAGTTCGTGACTGTCTGGTGTTGGGTAGTGCGGGTGCGGGTCGTGGCCTCGTTTATTATGGGGCCGAGCCGCACGCAGGTTTGCTTGCTTTGGCTATTTGGCTTGAAGCGAGGGAAACGGACTCTTTTTCTAACTGATAACTTCTTGACATAAGTTGGATATCGACCAGGTCAACCTTTTACCCCCTCCTACCTCCCGAGCTTGCTGACGATGGTCGTAGAGTTGAGTTTAAGGTTCGGATCGGTTTTGAGGGCTGAAGGAGGCTCCAGGGCGATGGATGACGCAAGCGGTGGGAGAGTCAAACAGCGACGAGTTAGGGTCGACGGTGGTCGAGGGTGGCGGCGGGGCGTCGCCGGAGCCGGGCAAGAGGCGGAGACAGCGGAGGCGTAACGTTGGAGAGAAGAACAATAGGAGGGAGGGGGCCGTTGACCCAGTCGCCATATAACCAGGTCCTAACTTCTTCCGTTTATGAACACGTCACACGACAGGAAAATTTTAGTGCAAACAAATTTTGAGCGCAATGGTGCAAATATATAATTTCATCTGTTTGATTATAATCTAAAGGCTCCTTGTTCATTCCATATTCTCACTTGTGCTACTTTGAAAACACCTCCCTGATTGTGTATCTATGTTTTAGAAATATTTGGATAGAATAAGTATCTTTAGATCACGATGAAACAGGAGGAATTATATGTTTGCACCATTGCACCTACATTCCATTTGAACTGAAAATTTTCCCCCTAGTTCTACAATGCCGATAGAATCGGACATTGGGAATCATGGCCTAATAAATGACTGCAAGAGTAGTAAGTTTGTACATTTCTTTGTGCCAAAATATCTCTGGACGAGCAAGATTGTGAGTTGTTGTATTGTAGTTTCTGCTAATCTTTAAAATTGATATATTAGTGGCCTCAATCTCCAATCACCTGGTTGAAGAAGATAGTTGTTTCTTGTTTGTGAGCAAAGTGTTGACAATGATTTGGTTGTCAGAGATGAAGTTTACTCTTTTTTTTATAGCAGATGGAGTTTACTTGCTGCAAGTTGAGTGCCTTGCTGATCACGGAGGCTATTAGCATGGCGGGTTTCAGCATGTAGAGGATCAATGGGCATGCAGAGACTATACTCCTAGCTGATTTCTGCTTCCCATTCTCCAAGTCAAGCTGAGTGCCTTGCCTTCTTGACATCGCTGCATCAAGTCGAATGCCTACGCTGCGGCATCCGTCTCCAGAGTCAAGGCTGGCTCGGTTGTTTCGGGGCAGGAGACATCCACAGCTTCCTCGCCTCGTTCGCTGCGGGCGCCAAGGCCTCTCTTCGCGTGCAATCTGCCGCCGGCAAAGCCGCCTCCGTCCATTCGGCGAACATTTATGATGAAAGCTGCACTGCACTAATCGAAATGCTCGCTATTATCAGGCGAACATTTATTTCCACCTCCAAACCACATCTACCAAAATCAGTTGGCAGGCAGCTTACCAACCAAAATTAGCAAAAGCATTAAAGCAGAGATCGGTCGCCACCAGCTCACCCAAATCTGATGGCGCTAGTGGAAGCACGGCCCGGCGGCGAGTCGTCGACCTCCACCGTGTCCGCGCACCACCTGTTCCTCGTGGTCGTCGACGGCGTCGAGACGGCCATCCACGAGGGGACGCTCCACGGGACCATCGGCACGGTCACCGTCACGGGGCCCGGGCAGCTCTCGGCGCAGGGCCTCCGCAGCGTGCTCGTCCGCGGCGGCGGCGGCGGGAGCGTGCGGTTCACGCTGTGCGGCGACGCGGCCGCCGAGGCCGTGGACGCGGCGTGCTTCGACCGCTGCGGGTCCGCGCGCGTGGACGGGGCCCGCGAGGTGTCCGTCTCCCGGTGCCGCGCTGCGGAGGTGGAGCGCGCCGGCAAGGTCTCCCTGGAGCGGTGCCGGGAGGCGCGGCTCCGCGGCGGCGGCGGGCTCCGGGCCGCGCGGTGCAGGCGCGCCGAGGTCGAGAGCTTCGGCGGGGTGCGCCTGGCGCACTGCAAGGCCGCGCGCGCCGACTGGTGCGGCACCGTCGAGGTCGAGCAGTGCAGGGAGGTCGACGTCAGCCGCTGCGGCGCCGTCACCGGGGAGCGCTGCCGCTTCGTCAACGCCGCCGGATGCGGTACAGTCGCGGTCGCGGACGCAAAGGTCAACTTGCTGGATGAAGAGCAGACAGTACAGCCTTGAATTGTTGCTCATGCTCCTAAATTTGCATGATGTGTTAAGATGAAGTCGTGGAGCAGCTGATTCAGATGCTCATAGTAGTTTTTATTTGAGTAAAATACACTAGAGCTTCATTAATTTGCCTGTCTGTGTCATTTAAATTCACGAATCTTTTGCTTGGATTAAATAAATGTTGATTTCAATTAGTGTCAAGATGGAAGCTGCTGGCTCATTGTTCTTCCTCTAATGATCGTGGTCATTGCATTAGTGCATTGCGCCGTCTATGCAACCGTATCTTTTGCTGCTGGTTGGGTTCGTCGGCTATTTGGTTATCCTCCCGGCGGCCCACATGCTTAGGAACGGTTTCCATTACCGTGTATGAGTTCATCAGCATTTTCAACATTCTGTTCTGCCTAAAGACTCTTAGTAGAAACTCTATATGTTGTTGTAATGTGATCTTGCACCGCAAGCCGCGCGCGCCGACTGGAGCAGCCAAATAGATCAGCACGAACGGTGGTGATGTAGCAGGAGGAGGATGTGGGTCACCGCAGTACCCTGGAGGGCAGTCCGATGGCAGCGCCAATGGCGGTTGTCGGTGCTCATGAGGTTCGGGAAAAAGACTGCGCACGGAGCAGGACCTCCATACATAGACCAATCTACTGATAAAAAGTGTATATCAGCCCATTAATAGCCCATGGGCCAGCCTAAAAATAAGATATGATTTAAATTTAATTTTTTATGTTATAATCACAGTTATTTATTCAAAGTTAATTTTCTATCAAAAAAATAGTCAAAGTTAAGTCATACTAATATTTCTAATTTAGGTATAGATTCAACATTTTGAAATTTACATATCAACATTTCAAAAACCTATGTCAACATTTCTCAAAAACCATGTAACATTTTCAGAAAAATGTATCAACATTTTACAAAAAAATTGAAACATATACCAACGTTTTTTAAAAAACTATGTCAACATTTTTAAAAAAACTGTGTCAAAATTTTACAACAAAATATTGACTTAGTACATATAAAATGTTGAAACAGTACGAATAAATGTTGATGAAAAAATATTTTTAAAATATTTTTAATATATTCACATTCGATCTCATTTTGTAGAATTAATTCTAAAGAACACGTAGGTTTGAACGGATTCGATTCAGGGTTTGAGAGAAAAATGTGTTTACAGTTCCGTAATCTTTTCTTTTTCTCTCACCTCCCACTCCGCTCCAATCAGAAGCTAACACGTGGACTGCTCTATCCATTGGCTCCTATAGATTGCTCTATGTATAAAAAACTCCGCCCGGAATTGGCAGTTCATTGTTGGACTATATTTTCTTTTATTTGGGCCTAACCGAGAGATTCGATTGTGAACAACTCACTAATATGATGTGAAATTAACATTTAAATAAGGAAAGCCACCTACCGGTCTAGGTTCAGCCCCACCGGTCCTGCTGCCAGAACCCCTCACCTCGCATGTGGCCTTCCACCTTCCCCCGCCCCGCCTGCCCTACCCCTAGCTCCGACATCGTCACTGCTCGCTACGTGACCCTCCCCCACCTCTTGCCTCGCCACCGCACCACGTCGCCCGCACACACCATCGCCGTCATGCAGACGCCACACGTCCCTGACCACTCTGATGTTTCTCCCCACCCCAGCACCACTTATGTTCTTCTTCTATTATTAGGCTACACTGTCATCAATAACTAAGACAAAAAATACATGTTCATGTCCTATTTTCCTTAGACATACATCTGATTCCATTTTCAACCGGAGAAGACAGTTTCTGAACTACAAAAAGCTTTGAGTAACTGAAGATAGCATTTGTAATAGAACAATAGATCAATCAAACTACCTTTCAAGTTTAATACATATGATTTCTAATTAAGAGACTAAACAAATTGATCTTATGTTGGACCTGTCAATTTACATGAATAAATATTAATGCGAAACAAAAAAAATAAAGCATCATTGTCAGATTGTAAGTGGGCGTATTACATTCTCCATCTTTCCAACTCTAGAACTGTCAATTTATATATAAAGAATATGAAAGCAGCTAGAACCTACAAAACAACAAAATAAAGCCTCATCGTCAGTTTTATGCAGGATTTAGAACAGGGCATAGGAGATTCAAAGCTCATCTCGTGCAACTGTACTACTACTGCTGATCTTCTACATGAACGAAAGAAAAACTCTGGGTTAACCAGAGCCACTGCCGCCTTGGAGCTGTCCACCATTGGGACAAATCGCAATGGCTGACCCCGAAACAGAGAGAATTCAGCTTGTCGATTGGGAGCACAAAACACCTGAGAAGGAAACCTGATACCCTCAGGCCTGCTCTTACTGTTGTCCCGATTGCCGTTGATGACAACGACGTTGCAGGAACAAGCTAGAGAGTGAAGTTGTTGGAGTTGTTTTTACCCCCGGTTGACATGGCGACGAAAAGGATTCTGCGACGTTGGCACCACAGGCTGCAGTCTGGCACACACGATGGCGAAACCTAGCTGATGAATCGGTTCGATGTCCTACTTCTTGTTTCCTGCCTCTTTCGTCTTCCACTCGCTGGTACGGCTTTGCGTTAGATTGATCGGTCATCAGGACCACACCATGGAACGACTCCGTCATTAAACAGTGGCGAAGCTAGAGCCGAAGAGTTCATGGGGCACATTTTAACATTTTAACCTAACGAACAAGGATTTAGCTCAGTTTGGCCTCTTTTTGAGCTGTCATGGTGCACAATTTTGATCTAAGGGAGTGCACATATGGTCAAAATACATCGAATTGTACTAAAAATTGAGTTGGGACCTGGTGCCTGTGCACCAGGCTAGCTCAATGTGGCTTCGCCACTGTCATTAAATCGAATGAAACCTGCGGCCGGCCGATCGAGCAGAGGGGCTTTTACGTATACGAACCAGACTCATGTTTCTCCAATGCCAAATCATGAAATCAACACCAAATCACATGAAGGCAACAAACCAAACCAAAAAGCAATGACGACCGTATTAAGAAGACTATGACAGTGCAGTAACGGAGCGATTGATGCGTGAGCATCACGTACGAGAGATATATAGGCCTTCACGGTCACGGCAATAATGCAAGCCATGATATTTATTGAAGCTCGTACGAGAGAAGACCTTCACAGCAATGCAGTCCTTCAGTGCCATGCAACAATTTATCAAAGCTCGCTATACCCATATCCTTCAATGGCTAAGATCGACCGGACAAAAATTGAGAACTATACTAGTACGTCCTGCGCGTGTTCACGTTGGGCAGCCCAGGGCCGGGGGCGACTACTAACGGAAATTTTGTCCTGTCTCAACGGAACATTATTCACGGAGACCAAAAGAATCATGCAGGGAAGAAAAGAGTGAAATACTACAATGGAAAATAAATCTCATCACCCAAACTTCTTATTTATTTGTATAAAAGCAGCGTTCGTTATTGCAGGTTCGAGCTTTCATTATTACCAATTAAACGGAATTACGGAAAGCTTTAATTTGGTGGGCATTGGGGTATGCATGCGTTACAATTGGCCTTGCATTCTTCCATTGTCAAGTGGCAGAACTCTTTGTGACTTCCATCGGGACAGCAATAGCAATCCTGATAGTCAGGACTGAAGTAAGTGCACTTCCCCGTGGCACATAATATGATGTGCATCTTGCCCTCCTCATCAAATGTTGTGGTGTTAGCGGTAGTTGCAATGAAACTTCCTGTATGCAGTAGTTGCGGACGACCTATGCAGAGATAGGTTTGTACACACATTTATCAATACGTATTACCCATGCTTGTTGTACAAAAAAGAAAGGATTCTAGTAATGCATAACTTACATTCCGCAGACAATGCTGCTATGGATCCGAGTATCACACCGAAGAATAAGAACACCAGGACGTTTTCCCTCTTAATCATAGCCAATGTTTGCAACTCAACCACAGATTGGACGTGAGTGCTGCGCGAGAGATTTAGGGTTTTGAGAGCGTGGACGCAAAACCCATCCTCGTCTCCCTACATATATAGATGAGGAAAGTGTTGATCGATTTGTAAACGAATCACGTAAATATATATGGAAGATAACGATTACCTGGTTATTTACGTTAACATGCATGGCCTAAACCGCTGACGAAAAATTTAGGTTTTCCTTAAATGTTGAAACTTAGTTGTGGTTCAAAAATTGGAATGAAAAATATTCTTGGGATACCAAAAGGAAAGAGGCCGGTGAACAACGACGGAACAAAATACGATCGAGGTCAACCGGTCTCTACAGATATATCGGACGGGAGAGAATGCAGCAAACCACTCATATATCGTGCCCACCAGATTAAGGGTTTGTTTGTTTCAGCTTATGGATCATATAATCTGGATTATAGAGTCCGATTATATAATCTGGACTATAGATTCAGAGTAAATAATCTGGATGGGGCTGTTTGCCAACCCAGATTATTGACAGCATGAAGCAAGTGGCAAAAAGATCAATTTCAATCGGTTGATGTGCGCCTCTTCGATCTCGATCCTAAGACTGACTCCAACAAGGTTTTGCAAATTTGAGAGGCAAAACCATGTTTACATTGCATGCACAGTGAAGATAAGGAAAGCAAAAAATAGTTGTCTCCAACAGTCTCATGCAAAGAAGAGGAGGCATGCTGGTTGTATGTATTGGAAGAGAGAGTATACATTTTTACCTTCCCTCTCTCCTCCCATGCAAAAATGACTAGATGATTGCCTCCTCTGTTGGAGATTGAAATCAGGTGTACAGATAGTTACTGACCATGCATATTTGCCTTTGCCTGCCTGCTGTTGGAGTCAGCTTAATGGATTTGCATCCAAGGGGACCAGCACATGTACGATTCGAAGATTGAAAGCCAGACATCGAGCTCGATCTGCTAGACATCAAGCTGTGTTGAGCAGTGGAGCGGCTGCGTGGACAGGGGAGCGGCGCACGGCGGAGGATCGGCTACGCGACGAAGGAGCAGCGCGCTGGCGACATCGAGCGGGAGCTTCCAGTGCCGCTCCCGAAGTCTCTTTCCTCGCGCTGCCTCTCTCTTCCTGCCGCTCCCGAAGTGGAAAAGAAAGAGAGTCGATGCCTGCCACGGTGCCACCCCACGACGCGAGAAAATTACAACTCCAACCTCGTCGTCACACCGTCTCCCTCGTCCTCCTCCATCAAGAAGTCTGTCTTGCCCACCCCGGTGGCCCGGTAAGCTATACTAACAAATTCGCCTAGTCGAAATTTCTACTTCTGATTCCCTACTGCCAAGAAGTGGATCTGCAATTAATATTCCGTCTCCGTCCTCTTCTTTCTTAACCCTTGTAAAACTTAAGAAAATAGATGAACATTCACCAAAATCAACCGCTGAACGATACTCATTCAATTGTACAGCCTCCAACGGAGCTCAAAAGGTAAGGCGGACAACGGCACTGCAGCCGCGGGCACCACGTCAAGGGAGTAGGGACCTGGCTCCTCGGTTCTTTCTTTCATGATCTTGGTCATCGCATTAGTTCTCAGTTGCTTGGTTGTGTCTGAACTTAACTGCAGTAGTAAATACACGTAGTAGGACGGGCTTGAAGGGGTATATACTACTATACTACTAGTAGTATTAGTTACTAGAGCGTACCGTAAAACTTCTCTAAGTACTAGTGCAGTTAAGCTCATCTCTAACTCAACTGCTAATTGTATATGTAACTATCTTTGTGTGTGTCATGAAGCCATCTTTTTTTTCATGGAGATCAAAATATCCTTAGTTTGAACATTCAAAAAGTCTGGCATCTAGAGAATCCAAGTTACAGATTGGTTGTTTTCTCTTACTGTGGTTACGTGCAAGCTGGCCACCATCTATCGGCAGATGAGGATTTATGTCCGAACCAGAGAAACGTTCAGTTTAACCTCGAAGATCTTCACGTGCTTTGGACCTTTGGACGTCAATCCAATCTTTGCAAACACATTGGACGTCAGCCCAGTCTTTGCTAATTAAACACTCAAAAGGGCGATTTATGTACGAACCAGCTAAACGTTCAATTTTGGTACAGCAAATAGTTGCACACGTGAACCTCTAAGGTAAGATCTTCACGTTAAGAGTGAACATCACTACACGATGGATGCTTGTGAAGCATCGCTGAACAAATGCTGCCATAGTGCCATGTCCCCTGCTGCGAAGTTGGCTTTGAATGTTTCTGTAAACGTACCCATATCAATGCTACGAAGCAGCTACAAATCACATAGCAAATGTAACACGTCACTGGAAAAAGAAATTAAAAAGACATTTCATACATCAATGTCCGGTCACCCTCAATGGGTTGATCCAACATCCTTAAGCATATGACACTTGTAACACAGCCTAATAAAGGCAAATCAAAATCAAGGTAACAGAAACCGATGGAAAGGCTCAACAAAACCATGTATTGTACTTATTCCTTACAATCAGTAACTTCCTGGTAAATATACGATAGTCTTAGAACTTGATGCTAGAAAGAATATAGGGAGGCACTAACTACCAAAGCTTATCTCGACTGTGTAGGGGAGCAGAGAAGGCCTGAAGCATCTGCCCCGACCGTGGCAAGCTCACATATGGTACAAAGCTGCCCTTCGATGGAGGGAACAAACCGAGAACCACAGTAGGGGCAGGAAACATCCTTTTGGCCACGGTAGATAGGAACATATGTAGACCCACAAACCACAAATGGATTTCTGAAGTCATAGTTCAGCTGGTGACTATCATCCTTATCACCGCAAGCTTGCAGCACCTGTCGAGCCTTCTTTGCTTGGCCTTCATTTGGGCTGTTCTCCAGAAGCATCCTTGCAAAGTGCGCTGCAGTAGCATAGTTCTTCTGCTTGAAGCAAAGAGCCATAGCACTTGCAAGCACAAGCCTCATATGCACTCTCTGAAGCTTGCAGTTCGTGAAATAAGCTGCCAGCTCCTGTTGACGGGTGACATCATCTCTCAATTCCTTTCTCTTAAGTTCCATCTTCAGTCCAAGAACATACTCCCTCACTATCTCGATTAATTCCTTCACCTCATCAACTTCTCTCCTTGAATCCACCACAATAACAGGAATTGTATGTAAGATGCTAAGGAACTGCCTCAGTGCTTCTGGGAACTTACCCTCGGTTGTAGCTTTGTAGGCAGCCTTGAGTCTGTCTTCCATTTGTGAGAAGCTGAAAACAAGTGCAGGGGGCCCCTCACATTAGGGCTTGCAGACTCACTCCAACCTTTCTCAACAGCAATCGATATAACAGGAGCAGCAGCATGTGCGCGCAGATAGGTATGACTGCCCATGTGTAGATCAAGAAACAAGGGTTTCAGGGGTGCAAAGTTCTTAATACCCAACTGGCGGCTAAGCAACCGCATTGCAGTGTCAAAGTTCCCTGCTGCAGCGTGCTCCCCAGCCAGAGAAGATTTCTGAGTCCATATTTGGCTGACAGGCATGCCTGGTGTAGGAGCAATAAATACAGCAGAGCGAGCATTGCCAGCAGCCTTTGGTGTCTCAGTTTCTGGCGGCAGTTCAAGATCTTCCAGGTCCCATCCACCCTCCCCATCTTCCTCATTTGGCTCCACCTCCTCAGCATCAAAACCATCACCACCATTGGCCACCACGTCACTAGCATCAACAATATCCAAGTCTTCATCACCCCAATCAGCACCAGCAGCATCCTCATCTTCTTCCTCGAGCTCTGCCCTTCCAGTAGCATCCAGTCCACCCTCAAAAATACCACGCATCACCCTCAGCAATGGCCAATCACCACATGCCATCAGAGGTGCAGGGGGATCAATAATGAGTGAGATTTTCCTTCAGGTAGTGAAGGAACACTTTCTCCTAATTCAGCAGCAAGTCTCTCAGCAGTTTCAGTGAGCCCATGAGTCACAGCAGTAACATAAGCAAGAGGTAGCTGCCCAGCATTTTCCAAGATCTCCACTCGTTTCTTAGCATCCCCAAGATACAGTGCATTGTGGAACTGTCCCATCAAATTGTTATTTTGTCCAGCAATTTTACACATGAAGCCCACCTTGTCCAAATAACCAGTAATAAGATACAGAAAAGCAAGCCTCTCAAAATTCTTTGTTCGCTGGTATGCATATTCCACAATACCAACATTTCCTTGCCTCAGAGCCTCGATTCCCAACCTATACCAGTGATCCTTGTCATCAATCTCCTTTGCAGAAGCAACTGCAATTTGGATGTTACCGCTCTCAAGAGCTAGGTTAAATCTGGTCTTCTCATCTTTCACAAAGTGAAGAGCAACTTCCGGAAACCCTTTCTGTTGCAAATAAGAAATCACAGCCTGTCCACACAGCTGGGAGTTCTTGATCATACTCATGACATGATCATAGCGCTTCCGAAGGAGGGCGAGTTTGAAAATGTACTCTGACGCATCAACTGTTACCAGCTTGTTCTTTCCATCACGATCAAGACAGAAAATATTGTTCCCAATAACTCTTGTTATGTAAATAGGAACATCAAGGGTTTTTATGATTCCACTATCTCCATTGGGAAGACAGTATTTCATATGGTTCAGTGTAGTGTAAATGAAGACACCATTCTCATCCCAAGCACCACTTTTCACACGTATGGTCTCATGCAGTGTGCAGCGATGGACAAGCTTCTTGTTAGCAATGACCACTGCATGCTTGCTGAGCAGTGCAACAGACTCCATATCACTAGACCAAACAACATATTTAACAGCAGGAGCCTGAAGCTCACCAAGGACTAGCCTCTGCTGAAGATCAAAGATTGTTACCCTGTCTTCAGCTTTGCATAGCAAGTTACCAGTCCCAGCATAATAAATTGCATCACTCGCAATTGGAAGGGGACTTTTCTTCACAATTTCATTTTTAAGATTCTTCACCAAAACTTGATTGCTACTCTTCTCAAGGACAGCAAACCTGTTGCGGGCCACAAAAACGGCTGAACCACCAGCTCCTTTCTTTGCCTCTTGCAAGTAATCAGATCTGCCAGCAGAATCCTTGGGAACTATGTATAGTTCATATGAGCCCCCATCAACATCAGAGCAAATCAAGACAGCATTTTCAGTTGGGCTATATGATAATGTCCTGGGTGACTGGTTCAAGCTGACTGATCCAGGTCTTCTTATTGGAGCCACCTGGACTTCCTTCTGTGTGGAGTATTCAAAGTACCGGAGAAACCGATCCTTCACATAAAACACAGTGTCACCACTCACACAGAAAGCCGGGCGTTCCCTCTCTAATTTAAACACAATCATGCCACTGTCATGGCCAGCAGCAAGAAGGTTCATTTCAGGGTGAGCAGCAAGAATCCAGAAACGATCATGTTCCCGCCTAAATGTCTGAATACCAGTTCGCTTTGTGGCATCCCATATTCGAATGCTTTTATCTTCTGAGTTAGACACAATGATGTCTTGCTTTGCATGGAACATCACACAGGACACATTATTCATGTGACCCCTCAAAGTATCGACTTCCCAAGCCTTGGTGTCTGTCCAGAAAGAGCAATAACAAATTATTACATTTTATAAATATCTCTATTATTAGCATCATTAACATGTATTTTCTTTATTGGTATCTGCTAGATCCTAAAGAGTGCAGCAAGATAGTGTGATGAAAGAAGCATACCACAAGACAAATTAGCCCTTTTGCATGAAATACTGAGTTATAAACCAAAAGCAACAAATTCTTCATAACAAGATTGAGGCATGCATCATGCATTTATCAATAAGTTACATCATACTGTCTAGAAATATTGAGCCAATGAACCGACTGAATATTATACAATTCTTCTTCAATGTCATGATAATGAAGCATATCTATTGTTTCATATGGGACACATCAAACAAAACTGAATAACAATGGTTCAATTGCTCACGACAAAAAGAAAGATAATATGCAAAATGAAATTCATGAAGTATAAATGAGCTTTTACCGTTCATTCTCCATAGCTTCACTTGCCGGTCATCTGCCCCAGAAACAATGAGTGGCAATGTGGGATGAAATGATGCCCAGTTGACACCTCGGTCATGGCCTTCCAAGACATATTTCACTACTGCATCGATGCCTCCAAACAGATCTGTGTTCATCTGGGTGAGACGGAGAATATCATCCGCAGGTGATACTGTCTTCTTCCTCAGCGCTCCAATATCCCAGACACGTACAGTCTGATCAAGCGATGCTGAAACAACCAGGTCTTCTTTGGGATGGAAAGAAGCACACATGACATAATGGTTATGCCCGGTGAGCACAGCCACACAAGTGCGTGACTGCCAGTTCCAGATCCGGATAGTCTGGTCATCACTAGCACTTACAATCCATGGGTACTCGTGATGGAATTGCACAGTACGAATGTAGTCAAGGTGCCCATGAAGTGTAAAGAGGCAGCGGTGTGTCTTGTAATTCCATACCTTAATCTTGTAATCATCACCTGCATTTACACATTGACCAAAATCTTAGCCAAAAAGAAAAGAATGCAGAAGAAGCTCCAGTGTCATGTTCCAAGGATGCCTTATTTTTAACTCAGTTCTATGGCTGCCATATCATCACTACAAATAACTATGGCTTGATAATCAAAATGTGTTTATCTCAGTTTTTACTCAACTGTACTAAGGTTTCAAGGATTTTGTCTACAGAGACTAGTGAAATCAAACGTCAGGTAATTGTTTATCAAACAGATCACTGCAAGCACATATCATAAAATGAACACCAGATCCAACCATCCGATCCTATACCAACTATATTTTCTTAGCCACCGTGGTTCCTAAACGAACGCGATCTAATCGAATAGGACTAGCAAACATGCCTAAACCAAGTGCGCAAGATTACAGGATTACGAAACCGACAGTATTAAACAATCGTCGAATGGTGCGAACATCTAACGGGCACCTAGCTAGCTAGTAATACAGAGCAAGGAAATTAAACAAAACACGCGCCGCGCCGCAATACATCGCAGCCCATGACAAATCACACACCAGGACGCGTAGGCCGAGGCGAGATCTAGCGGTTTACCTCCGGAGACAAAGAGCGGCTGGGTGGCGTGGAAGTGTACGCCGCGAACGGGGCCGTCGTGCTCGTCGAAGCGATCGAGCAGGGTGCCCATGCGGTAGTCCCACATCTGGATCACTCCGCTGTGGAGACTCGCGAGGATCCATGGCCGCCGCGGGTGGAAGCTCAGGCCCTTCACCCGGTTGCTCTTTGTCTCGAACTTGGTCAGCATCCTGCCAGCCGCAGTACCCAGCCACGGCGGCGGCGAAGCTCGGGCCCCTCTTGCCCGGCCGCAGAGAAAAGAGAAGGAGGGGAGGTGGTGGATCTGGGACGGGGGCGAGGTGGTGGATCTGGGACGGGGGAGAGGGGCAGAGATGTTTTAGACGAGAGAGTGCAATGGACGGGAAAGGAGAGGGTGTTTTAGATCTCGGGGAAGGGGATCTGATAGCCTCGGAGCGTTGTGAGCTGGTGGGAGGGGCGGTGGCCGTAGAATGCCAGAGCTTTGGCAATCTGAGCCGTTGGAATCGGTGCACAGCGAATTGTCAGCGAGGCAATTGTTCAGCCGTAGTGCCAAATTAAAGTCGTCACGTCAAGGTTGAAATTTACCCTTAAAAAAAGCGGATTAAAATTTGCAACCTGCCTCGAATGAAGCCAAGTGACATATCTGGTTATATCCTATATAAAACTATATAAAAGATGTAACTCCGCTAGCATGTTTTAATAGCTATTTCTCGTAATCTATATTACGTTGTATCATTCTAATTAATTTTAACTATTAGATAAATAATGGGTCCTATAGATTAACACCATTTAAAATTTTTTTGGCCATTTATTACCATGCGATCATCATCTTGCCTAGCAAACCAATTACAAATTATCTATAGTGTGATTGTGAATTTAGTTTCATCGTATCCATTGATCCTCCGATCCATTTTTTCAAACACTTCTTAACATTGAAGGGAATTGATGTAGCACATCTACCATACTATTGTAAAAGGTACTCCACTAATAATGCATCCTTTTGTGCTTGAAAGAAGTGGTAAAATCCTTCCATGACGGAGGTAATTTGGCAATAATGTCTCCAACCACAAACTTGTCGAGTAAGGTAATCTTAAGCATGTCGGATTTCTTGATCGGATCATCGTATTTCACGAACATGCTCGACTATACATTTTCCTTCAGCCATCTTATAGTCATGGTATTGCTCCATGATATACAACTTAGTGTCGATCACCAAGTCAGCGCAGAGAGCATCTCACAACTCTTTAACGTTTGTGTGATGGATATACACATCTTGTAAATGATCTACTCCCTCCGTTTCAAATTATAAGACGTTTTTGACTTTCTCGAGATTGTGTTTGACCGCTCGTCTTATTCAAAAATTTTGTGCAAATATACAAATAAATTAGTCATTTACAAAATATTTTTAACGATAAAACAAATCATAATCAAATTAATAACATTTGCACAAATTTTTTGAATAAGACGAACGGTCAAACGTGAAGTATGAAAGTCAAAACGTCTTATAATTTGAAACGAGAGGAGTACAAGGTTTATAATCACAACGCCCACAAAGAAATTGTTGGTTTCATTGTACTCTTTCTCCGCATCGGAGTCAAAGTACCTTCGAGTTTACCATCGGATACCTCGAACACTTTCATGGCGTATTAAGCAATGAAGTGACTTTTACTTGCCATCTCTTGAAGTGCACGTCGATAAAATGTTCCGGCCTCAGTGTTTCTATAAATCCAGCCATAAAAATAAAGTGTCTATAATAAGGTTCTTGTGTTGTTGGGAATATAAACACTTTTAGTTTTAATTTAATCTATAAATAAAATCATGAACATGATAAACAGATTGCTAAATAAACTAGATGTGTCTACAAGATTTAGACATGTCTAATAAGACAAGAAGATGAATACATCTACCATACTATTCATTATTATCATGCGAGAGATAGAACACGAATGCTAGTATGGAAGACATAGTGCGAATAGAAGGTACGTACGTTTCGGCCCGATGATGACGGGATAGAGGAGTTAACGACGACGTTCAACGACGTCACGACGAAGACATCGATGTGCTTGGCTCGCGCGATAGGGACGAAGACGCGCTTCGGTGGAAGCGAACGAGCGATCGCGCGGAGCGCTTCCTAAAATCTTATTCGCCTTTTCTCGGTGTAGGATCGTAGAAGGCGTTGGTCCGAAGACTGTTCTCCCGTTCGTCGGTGTACGTCGACGATCGGGATGGAGTAGCCTTGGCGGCGTAGCGATAAGACGAGGCAAAACCCTAAACAATCGCAAGTGTATTTTTTGCGGTGGCGTCCGTATGTTTATATAGGAGAGACCGCTAGAGTTAGCCGAACCAAAACCGAGTCGGTTTCTAAAACGAAAACGTATTGGACATACGAGCAAAAATAAAGTCCAAAAGAAAGCCGCACCCCTACAAGGCACTCGTCCCGCCTGCCTCGGCCTCGCGCGTCCGGCGAGGCGAGCGAGCGCGTGTGTTTTTCCATTCTCTCTTTCTCATACTTGCAAGGAAGGCAAGAGCATCTAAATTTATAAGTTGGTCTCCGAAAGTTGCCTAGAGGAGGGAGGGGTGAATAGGCAATTTAACTAAAACCCGAAAATCACAACACTTAAACAAAATAATCAGCTCAGTCCAAGACGGAACTTACGTCGGGGCTCGAAGGGAAAAAAGGAAGGAACTTCTAAATAATCGAAATCTCACGATTCCGCTTGAATAGAAACATTCTTTCACCTCTCGAAGTGTTATACATGCGAGAATTTGATAGACAAGCCACACACAAGTAGATCGGGCACAAACAAGCCAATGAGAGGGAGACAAGCACAGAACAAAACACAAGGGAGACACAGAGATTTTTCAGCGGAACTTCCGTCACCCCTTAGGAAATGGAAAGTAACACGTTAAGATGGAACTTCTGTCCCAAACTCTCTAAAATTGACAGAACTTCCCTCATGGGTGTTTAGCGTAGCTCGGTTCCTAGGACGGAACTTCCGTTGGGAATAGAACTTCGGTCTCAAACTCTCTCGGAATTGACGGAACTTCCGTTCCTTGGGACAGAACTTCCGTCGTGGATGGTAGAGATAGGTTTGGTTAGTTTTTTGGACTTGGCTTTTCTTAGCAATTTGGTTTCCAAGCTAATTTTAGTTTCCTATAGCACATTATTCCCTCGTATGTAAGCTCGTTTCACACCTCTTGATAGTTTGGTTTGCCTATACTTAAAAGGCATAAATCTAATATTTTTTCTCTTGCTTTTGAGTATTTGCTTCATCTTTTGAATGAGGGGTACACTATCTCACGGTTTGGGTAAATCACCTTTAATATCCTACACATTCACTTAAATTTACATTAGAAGTTTAAATTCTTTGTTATTAATCACCAAAATCCACTAGGCGGCCTAGTTGCATCTTCGATCTCCCTCCACCTTCACTAGCAATGTGGTACTAAAAGCTTGAATTCCCACCATCCTTATATGGGTCATTGAGATTTTTCAGGAATTATAGAAAATATAAATTGGCTTTGGCCCAATAATTCCAACACTTCGGTTTGGCATTTTTAGAATCGCATGACTGATCCCAAGATTAAGCGCTATTCACACTCCTTGTAGACAAGCTACAATGGTCACGACTGCCAACCCTATCTTTCACCATACACCAATTATTTTAACTCGACACCGGTTAGACTATATGCACTCGTCATACTCTATTTTAATCCTCTAAGAGAAATATTTCGTCCTAGTCGGCTAGATTTTATACTCCATATCCGGTTTTGTTGCACTCGTTCATCCTTTGTATCTATCCTCTATATCAACTATAAGCGTTAGGGGCCCACATGTCACACTTTATTTTAATTTTTTCGACCCCTCTTCCCACCAACCGCTCCCCCGCGCCTCCCGGTCTCTCTCTCATTGCTCGCCTCCCTGTTTCTCTCTCTCATCGCCCGCCTCCTTTGCTCCGCCTCGGCTTCGTCATCCTACCACCGTGACCCTTCCTCCTCTCCCGCACCGCCGCCACCGAGCTCGCCTCCCCCCGCGCGCGCTCGGCGCGGATCCGGTCGTCGGGGCACGGATTCGGTCGCCGGGGCGTGGATTCGGCCGCGCCCTAGACGGACCCCACCCCGTCGCCGCCGGGCTCTCCATGCCGCCCTAGACGGATCCGTTCACATGTAACGCCTCTCCTCCTCTTCCACGCCGCCTCCCTCTCCCCGGGCTCTCCTCGCCGGCGGAGCGCCCCTCTCCTTCCTTCCCGTTTCGAAGCCGGCGGCGCCTCTTTTTCCCACGTGCGAAAGGCCGGTGGTTGGAAGGGGGTCCGACCTACTCGCGCGAGAGCGTAGCGGATGGTCCGTACATCCGCCGGGAAGAGTGGCGCGGGGTCGTCCGGGAGCGTAGCGTACTCCGGTGCAACGATTGGATAGCGGACACCAATGCGGGTAGTCTTATACGGAGGAATTCGGATCGTGTGGCACCGTAGAGTTATGTCTACAACCAATGATGTAGAGGCCCTAGCTCGGCTTGGAAGGTATCCATCACATGGTCCAGCTTTCCTCTCTCTGCTCGTACCATATCCGTGTCGAGTTTCGAATTACGGTTAATCTTCGATACGCCCAATTCCGGTCGCCTCCACCTGGACTTGCTTCTACTAAGGGCACGCTTGTTTACCCGGACAACCGACTAGCGAGCAACCATAGCTGCAGGGGAGCACGTTTGATAGGCTAGAGAGCTCCATGGGTCGGGCCGAGTGGATGCGATCGAGTGCAAATTTGCTGCATGAGTGGGAACGGATTTTTTTGGTTCCCGACGATGCAATCTCGGTCGGTCGCACGCACGAGACCGCTGTCACCTCCTGTGAACTTACTCTTCCCCGTGGAAGCTCTCCTCTCTCCCCCATGACTAATGAGCAAGATCAAACGAGGGATTTGGGTGCTCCGACCTCCAAGGGTTGACGATTCGATGGCGGCGCGACCTCTTCGCCTAGACACCAATGGGAGTCCGCCGGCAGCGTAGCCGGGTGGCCTAGCGGGTGGCGCAGATAGCGATCGTGGTTGTGGGCGGTGCCAAATTGTTCGCCGAGTGCTAAGGGAGGAGTTCGAATCGCTGCCAAAATCAACCCATTGTGTTGTCTCATCAAGCTCTCGGTCCCCCGTCTACAACCTCACCGATGGCACTCGTGCTCCTAGTGATAGACATTGTTGCCGAACCCACCACCATGCAGCAAAAATCGAGATTCTTTCTAGTGAATTGAAGTATAAGACACCCAATCGAGGCCTCGTTCCAATCTCGATACTCACTTGTATGGATTTGATTCATTTCAAGGACTCGGCCAGGTCGCTATTATAGCCTAGTAAAGCGACCTGCTCTGTTGCTTGAGAATAGTATATGTCGAGAGAAAAGAGATGGGAGGGAAGGGGACAAATCTTCTTGCTAGATTTATGTTAGAGTTCAAATCTTAACCGATCCAACCGAGTGCCATGAGCCATGGCTGAGACTCGAGATTTATGACGTCAAGTTCTGGTATGGTTCAGCTTTACCGGACAAACTTGGAAAGCAAGTTGGACAGGATGAAGAAGTGTCATGTATTGGTGGTAATGGTAACTCTACCATTTCCTGGACACAGGGTAAGCATATCAGTTTATACAATTTACCAAACAACATCTGGGTTGAGCAGGCTCAAGATCAACAGACTACCAAACATGAGCACTTGCACCTCGAGCTACTGGTTTAGTCGGGCCAGTGTCATTTGAGATGATACGGGAAAGCCCGTCCAGCTAAACAAACACGCCCTAAGCTTTTTCTCCTTCTCCAATACTTTCAAGATTTCAAGTGAATATATATAAATGTCGTGTGCCAAATTTGCTACAGTTCTCCTGTTTTCCCCTTCCCTGTTCCTTTCACTCCACCAGGTCCATAACAAACATATAACTTGTATCTTATTTTCTTCCTTGAGCTTAAGGATGTACTGAACCACCACCTTTGGCGATGACGTGTCTACTAATGCAACTCTTATCTCCTCCATGAAGAGAGACTTCCACAGTTGTCTGACAGTTTTGCATTTGAAAAATAGTTTTGTCTCTTACAAACAACACTGGATTAACGGCCAATTAGATAAGAGATAAACCTATTAAATGACTAAGGAGAGGTGAAGACTAATAAGAGCTTTAACGACACCAGTTTTTCCTCCGCTGTATGGAGCTTCCGTTCGTGACTATAAGTTTGAAGTTACAATCAGCTATGGCCCTAAAAATACAGAACAAGTACTTGGATTTTTGGTTCACGACTAGGACCATGGCCCCACGGGCCCTCAATGTAGTTCCGCCCCCTCATGCGCAGGGATGACCAAAATAATTCGACTGTCCTCCTCCCAGTCAGAACACATCATGTATCAATTCCGTATCCCAGTCACATGTAGTTGGGTTAATCAACTCATCTACTACCTCCGTTCCAAAATGTAAGCATATCATGTATCAATTCCGTATCCCAGTCACATGTAGTTGGGTTAATCAACTCATCTACTACCTCCGTTCCAAAATGTAAGCATTTGTTGACTTTTTAAAATTGCCTTTGACCGTTCGTCTTATTCAAAAAAGTTGTGAAACTAATAATATTTTTCTGATATTTTGATTTATTATTAGATATATTTAAAATATAATATATTTGTTTTTATATTTTAGTAAAAATTTTGAATAAGACAAGTGGTCAAATACAAATCTGGAAAGTCAACAAATGCTTATATTTTGGAACGGAGGAAGTACATATATTAGAATATTAGTACCTCTCGGTGTAATGGAAATTCTATGTTTTGACAGTCATGAGTCATTCCAAATACTAATGTTCCGACCATCCTCAACTCTCCAAATTACGCCCTTCTTGAGTAGTTTAATACAATACCATTTAAATACTTTGGTTCAGCATCTAAACATGATTTCCCTGGGGAAGTTAAAAAAAACATGATTTCCCTATAAGGTACTGCTTTGCTTGTAAAATTCTAACACATATCCTCATTTTGATCTCCAAGTTCTTAAGGGAAAAATAGGATGTAACCGTTGTTAGGGCATGACGGTGGCAGTGCCCCCATGTTCCAAACCAAAATCCACCTCGCCGCTGGAAACTGAAAACAAGATAGCTGAAACAACAACATTTCCACCGCTTCCATCCCCGACATCGTTGCGTGCGCTTTGTTTGCTGCGGTATCACTACCTCCCTATCCAAACCCGGAATCGCGACGAGGAAACCCAACTCTATGCGGAGAATAAGGTTAGAAAGCCCCCTTCCCGCTTTCGCGGGAGGAGCGTCCACCCTCAACATTCCGGCAGTACGATTACGTTAGGTTCGCACAATGTTCCCCGTCCCCGTCTCTGTCCAAGCGACCCACTCCTAATCCCTCAATTTCTTCTGGCCGGTTGTGGGGTTGGGTGCTAAGGAGCGTTGGACATGTGTGCACGAGTGGCGGATCTTACAAGAAATTTTAGGTAGGTACGAAGTATCAAAGCTACAACTGAAATTTGAACAACAACAAATTTTACCAGGCAAACGCACATGTAAGGTTACTTTTTTTTCTGATATATATAGAGCTGGTTTGGTTGCTATACCGAGTGAATTGATTGATTAAGAATGGTGCCCGATCATGCGTGAGAAAGCACTAACATCATATTGTTAAAGTCAAAACGTGAATGAGTTATTTCGTTTTAACGATTCGTTCATCCTCACCAAAGAACTCGGATTGAAAAGAGTGGGCTTCCCCTTGTACCATTCAAACGTTTGGCTTACCTCTTTTGCCATTAAACTATTATCTCTTCCCTTTTTTTATCCTTGATTATTTTTTAATGACAATTTACCTATGGAAATAACGAGTTACTACCTCTGTCCCATTGAAAGTGTCGTTCTCGCTTCCCAAGAAGTCAAATATTTTTAATTTTAACTAAAAATATATTAAAAATTATAAATATTTATTGAATATAATTAATATCATTAGATAGATAATTGCATCTACTTTCATAATTAACTTAGAGTGTGTTCGTTTTACGGGGTCTAAACTTTAGAGCTGTCACATAAAAAAGAATCTTATTATTTAAAAGTAGTAAATAAAGTTTAATTATAAAATAAATTACATGCACCTAGACTAATTTACGAGACGAATCTAATGAGGTTAATTAAGTCGTGATTAGAAGACGATTCTTCGTAGCATCACTTTAACAAAATCTAAATTAATTAAGCTCATTAGATTCATCTCGAAAATTAACACCAATCGTCAATAGGGTTTTGTCATTAAATTGATCGAAATATTCATAAATAATAAGATTCTCTTTGATGTGATAGTGCTAAATTTTAGAGGGCAAGAAACGAACGAGGGACTTATTTAGAGATACAAATATTACTAATATTTTTTATAAATCTAAGTCAAAGTTTAGAAAGTTTGACTGACACGGATATTATAGCGATAGACGGAGAGTAACTTAATAGGCAACATATCCTATGGAAACCACCTATCTAATGCAACCTTTGGAAACTTGAATCAGGATCCTACGATCTGTAATCGGTGGTCACAGAGATAGATGGACTAACTTTGCACTTAAACCCTCCCACCATTAGCTTTGCTAATACTCGGTATGTTTTTTCAACAAACTCCCTACTCTAATCACGTCAGCCCGATCACACGGATTAGACAACGAAGAGACGGTAGCCCACCTGGTGGATCGCTGGTCGCCGCGGCCTGGTCGCCTGGTCGACGATCGCCTGAAGGGTCGCCGCGCTCCCTCCTGGTAGATCGCCGCGCGCCAGCATGGTCAGTCGCGCGATCGCGCACCCGCCTGGTGGGTCGCCGCGCGCCTGGCAGCTGCTTGGTTGACGATCGCCGCCGCTCGCCTGAAGGAACGCTGCAGCCTGCTGGACCGTGGCTCTGTTGCTGAAATTGCTGCGTAGAAAATGAGCTAAGTAGAGCTGAGTCTGTCCTTGCCGCTGAAATTGCTGCGTAGAAAAAGAGCTAAGTTGAGCTGAGCAAAGAACATATGCCCGCTTGAATTTTCAGAAATTGATTTGTCAGAATGGCATCCTGTTTTCTTATCTATATGCTACCTTCGAGTAAACAAATTGACACATGCATCAGTTGACGCCTGGTTGGATGTTTTCTAATGTATATGCTATCCTGGAGTGAATAAATTGACACATGTATATGCTACTCTGGAGTAATCAGAAGGACAGTAATAGTACGTAGAATTAGAACAGATTTCACCAGGTGAAAATTTCGTCGACCAGGCGACCAGGCCGCGGTGACCGGCCATCCACCAGGTGGGCGGCGGCCTCTTCGTTGTCTAATCCTTGTGATCGGGCTGACGTGATTAGAGTAGAGAGTTTGCTGAAAAAACAGATTAGCAAAGCTAATGGTGGGAGGGTTTAAGTGCAAAGTTAGTCCATCTATCTCTGTGACCACCGATTACAGATCGTAGGATCCTGATTCAAGTTTCCAAAGGTTACATTAGATAGGTGGTTTTCATAGGATATGTTGCCAACTTAATATGGCCACTTGCAAAGAAAAGAAATACCCCCTCACTTTTTCCTTTTTTGCCTTGCTCCCTCGGACCCGACAGAAACGAACGCCTCGCTCCCCCGCCGCCGAGACGGAGCTGCCCCTGCGAGCTCCCCCGACGCCCAACTCCCCCGCATCCCCGACTCCGGCGAGCTTCCCCGCAACTCCTACTCCGGCGGACGCACCAGATTTCCAACCCGGCTGGCCCGCCCGCGGCTGCTTGCCCACGGCTTCCCGCCCGCCAAACCCTAGAGGCGAGCTCGAGGGATGGCGGCGGCGGCAGAGGAATAGGCTGCGGCGACGGCAGAGGATCACGCGGCGCAGGAGGTAATTTCAAATCTAGCGACCTGTGACCGAGTAGCAGTTGAGTTTCTGTATGTATGTTATTATTGTCCTTTTTGAATTATATTTGTATAGTGGGCTCTTCAATCTCTTGTTCCAGTCTTTTGGTGCTGCAGTAGCCAAAGGAAAAAAAAATAGAGGATAAAGGGAAACTAGGGAGAAGGAATCGGATGTTTACTTCCTTCGTTACTTTTGATTTATTCAATTTATTGACTGAAATTTGCAAAGTTGGTAACTTTCCTATTGCAGTTTGATTTACTATGTTACTTGTTTTGTTGTTTTAGGATATCTGGTGCCCTGCCCTTTATTAATTTCTGAATGGCGGACCTTACCGATGTAGGTTGCTGTAGTTGTTTTAGCTTTTTAAGGAAGCCTAGTGTGTCTATACGTCAGCCTCGGGATGCTAATGGCATGCTATCCAAAGATTTGTTGAAGCATCAATCAACTGAAGATTGTGATGGAAGCTTCTACACCGGAGATGATCTTGATGGAAGCTCTTACAATCTTGATGAAAGCTTTTACAATGGGGATGATCTTGACAGAAACTTCTATAATGGAGATGATTCTGATATAAGATTGAATATCGGAGATGATGCTGACATGAGCTTCTATGATGGAGATAATACTGACAATGTTGATGGAAGTGATGATGGACCGCGAAGGAAGACTTCTGAAGAAATCATAGAGTCAAGAGCACAAAATGGTTTTCAATGTCGAGAGATCTTAGTCAAAGAGACTAAAAAAGTATTTCGCTCAGAGGTTCCGTCTCCTTACTTTCTCATCAACTTACTGTACCTGAATTTCCATATTTGAATTCCTGTCTATTTGAAGTTTTGTCTACGCGCCTATCTTTTTGTGTAGGAGACAATGGGAGAGCAGTATGCATGAGCTAGTCCCAACTTCTAAGAATCTGGGTTCAATCGATGTTATGCATAACTGACACTTCGCATTTAAAGTAGCACATCGGTCTTGGTGTCTTACCATTGGACCTTACTTAAACTCACCATTTGGCAATAAATGTGGATACCTTTTTAGAGGCAACATGCCTGCTTTACTTTTTGGGGGTGTTTCATTGCTTAAGGCCAGTCTCAATCCAAGTTTCATAAGGGTTTCAAACTCATTAAATAGCATGCTACGTAAGCAAAAACGGTGATGTGTCATGAACTTTATGAAGAGAGAGATGAATGGAGTTTCATCCCCATGAAACCTTAGGTACACGGTTACCTAAACTATGAAACTAGAATGAAACTCCATTGAGACTAATTTGTTTCATCTCTACATATTTTATCAACTATCATTGGTTACTTAGCTACAACATTTAAATGATATGTTAGCATATGAAACCGTGACATGAAACTTTACATTGAGAGAGCTTGTTTCATCAACAATTTCATATGACATGGCACACTTGGAAACCATCCTATGAAACCTTGCATTGAGACTGGCCTAACAGACGTCTTGAAGCCATGTTTCGGAATTACTAATTATTTCGAAACAGAGCTTGAAGAGGTAAATGGCCAACTGAGTTCTATTAATTGGGCTTTGCATGTATCATGAAGTAGCCAATTGTGAGAGGACATCTACATGATGTATTGAACGCTATGGTAACATTTAACGTTTTGGCATGTTTAGGACGAAAATGGTAATAAAATGATCAATCAATATGTCCACCTGGGAAAGATTGGTTCTGGAAGCTATGGAAAAGTGGTAAGATATCCCCTTTTATCTGCTAACAATTAACTTCCCTTGATAGACGACTTAGATATTCCCTTTTGTTTTGTTGCTTGAAAGGTTCGATACAGAAGCATGAAAGATGGAAAGCTATATGCAGTGAAGGTATTGCTTTCTGCTACTCTGTGTTTTTATAACATAAATGTCTTCGTGAGTCACTTCATGATGAGTAGGCTATCAGGGTTACACATGCTTGTTGAATCTCGTGATTAATTATTTCCTTCTGGTAGTTATGCTGTGTCCAGTATTCCACATCTTATGTGTTGGTAGCTATACATGTTTTGGCTGAATTGCTGACTTCAGAACTCACTTTTTAACCAACTGTTATATCTATCTTTTTCTTTTCTTTAATCAGCACTTTATTTTAAATACCTATTTGTGTGCCCTGCGGTGCACGTGCTGATGTCAAACTGATATAATTTTAGCCTTGACCTTTCTATTTCAGGTTTTGAATAAGTCTTACATGAAGAAAATACATGTTGTACAGTCAAAAACTGCCATGACAGATGTTCTTCGGGAAGTGAGTAATCTTGTCACCATATTTGTTGATGTAATACTATTCCTTTTTTTATCATGCATGTTAAGTGGTCGAGTGTACTTTGAAATTGTTACCTCTGTAGGATCTATCACAAGTTCGTACACACCCTATCTAGATTGTCAATGTAATCTCATCTTATCCTCCTGTGAATCAGGCCTTCAGGCCTTAACTCACGTACCCATCTCATACACGAGGACCCGACCACCACAGGTCGGAAACCTCTGTTATTCTGGGAAAAAGGAACTATTCATTGCCATTATTAATTGCTTTCCAGTTTCATTGGTCATGATTTTTGTTGGATGAATGTGCAGCATGTTAAGTACCAGGAAAGGCTGAGTCTTATTTCCTTTCCAAAGTCCTGTGAAAGACCAATATATTAGTGGGCTTGAGGTTCGATTATTGCTAGAAATCAGTGGAAACTCTTATATTCTGGATGGTGACACTATGTTAAACAGAAGTTCGTGTTTAGTTATACATGTATAACCTTTTATCCTTTTTTTCTTTGGAAACTGTGTCTCTGGGGAACATTTCCACAGTTTTTGTTTCTTAAATCTGCAATGATGTTTTCTGATTTTAGTGTTAATGGATCACATCATTATATCATGCAGCACCTAATTGTTTGCCCCCTTTTCTACTTGAGGCAGGTATCGATCATGAAAATGTTGGATCATCCCAATATTGTAAATCTTGTTGAGGTGATTGATGATCCTAACATAGATAAATTCTATATGGGTATGTAATTGTGCTCTTATTGAATATTACATTTTGTGCTAATTTGGCTCATATTCTTACACTTGCCATTTTCACTTTGTTGTTGGCACTGCCAGTTCTTGAGTATGTTGACGGGAAAATGGTGTGGGACAATGGTTTGAATGAAGCTACTGTCAGGAATTATTTGCGAGACATGATATCTGGTCTTATGTATCTCCACTCTCATGTAAGTCATCAATTTTTTCCTTCAACTGGCATATCTCTGTGAAATGGTGCAACTGAGTCATAATTCACTGATCTAGATCATGTTGACTTTCTCTAGGTTTCTAAGATCTTGAAATAAAAAACTATGAGGGCATCTTAGTTTATTATGATAGTTACATGCATCAGAAACTTTATAGTAAATTTCAGAAACCTAGAGAAAAAACTATGTAACATTTTCATAGGTCTCAATCAACTATTAGGACATAAAGAAGGCTACCCTACTTTATGATCTATACTAGCATAGATAAGGTAAACTCTAGGGCTGTTCATCCACGGTTCGGGGAAAACCGGCGAGCAAAAGGTCACGACGCTGGAGACCTGTAGGTTACTGTTCATCGTATATGGTTACTGTTCTCCTAGTCCGCTGGTTTCACTGCCGTTTTTCCAAATCGTGGATGAACACCCTTGGTAAACTCATCGAAGCTTCCTTTCACAGCGAGTATGTCATGGGGAGTGAGGCTGACAGCTGAACGTTGTTCCCCCGACGTGTTTCACAGAGTGCAACCCTGTGCGAGCTGTAGAAGCCAATATTTCATAGATCGTGGTCTGCCATTGGGAAATAATACAGTATAAAGATTTTCATTCATTGTTTTATTCATAAGCGAATGATGTCTACTGTCACATGCAGCCTTTGTCGTGCTTATATGCATGTTTAATCCATCAGTGGTTACATGTATATTTGACCCATAAATGACTGACATTTTAAGGTGCAGAATGCATCTGAAATTAAGCGGTCACCTTTTCAAACTAGTTCCTAATAGGTCACAATCAACTATTAGGACAGTTACATGCATCAGAAACTTTAGAGTAAATTTCAGAAATCTACAACTACTTTGACAATCATTGCAGAAAACTACAACTTTTGGATGCCAATTGAAGAAACCTACAACTTTCTTATCACGGGTCCACCTGTCATCCTCTACAATATGGAGCAGTTTGGACCCACATGTCATCCACTCTTTTGTGAGAAAGTTGTAGGTTCTTGCAACTATGTGTCAAAACAGTTGTAGTGTTAGTAACACGCACATGAAGAGATATGGCCGGTGGAGTTAATTAGTTTGAGTTGTTGGGATAGGATAATATTAGGATGGTTTGTTAGAGGTTTGTTATGAGTCCAGCTGGCTCTATTTAAAGGAGCAGCTGCCATCTATCTAAGCAGGCAAGAATAAAGAAGGAAACATTCTTCTTGCTGTGCCGTGGTCTCTGCCCTGCGGCTGGCGATCTCTCGATTCCTGGCTCCACCCAAGGCTGACCTTAACAATTTGGTATCAGATTGGCCAGTCCTGATGACGCAGCCCGCTTCCCCTGCCGCATCCGCTTCAGCCGCCGCCGCTGCTGCATCCGCTTCAGCCGCTGCCGCCGCTTCAGCTGCAGCCAACAATCCGCCCGCCTCTGCTGCCACCAGCTCACCAATCATCACCACCAACAGCCCACCCGCCCCAACCGTTCCTTCCTCGGGGCCCCCCCTCTGCCACCTCGGCGAGCTCCCTGGATACCCTCACTGCCGCCATCTATGGCCTGCAGTGGCAGATGGGGCAATTCGCCACCCGGCTCTCTGAGCTTGAGGGCCATTCCTCCTCCCCGACGTCGCCACCCGCACCAGCCACCTCCAGCCTGCCCTATGGCCTGTCCGGATTCGGAGGCATTCCCATGGCTCCATCCTCTGCCCCAGCCATCATCCACACTTCCACCAACACCAACACGGTCCCCATCCACCAGATCGTGTTTCCTCCCTCGCCATCCCCAATTCCAGCCTTTCCTTGTGGCTGCACCACAAGACAGGGCTCGCCTGCCGGCGGGGACGACAGCATGGGCGTTCCTCGCTTTCACAAGCTCTCGTTCCCCACCTTTGATACCAAATTGTTAAGGTCAGCCTTGGGTGGAGCCAGGAATCGAGAGATCGCCGGCCGCTGGGCAGAGCCCACGGCACAGCAAGAAGGTTTCCTTCTTTATTCTTGCCTGCTTAGATAGATGACGGCTGCTCCTTTAAATAGAGCCAGCTGCACTCGTAACAAACCTCTAACAAACCATCCTAATATTATCCTATCCCAACAACTCAAACTAATTAACTCCACCGGCCATATCTCTTCATGTGCGTGTTACTAACATGTAGTTTTCTGCAACGTGGCCAAGAATAGTTTTCTGCAACAGTGGGAGTTGGCAGTCATTTGGTCAGACTTGTGAAGATGATAAGAAAAGCCAAGTTAAGCTTTGTAATTGAGTTCATATATGCTAATAAGTTATGATTAAGGCTAGACATGGAGTCAGTATGTTAGAGGTAAACTCTTTATCAGTAGGCTGTATACATGTGCTTAATTCAAGCAAGAATAATCTATCACATCTCTACATTATTTTCTATCTCTCAACCATTCAGTCTCTTATCATGTAGTAATACGCTTATTCAAATAACGCTATCTGGCGATCTCATGCAGGGTAGCAATCCTAACACGAACCAGAGGTTCCCAACAACACTGAATTCTATTTAGTTCATTCATGCTTGATTGCTTACCAACAAAAAAAACCCCTCTCAGTTGATGCATGTTCCCCCTCCTTTTATGGGAGCATATCATATGTTGTGGTATGCATGAGTTCCTGATTGCCTGATTCTTTATGTTGTGCAGTTTGCACTATATATTGTGCTTGCCAGCTGGATTGAGACCCAAATCTTGTCATCTTTATACGCAGAACATTATTCATGGTGACATCAAGCCTGACAACCTATTGGTCACAAGTACTGGCAATGTGAAGATAGGAGATTTCAGTGTTAGTCAGGTTTTTGAGGTGATTCCCACAATCATGTAGCTGTTTTTGGGTAAAATTTGTCATTCTTTTTTGTAATAATTTTTATTGAATCTAATGAATCCTTGAAAGAAATAAGTGCGTAATTCATGTTCATATTGCTAAATTCCTCTAGCTCTCGTTCGAGAAAAATTCCTCTAGCTCTGATAGAAATTTGGTTCTGCCCTAACAATGTACAATACTGGCATCCAGAGTTTTTAAGACTTGGTTTATGATATAAGCAAATTTTTTTATAAAAAATATGATCGTCATTTTGGGCCTTCACAACGATTCTCTGATAAATTGAGCAAATAATAGAATAAGATACTTCCATGTTCCTGTGGCCCCACAACTTTAGTTCTTAGGACCTGTATCGTTCTTTGGCCCACAGATGCTGTGCCAAAGGGCCTTTTTGACAAGCATAAATTTACTGATCATTTCAAAATATGTGTGGTTCCTGTGCAAAATTTCTCAGAATTACGGAATTTCATACCTTGATGCTTTATTGCAAGTGACGTGGTGATACTGACAATATTTCATTGTAGGATGACGATGATACGATTTGGAGATCCCCTGGCACTCTTGTTTTTACTGCACCAGAGTGCTTTCAAGGTACAGCTAGCTGCTTTTCTTTCATAAACAAAAAACAAGTAGTTGCTTTTGATATTTAGGGCGCACAAACACTGCACTTAAAATCCAATCACCAATTTATAGCAGTGGGTTTGGCAGTATGAATGTTCCATCATAGAGATATGATTGCTTAATCACAGATAAACAAAAATGCTGGTTGTTTTGTCATTGTTACAAAATTAGTTAACATCGATATTTACTAATTTTGTATCATCGACAGAACAACCAGCATTTTTTGTTTATCTGTGATTATTAAGCAATCATCGGGTTAGATAGCGCTAGTAGCACTCTTCGGGTCCGGAGTTTGACTCCCCGTGGGAGTGAATTTCTGGTTGAGGTTACAAAGGGCCTGTTTGGCCCCCGCCGCCACCACACAGCGCTACAGTAGCGGCGTGCCGCATGTATGGCGAACAAATCGGCCGCCACGCTGTAGGCAAGTTATGGCAGCAAAAATGAACTAGCGACCACGGCGCGAGCCAAACCTTTGGCGAACTGTGGCAAACACGTTTGGCGCGCGACGCACGCCATGGCAGGTGTGGCGCGGCGACCTTAGGCGCGCCGTGGACGTCAACCAAACAGGCCCAAAATCCCCTCATCTGTCCCATGCCAAGGCATAGTTCTAACACTGGGCCCAGGCTTTTGGTTGTCTCACATGGGCCATAGTGTCACTGTGTAAGGGTGGGGCATGGGTTTTCTTGACCTTTGTGAGAAGGTCTTCTCTTAGCAAAAATACGCCAGGGCTGTTTTACACCCCAGGTTGAGTTTTTTTTCTTTTGTTAAGTACAATGAGTTATTTTTTCTCTACATCACTGCAGGTTCAACCTATAATGGTAGGGCATCTGATACATGGGCTGTTGGTGTTACTTTATACTGTATGATCTCTGGGCACTATCCATTTCTTGGAGACACTATGCAAGAGATTAATGATAAGGTGCAACAGAATGCTCATCCTTTTCCCTTTTGTTGTCACACGATTGCATAAAGCTCACTTTAGTCTTTTCTATCGAGTAGATTGTCAATGATGAAGCCCGAATACCTGGCGATATAAACCCACAACTTGCTGATTTGCTTCAAAGGCTTCTCTGCAAAGGTTCTATACTTTTTCTTTCATAACATTGTTCTGTCACCATATGTTTTTTATTTGGCGGAGTCTTGGTTTCAATTTGCTGCTCTGCTTACGATAATCACTGTCCTTTTTTTTCTGGACTTGTTACTCTGCAGATCCAGGAGATCGTATCTCCCTACAGGCTGCTGCTCAGCATCCTTGGGTTGCAGGCGACAAGGGGCCAGTCCCTGAATACAGCTGTAGATGTGGCTTTGGACGCAGGAAGAGGAAGGATTCTGATGAGGAAGTACAATAGCAGAGCATCATCGGATGGTTTAGTGTAGATAACTGGTGAAATGAGTCATAACAAAGCCAGTCAGATTACGTACAATGTGTTTTCTCTCGCGTATTCTATTTCCAATTACAATTGACCTGGATGCTTGACCGAACATCTTTCTTTATTTTTTGAGACTAAACGGGAGCTTCATTAATCAGGCAAAGCTGAATTACAGATATCTACAGCAGGTGATCAAGAGCTACCAGATTATTTATGTGCCACTCCCTTGATAATTGCTCTCGCAATACCTGTCTTGTGCACATATGAGCTACCCTATTTTATGATCTATACTAGCATAGAGAAGGTAAACTCTAGGGCTGTTCATCCACGGTTCGGGGAAAACCGGCGAGCAAACGGTCACGACGCTGAAGACCTGTAGGTTACTGTTCATCGTATATGGTTACTGTTCTCCTAGCCCGCTGGTTTCACTTCCGGTTTTTCCAAATCGTGGATGAACACACCCTTGGTAAACTCATCGAAGCTCCCTTTCACGGCGTGTATATGGCATGGGGAGTGAGGCTGACAGCTGAACGTTGTTCCCCCGACGTGTTTCACAGAGTGCAACCCTGTGCGAGCTGTAGAAGCCAATATTTCATAGATCGTGGTCTGCCATTGGGAAATAATATAGTATAAAGATTTTCATTCATTGTTTTATTCATAAGCGAATGATGTCTACCGGCACATGCAGCCTTTGTCGTGCTTATATGCATGTGTGATCCATCAATGGTTAAATGTCTATTTGACCCATCAATGGCGGTGACATTTTAAGGTGCAGAACGGAATGCATCTGAAATTAAGCGGTCGCCTTTTCAAACCAGTACAAAGTCTCAACCGATCCGGGTGTTATTTATCACTACGTTCCACAGCGATGTCTCCGTCAGGCAGAAGGCAAGCGCATACTAGAACATAAATCAATCGCACAGAAACAAAACGACTCCCCGTAATAATCGCCCTTCGTACATGCCGGGCGGGACTCCGGAGTCCGGACCACTCCCCGTTGACAGGCCAGCCGGCATGACAGCCCTCACCCCGCACCCGGCTCGCGTCGTCCTCCTCCCCGCCTACGCCCAAGCAGGGACAGAGGCATCGTCGCGTCTCTTCTTCCTCTTTTCGATCTGCCTGCCTGGCTGCCGCCCGCCTCGTCCCCAACATTTCGGCGGCCGAGTCAACCGAGCAAATTAACACGAGCCATCCACCCAAACCACCACCTCCTCCCCCGTCCTCGGCTCCACCAATTGCTCTCGCGTCAGTAAAGGGGAAAAACCAGGGGAAGGAGGGAGGGAGGAGCGCATCTCCGCTCCCCCGCGTCGTGGTCTCCGCCCCCGATCCGCCCCATGATCTGACCCGCATTGCCGCCGGAATGGAGGCGCTCAACGAGCTCTGCGACCTGGTGGCCGCGCACCCGGATCTCCTCCTCGCCGACAAGCTCGCGTGGCTCTCCTCCCGCTGCGGCGGCGGCGGCCCGGCCACGCCGTCGCGCGCCTCGAGGGCGCACCTCCACTCGCTCCTCGCCCTCGCGCGCCTCCTCCCGGCGGGCGGCGCCGGTGGCGACGCGACACCCCCGCCCCCGCTCCTGGCCTTCCTCACGTCCCACGCCTTCCTCTCCCCGGCCTTCTGGCCCCAGTCCTTCGCCCCGGGTCCGTTCCTCTCCAGGCTGCTCCCGCTCCTCGCCGCGGCCCCGTCCTCACCCGCCATCTCGTCCGCCCTCTCCTCCGCTGTCCTCGCCGCGCTCGATGTCGCCGACCCGGCCTCCGCGCCGCTCGCCCGCGCGTTCCTATCTGCAGCGGCGGCGGCGGCGCCCCTGCCGCTCCTCCCTGCGGACGCCGCGCCCGTCGCCACGCGGCTGCTCCTCGAATTTCCCAGTTCGGAGGAGCCACCGGCCAAAGCGAAAGGGAAAGGGGAGGACATAGTGGTCGAGGAGAACGGAGGGATCAAGGAGGTGGTGAGGAGGTTCGAGGAGGAGGAGGTTGAAGCGCTGGAGCGCAAGGAGGTCGCCTTCAGGCTGATTGTGCATACGATGGGCGGGGAGGGAGGCCTAGAGTCCGAGCAGGTAGGTAAGGTACGGAACGCCGCCGCACGGCAGGTCCGATCTCTCACGGATTTCCTCAAGGTAAGCTGGTGCCTTTCCTCTTTTCATGCTCGATAGCATTTTATGCAGATTGCTCTTCGTGTGCCAACGCCTTCTGTTTGTGCGTGCCAATGTTTTTGCTTGTTTGGTGCGGTTCCCTCATACTGATGTGATGATTGCCAGATTAGGAAGCGGGACTGGAAAGAGCAGGGTGCACAGCTGAGGGCAAGGATAAACACCAAACTGATGTGTTGCCAAGCTGCAGTGGTGGTGCTGGTCCGAAGTGTTTCTACCATGGATGGTGATAGCAAGTCATCCAAGGATATGCTTCAGCAAACTTTAGCTTGGTTCATCGAGGCCACAAAGTCCTGTATCCTGTCATCCTGGCGGAAACTGAAGATATGCGAAGAACTATTCTGCACTCTGCTCAATGGGATCAGCCAGATAACTGTTTCACGTGGTGGCCAGCTCCTACCGGTGCTGTTGATTCCCTTAAAACCGCTTGTTGTGAGCACATGTTCACAGGCATGTTTCCTTTGCTTCTTTCTTCTTTGTACTTACCAGATTGTATATGTTTATATAGTCGTGTATTCTCATGTAAAACTTGTTGCTTTCATATAGGCTGACATGACAGGCAGTAGCCCTGGGGCTTTGTTTGAGGCAGTGGTAAAATTGAGCTGTGAGATCATAGAGTTTGGCTGGACAAAGGATAGGGCTCTTGTTGACACATTCATTATGCGGCTAGCTGCATATGTTCGTGAACGGAATGACTATGAGGAGGTATTCCTTTGTTTTCTTTTTTCTCTATTGTTCTCTGCCTCAGTAGGATTGCTGAGATTCATGTTTTACTGTCTGGAAACCTTTTTCTTTTTTGATACCATACATTGGGACATCAACCTTATCAAATATACTGCTCTTGCATGTCTTGTGAAGTTATTTTGCTCAAGCCAATTTGAGTTACATTCAGGCATGGCATAGTGTATCATAATCTTATAGGATATGTCTACAACAATCAGGCGTAGGGCCCATTCACAACAACCCTAAATCATCTGAACTTTGAATCATTAATTCAATTTAACAATCATTCCATCATGGGTATTTTTTTGACATTCAATGTTCGTTTTGGTGAACAAATAGTTTGATCAATTTGATGCAAGTACGGTAGTATTAACTATGTGAATCTACAATGCTACAATAGAATGTATCTGTTAGTTATATTTCAGGCAGTAGTAAACTTGAGCTGTGAGATTATATAGTTTGTTAGCTGAGCCAGATATCATTTCTGTTAGAGCTAGGCCTGGTTTTTCTTTTACTGGTAGGTTTATCACTCCCATGTCTACTTCTTTATGCATGCAAATACATTGGGTAGATTGCAAATATCCCAATATTCATCCCTTATTTTTGTGGAGGGAGGTGGGAGTTTTAATTGGGGAAATTAACTTTGCAAATCCATCCCAATGGACTTCATGGAGCATGCAGAATTAAGCTGCCCAGTGGTGGCAGACATATACTTTATAATACTTCATTGACTACAAGTGACAAAGCATATGCATTGCAGTACCATTGAATAGATGTCAATTCCTTGGTGCTTACTTGACTGGATCCATTGCAGGATGGCAAAGAAAAAGATGCGGTTCCAATTATTCGACTTAATGTTGTCCGCCTTCTGGCTGAGTTATGTGTATGCTTGAAGAAATGGGAAGTTGTAGACATGATTTTGCCTCTTTTCATTGAACATTTGGAAGAGGGTGACGCTTCATCTCCAAGTTCGTTGCGTTTACGAGTATGGCACCTTGTCTCACTGATTAAATACTTCGATCTTGCACTTTTCATTTATTGTTTTCACAACTGTGTTTTAAACAAAAACACCCTTTACTCAGTTTCTTTTACTGTTGCAGTTATTAGATGCGATATCTCGTGTTGCGTGCCTGGGTTTTGAAAAATCATACCGTGAGAGCATTGTCTTGATGACAAGAAGTTATCTTGATAAAGTAAAAGCCGTAGGGGCTTCAGAAAACAACACATTGCCATCAGAAGCAACCACGGAACGAACAGAGGTATGCTATAAGTTAGGCATTTTTTTTTACTTACAAAAGTGTAACTTCAACTGTTGCTTTGTATTCTATACTAACTATGTAAGCAACTTTCTAGACTCTTCCTGCTGGCTTTCTGCTTGTTGCCTCCAACCTCACAAGCACAAAACTTAGGTCTGACTATCGTCATAGACTATTGTCTCTGTGCTCAGATGTGGGGCTAGCTGCTGAATCTAAAAGCGGGAGGTAAGGTGTTCTGCTGTTATTTTCTGTCAGTCTTTTATTATTAATGAAACTCAGTTATTATTCGGTCTTGAATGGTATACATACTATCTGCTGGATGTCAGTATCAGTATACTTTCTTATTATGTATAGCTTCTAATGCATATGCCAAAGTTTATTTGTCTTGAAATCAACAATTTATAGATGTGGCTTATCTTAATTCTTTTAGGCATTGAAGTGTTTACTATGTCCCTTATGCTTATCATAACTAACTAATTAATCTGCAGCATACTTTGCTTAGCATGACATTTTCATTTATGCAGGAGTGGTGCTGATTTGATGGGCCCGTTGCTTCCTGCAGTTGCTGAGATATGCTCTGATTTTGATCCAGTGTCCACTGTTGAACCATCGTTATTGAAATTGTTCCGAAACCTTTGGTTCTACATTGTATTATTTGGTCTTGCTCCACCAATACAGAGCAATCAGGCACCTACAAAACCTGTTTCCACTTCATTAAATACAATGGAGGGCGTCAGTACTATACCCCTTCAAGCTGTCGCTGGACCATACATGTGGAACAGCCAATGGTGTGTAGCTGTGCAACGTATTGCACAAGGAACCCCTCCTCTGGTAAGTTGTTTACAAGCATAGAACTGGGCAGCTGTATTATGCATGATCACATATGAACTTACTACAAACTAGGAAAAGTTTATAACGGCATGTTGTCGGTACATTTAGTTTAATGCCAAAGGTTGCCTTGCATAAAGTTAGTTCACCCAGCCAACCGGAGCGTTTTTTGGGTTCAGCACATGTGTTTTGGCTCGCCCAGCCAGCCGAGGTGCTTGTTTGGTTCAGCTCCTGTACTTGATTTGCTTAGCCAGCCCAAGCCATTCGGGGTGTGTTTGTTTGGTTCTGCACCCGTGACTTGGCTTGCCAGGTGGCAACGACGCTTGTTTTGTTTGAATCCATGATTTGGCTCGCTCCCGCCTTGATTGTTGTGCCAATATGCGGGCCAGATGGTAGTGGCGAGGAAATCCATTACCAAATAGTTGGAACACATGTGTGGTGAGAAAGCAGCATTGGACAAGAATCAAATATGTCCTATATACCCTTCCCCATAATGCCAAATGTTTTCAAGCTCCTGAAAGCTTTGGTGGTCGATGTGGTGGAGGAAGGAGCACCACCTCGCTGTCATAGGATCAATTTACTGTTTCTGTAAGTACCTGAGCGATTACTGTGTATGTTAGGCCTCAGGGGGTTTGCTACCTTATAGATTAGATTGGTTCAGCTTGAGTCGTTATCTGTTCCCTTAATGTTAGAGATAGGTTCACCTTATCTATATAAAGGCTGAGATTATATTGTTTCTAATTAAGAAAGAAATATATTGGAGTCCTTAGCTTCTCATCTATTCCTGCCCTTATGGTTGGCTGTTGGTAATTGGCATGGTCGTGTTGCTTGGGTTCATGGCACTATGTTTGGCATTTTAATTGGTGGTCATCTTTCTGCACCCTTATATTGTTTTTGCTTTCCTGATTTCAGGTTGTCAGTTCAGTGAAATGGCTTGAAGATGAGTTGGAGTTAAATGCTCTGCATAACCCTGGTAGTCGCCGTGGTAGTGGTAATGAAAAGGCTGCTATTACACAAAGAACTGCACTTTCTGCTGCTTTGGGAGGTCGTGTTGAGGTAACAGCAATGAGTACAATTTCAGGTCAGTGCTTATCCTCTGTTCGGTGATTCAAGATTTTCTTTCTGGATATTTCTTTTGGAATTTACAATATTGCCTTGCAATCAAATACTCCCTGCATATCCAAAAAAACATTTTGTTTTAAACAGCAATCCGCATACCAAGACGTAGTTAATTTGCAAAATTTTCCCATGTCTGCCCCTAATAAATACGGCTCCGGGTTAAACTTTTCATTACTTCTGGTGCTGAGAACGTTCTATTGGTTAGTGCTTGTATCTCAGGGCATGCGTGCCCCAGTTCGACCTCCAGGGGAGGCATTTTTTTACTCGGTTGGCCATTTTGCATGCTACCGTGTGGCGGCCTCAGGAAATCAGCAGGCAGGGACACCTCAGTTTTGCTGCGGAGTTAGTGCATGCAGGGGTAAAAGCGCCCTCCAGGGAGGAAAGGTTCCAAAACGAATTGAGTTCTGAACATTTTATTCCAGGGCTAAAACGAATAGAAATACTAGTATGGAGGGACTATATTGACGAGGGACTATATTGACATAACTTTAGGAAACAATTGCAGTTTAGATTCTTAAAATGTCCATAAACCTCCATCTTCTTTGTGGTTCATGTAACTGCAGTTGTTTTCATATAAATCTGTCTGCCAGTCCAGTTAACAGAATTGGAAAACATAGAAGCAGTTAGTGGCTTACCACAAATGATTTGTGCATTTAGTGGCTTACCACAAATGATTTTTGCATTTAGTGGCTGACCACAAATGATGTGTGCCATCTCATGTAGTATAAGCAACTTCACATTGTGGTAGATGTTTCAATTGTTGGTGTGGGCTCTGTGTTCTAGCTACTGTAGTATATACTTGATGGGGGCAAAACTGACTGTATTCCTCCAATCCTAGAAGGGGTGGGCTATGTACACACCTAGATGGGCCTATTAGGGCCTGTTACATGGGCCTCTTATATACACCAACAGTATACTCTGCATTCATCCTGTTGGATTCACTTCAAAAGAGGTTCTCATCCAGCCTCTCAATTTTTTGCTGTATGTGATGGAAGAGGTACCTGTAGAGGTTTACCCCACCGTATATTCCTATAGACAAAGATTCTTTGGACTAGTACACCTGCTGAACCTTGAGGAACACACTGATGCTTGAACGGGACCTTAAAGGCATGCCTTTCAAGGGTCTACTGATGAACATAGATGATTTCATGGCTTCTGTGCGTGGCAGGCTGGATTGTCTAAGGGGTTTTAAGGTTCTTACAAACATACACACCACAAAACAGTGAAAAGGAGGATTGGTATCATGTAGAAAGAGCATGCAAATATCCAACTAATAGGCAATGGTTTCTAGGCTTCTGTGCATGGCAGGCTGGCTGATCTAATTGGTGTTAAGGTTCTTACAAACACACACACACACCCACAAAACAGTGAAAAGGGGGGATTGGTATCATGTAGAAAGAGCATGGAACTACCCAACTAATAGAAATCTGGGTTACCTAGTTCTGACTGCACACCGAAGGGAACTGTCTTACTGTCAGAAACACCTGGCTCACACCTGGAGATGCACCATTGAAAATACAATTAGTTCGGCGCTTCCATGCTTCTCAATATACCAGGATTATGAGCGAAATAAGACCGTTATAGGATGGTTTGAGTTTGACAATCTCCTACAATTATCTGACATCACCGTCCAAAATTTTGCTATCTTTGAAATGAGGCATATTTTTTTTTGTTGAAGTATAAATGTATTGCCCACCCTTTCCCATCAGCTTAGGCTTTTGGGTTCAACTGGTTGGTGCATACAAACTTAACATATTTATCCCTATTTTCCTTGTTAGGAATACACTAGATTAGTGGTATTCACGGATCCCTGGCCAGGGTTTTGCTTGAGTAAGTGTTATAATATGCAAATGATTTTTTGAGAACCCCATTAATCCTTATTGACCCTTTTTTCAGGTGTTAAAGCTACATATCTCCTTGCAGTTGCTTTCCTGGAGATACTGCGTTTTAGTTGCAATGGCGGTGTACTCTCAGCTACTTCTACATTGAATAAATCAAATAGTGCATTCAGTTGTGTGTTTGAATATCTGCTGACTCCAAACTTGACACCGGCAGTAACTCAGTGTTTGACAGCAGTTGTGCATAGAGCTTTTGAAACAATCTTGTCATGGCTGGTACACTTCTCACTTGAAAAATCTTTTAAGATTACCTTTCGTATGCATATGTTAATCCTCTATCCCATCTTCTATTCGAAATATGTGGCACACAAAGTCATGTTTTCGCCAGTGTTTGGCTATGCACTCTATTGTTTCTGCTTAATTTTTTTGATGACATACAGTAGGGAAAACCCCTGTGATATTATTTTCTGCTTAATTTTGATCTTCACTTTAAAAAGCTAGATATCTTTCTTTTGTAGCTTATAATGTACTACACACTCAAAGTTCTTTTCTGCTCTTGCATTTCCTTGTTGAATGCATGCTCACATCTGCTGAGATATATCAGGTTCTTAGGAAACATGTTGTACAAAGTCTAGTATATCTGTTTTTGTTGATTTTGAAAAGAAAGATAATTACTGTGCTCCATAAGACAACTCATAATCCACTAAACAATTTTTTTAATTTTCCTGTTTGATATAAATTGAACACCAACTAACTTCACAACTGTATCAAGTAATTTGCTTTGGGTATTGCTTCATAATGTGGAAATTTTCTGTGTTCTGTCTTGACTGAAATATTCTGTTATCCAGTACTTGACTGTGTATTATATTCAATTTCTTAAATTACATTAAAGCTAATAATATACTGGAATCTCTACACCAGAATGATTATATTTTCTTGCGCACAGGAGGATCGCGTATCTGACATAGGTGAAGGAGCTGATACTAGAGAATCTGTTCTTTCTGTTCATGCTTGCTTTCTCATAAAGAGCATGTCTCAGAGGGATGAACATGTTCGTGATGTGAGTGTTAAGCTGTTGACTCAGTTGAAGGAAAAGTTCCCACAGGTTGGTTGCCTTGCTTTGGCAGGTCATGTTTACTTTTATGGATTCAAGACACACTTATGGACATCTATACTGAATTTTCAGGTCCTTTGGAACTCTTCATGCTTGGATTTACTACTTATTTCTGTGCATAATGACTTGACTTCTGGTCCAGTCAGTGACCCTGCTTGGGTTGCTACTGTACGTACGCTATATCAGAAGATTGCTAGAGAATGGTTGACAAGTGCCCTTTCATATGCTCCATGTACAACCCAAGGCCTTATACAGGTTTAGTAAATAAAACATTGTTGATCCTGACTTCTATTCCAGAAACGTTGTTCTGAGATTTTGTCAAGCTGATGCATTATTTCTTGTTAGTAGATGGTCACTGTCCTGTCCTTGTTAAGGTTGCCGATTCCTTATCTCATTGAAGTTAAGGTTGCTGATCGTGTAGATCCTTTTTCCTTTATTAGATTTCTTGTATAATTGTTTTTACACTAAATTTGAAACATTTTGCGTTCTTTATTGGATATAGCATATTAGTATTTCATGGGGCTTGATTTCCTTTGATCAAACTTAAATGTCTTGGAAGTCTATGAAAAATAATTTGCGACCAAAATAGCTTGCTACATTGGGTTTTTCCCATTGTCTGCTTGAATACAATACACAACTATCTATGAATGTTTGGTTAAACAAAATGAGTGAAACATATGCAATTTGTATATTCACTCTCATTACTGTGACTGAGTAGGTCCTATTAACTGATTGGCAGAATTCGCACTGTGGTACTGATAGTAGTCAGTATTACTGACAGGTGCAAATTTCTATAAACCATTCACTAGCGGTATATCTTTATTGTAAGTGGTGCATCTTTCCATTAGCTTGATAAGTGCATCGTTCCATCCTTTACTAGCATGTGTTAAATGATATATTCATTGAATATAATAAGTAATAATTTCTGATCAGAGTAAGAAACTGCTTGATTGTTTCTGTGCTCCACATTTTCTCCCCATAATACTGCACTTCTAAATCAGACTTTGTTTTTTTGGGCTCAAACTTGTGCCGCATGCATCATCATTTGTGCTTACATTTTGAACACATGTTATTTCTTTTCCACTGAATACCTGATTATAGCTCTTGAAGATGTTTCTAACTGTGTTGATCAGGAAAACTTTTGCAAGCCAAGTGGAGTGCAGAGAACACAGCATACTGCAGATGTTGTCTCACTTTTATCTGAGATACGTATTTGTAGTGGAAAGAATGATTGGAATGGCATTAGGACAGCCAACGTTCCTGCAGTTATGGATTCTGCTGCGGCAGCATCAGGAGCCAAAAAGAGGCAGCTGACTTCACTCTGGAAGTACTCTCTACTGCAGTTGTGAGTGCAACAGTTAAATGCAACCATGCTGGTGAGATTGCCGGTATGAGAAGGCTGTTCAGTACTATGGGAGGCTTGAACATGGGCATGTCTCCCCTTGTTACACAGTCTGCGCAGCCCCAGCAGTCATTTGATGAAGTTTTTGTATCCAAATTTGTTAGCCTTCTTCAGAATTTTGTTGTTACGGCAGAGAAACAACCAATAGATAACACACAATTTCGTGAAACCTGTTCTCAGGCTACTGCACTACTCCTTGATCACATGGTAAATTGCTTTACCCTTGGTGGGTAGATGTTTCTTTTAATTCTTAGCTTGTATTTTTATTTGATGTTGTAATGCACAGGTGTCTGATTCAAGAGCAAATCTGGAAGGGTTTTCTCAGCTTGTACGGCTTCTATGCTGGTGTCCTGCTTATATTTCTACACCTGAGGCAATGGAGACTGGAATATATATCTGGACATGGCTTGTATCAGCAGCACCTTCTTTAGGCCCACTTGTGCTTGCAGAACTTGTTGATGCATGGTTGTGGACAATAGATACAAAGCGTGGGTTGTTTGCATCAGACATGAATTACTGTGGTCCTGATGCGAAACTGAGGCCACATCTCATCGCTGGTGAGCCAGAGACACCACCAGAAAAAGATCCTGTTGAAGCAATAATAGCCCATAGGCTCTGGCTTGGCTTCTTTATTGACCGATTTGAGGTTATGATCTTACCTTTTGTTTGTTTATGTTATGAATTGTTACAGTTGCTTTCATGACCTTTCTCTTCCAAGCTCCTTTTGAGCTCTTCTTAGTGAAATACCATGGGATTGTCTTTCCCCCACCGCCTGAGTTTTTTTTATATATATAAAAGGTATTGGTGAACATGACATTTTAATTGTTTAACCTTTTCTGAATCTCCTTACCCCAACTTACTTGGTACTAAAAGGCTTTGTTGTTTTTCTGAACCTTTTCTGAATCTCTCTTTTGTTATCTGTTATTTGAGTATGTTTGACGTGGCAAATTTTTATAAGAGTTTATTTTTTTTCATACATTTTATCCATCTTTTTGTGAAAATTGTTAAAATACTCTTGTTGTGGATCAGTATCCCTCACAGTATCTTTATATCTTGGACAACTGTTTCTTTAATCCTTTAAGGTCTTGAAATCATCTTAGGTAACTCTAGGCAATCCCATTTAAAACTTTTTCACCTGTGAATTGAAATCAACTTGATTGCACTAAAAGTCATCATGTAAAGTTCTGATATGCTGAATAATCATTACTCCACTGTTCTCCTGTCAGGATTGGTTTCTAGGTTATGTTCACTGGTGTTTAATCATGTCTCATCTATATTTTGCAAGCTGGAACTTAGCACGCTGGTATAATTTTGACAGGTGGTTCGGCATGATAGCATTGAGCAACTTCTACTTCTAGGTCGGATGTTACAAGGAACAATGAAGTCTCCAATTCACTTTTCTCGCCATCCTGCTGCTACCGGCACATTCTTTACTGCAATGCTGCTTGGGCTAAAGTTCTGTTCGTGCCAGTCTCAATCTAACCTGCAGAAATGTAACATGGGGCTTCAGTTGTTAGAGGACAGGGTATACCGGTAAAAGTTACTTTATTTATCTCCGTTTCATGACATAGTGCTACAGTAGCAGCTCCATGACTTTTATATCTTTTGCCCTTTAGGTGCAAATATTAATCATTCATTACTAAACTCTTGATATACTTCTATTATGGTAAACAACATGCTGTTGGCTAAGGTTAGATGTCACTGAACCCAAGTGGGTGGTAGCTGCATCATTAGGGCATATTGATATTTATTGCCTGATGAATAATAAGATGCCATCTTCTCTCATATAGCCATTTGTCTTCATGCAGTTGTACCACTCTTAGATGACAAACCAAATAGCAAACTAATAGATAAGGATGTTTATCCCTAAGTTATTAACAATACACCCTAACTCCTACACTTGACACAAAGTAAGGGCAAAGATGTATGAAAATATTGAATGATAATAATTTTTACTGGACTTGAATTTTGTTCTTTGTATTTTGGTTGATTATATTACAGTGTTATAGGAATCACAAATTACCAGAACTGGCATTCAATAAGCTTACAAAAGCCATAATGATAATGATTCGGTTTGTTCTGTTTGGCTTTAGACATTCAGTTTGGACTTAACAGTATCTAAAAATATCTATAACGTCACTGGTGCCAATCCTTGTATTAAGAACAAGAGCAACATAACTATGTTTTATGCTTCGACTATCTCTACATTAAGCATTTTTTGCAATTCCACATTGCAATTTCTTACATAATTCCTATTAAATGCTCCAGCCTCTTTGCAATTGCTACTTTGCTTCTCCTTTTTGTTTTGTGCCACCTATCTCCGGTTTCTTGCTAATGCTCTTTGTTTGTCCTATCTTCTGTTTCAGTGCTGCTTTGGGATGGTTTGCTTATGCACCTGAGTGGTATGAATCTCCAAACAAAACTTATGCTCAAAGAGAGGCTCAATCAGTATCAGTGTTTGTCCATTTTTTGCAAAATGAGCACAGTGCTGGTTCTGCTGATTCTGGTCTGAAGTCACAGGGACGTGAAAGCGAACATAACATGGTATGCTGTGTCCAACAGTTTTATCTCAATACACAAATCGGAAATGACCACAACCAACCAACCAATTAAAAGTATCTCTCACGCATGTCAATTAAATGTTTTAAAATCTTGTTTTTTTTTTCTTCGTTTCCAGGCTGATCAGACCCACCCTGTCTGGGGCTGTGTTGATAACTATGCATCTGTACGGGAAAAACGTAAGCAATTACTGCTGATGCTTTCCCAGCATGAGGCAGACAGGCTCGAAGTCTGGGCACAACCAATAAATACAAAGTAATTATAATTCCTTGAGTTTTTAATTATTTTTTATTCTGTTGGTGCTATTGACTTCAAACTCACACGTACCCCATCTTATATATGACAGAGACACGGCAACGTTCCGTGGTAAAATTAGCTCTGATAAATGGATTGATCATGCCAGAACTGCTTTTGCTGTTGATCCTCGAATTGCTCTGTCTATGACTTTGAGATTCCCGACAAATGCAGCACTGCAGTCTGAAATTACTCAGTTGGTGCAAGTATGTAACTTCTTTCTTTGGCTGCTATTTCTGTCTCTGCCTCACATCTTGTTCCATTAGCTTGTTATATAGACATTAACAAGGTTATATTCCTATAGATGATATAAGCATATAGGAATATGTTACTGAACTTAAGCTCAATACCTATTGATTTTGTTACGGGTTGGTTAATTATTGACTCATCTTCCATATTTGAAATCCTACTGCCTGCTGCTTTCTTTCGGTGACAGAGGTGACTGATATTATTTTATCTTATCATGCTGTTCTTTTGCAGACACGGTTATTGGAGCTCCGTACAATCCCTGAAGCATTACCTTTTTTCATCACTCCTAAGGCAGTAGATGAAAACTCAGTGTTGTTACAGCAACTCCCACATTGGGCTCCATGTTCTGTTACCCAGGCATTGGAGTTTCTAACTCCTCCTTATAAAGGGCATCCTCGTGTTATGGCATATGTTCTTCGTGTCTTGGAGACTTATCCACCTGAGACTGTTACCTTTTTTATGCCACAGTTGGTACAGTCCCTCAGATATGATGAAGGGGTAAGCATTTCATTCAGTAATATGCTTGTTTCTGTCATTAACGCTAACCAAACAAAGTGCTACTTGTGGCAATCTGCATATGTTTGATTGTTTGTTTTAACATCAGTTATAGAAGTTACCCTTTTCTTGAAGTTTTTAAGTTATGCGTCTTAACTTTCATTCCTTTTAACTCATCAGAAATTGGTTGAAGGATACTTGCTTGGAGCTGCTCGAAGAAGTAATATATTTGCTCATATATTGATTTGGCATCTGCAGGTGGAATTCTTTAGCTTGCACTCAATTAGACATATTTCTTATATTTGTTCAGTGAACCATTCCTAATGTTAATTTATTTCACTATATTTCTTGTTACAATAACTTCAAATGTAGGGAGAATGTGTTCCAGAAGAATCTGGGAAGGATTCTGCTGCTCCAGTGGTATGACCGCCTTGACTTGAATCCTTTTTTATGTGAATTTGGGTGCCTGTTTCTTAATTAACAACTCACCTAGCTCCTCCTAGGTTGGTGGAGCTTTCTTTAAGGCTCCTGAAAGTATTTTGCTAATGGATTTTTCATGTTTATAATTTAGTATCCTGGCCTTCTCAGGGTGGTACCTGAATACCTAATTAGATGAAAATGTTATATAACCCCTTTGCTGATAGTGGTGTATAAATAATAATCTTGAACAACCATATATTGCATTTTTCATTTAGACATTGTATGGAAATTATTGCTTATTTGGTGGAAGTAAACCTTGTATTAGACATCGTATGTTTAATTGGAGGACATTGAACACAATTACCCTTGAGCTGGTTTAGGTGCTGATTCAAATATAAATATTTTCGAGTTCATTTTACTCTTCATGTGTTTGGATTCATTTATTGTGACGAACAACTAAAAGTGTCGTTTTACCATTCCCAGCAAGTTTATTTTTGTTTCCTATAACAAGTTTGAAGTTTGAATTTAAGAGTGCTACAAGCCTACAACACATGTGCTGTTCCATCAATTCTTTTGGTGTTATTTTCATGCTGCTTGGTGCATAAAATATTGATTGCTTATTTGTTCAAGATCTGTCGCTATCTTTGAACATACTCCCTCCATTTTAATTTTGTTGACGTTAGGACACAAATTCTAGTTCAAAAATGAACTAGCTTCTTTGTCCTAATGTCAGCAATAGAAAAACAGAGTAAGATCTTAGTTGCTTTCAGAAACTTTCAGAAATTGTACACCCCCCCCCCCCCCACCCCCGTTTACCTTTTTTTCTGGGGAACCGTTTACCCATTTTGTTGTGCACATTATATCTACCATACAAAGTTTGTTCAAGCTTGAAAATTTTTGACAGTTTTTCATCTTCACATTTTTCTTTCAGGCCACTGCATTCCACTCCTTGCTTCCAGCTGTCAGGCAGAAAATTGTTGACAGTTTCACTCCAGATGCCCGTGATATGTTTGAAAGAGAATTTGATTTCTTTGATAAGGTCACTTCGATATCTGGTGTTCTTTTCCCTCTCCCGAAGGAAGAACGGAGAGCGGGTATTAGAAGGTAGTTTTAAAAGAGTTGTGTTATTTTGTTGAAGAATAAGAACTTACTATCATAAAAGCTGTGGTATTCATCTGTGTTTTTTATGTACATTGAATTCATCATTTAAATTATTTTGCAGGGAACTGGAGAAGATTACAGTGCCAGGTGATGACCTCTACCTTCCTACCGCGACAAATAAGTTGGTACGGGGTATACAACTGGACAGTGGCATCCCTCTTCAGTCTGCTGCCAAAGTTCCAATAATGATTACTTTTAACGTGGTTGATCGTGATGGGAATCCAAATGACATAAAACCACAAGCTTGCATTTTTAAGGTAATTAAAATTTTGCTGCTGCGATTTTGTCACAAGTATCTTATATGAAGTTATAATTCTCAATTCTTATATGAAGTGTCATGGTTGTAAAAGTTCTTTTATCTTATATGAAGTTATAATTCTCAATTCATCTCTATTCCAAGTGCCAAAATTCTACTCTAATATTTTACTTACTGCGGTTGGATCTTATCTAAACTGTATTCTAGCTGTTCTGTGTCTTCATTTAGCTTGATTTATCTTTCGTTCAAGTTGCTTTTCATTCAACTACATTGCTTGACTTTGGCTGTTTTTTATGCTTCAACAGGTTGGTGATGACTGTAGACAAGATGTGTTGGCTCTGCAAGTTATTGCTCTCTTAAGGGACATATTTCAAGCTGTCGGATTAAACCTGTACCTCTTTCCCTATGGTGTTTTGCCCACTGGACCAGAACGAGGCATAATTGAGGTGATGGATTTTGCAACTTTTCTGCTGCTTTTGCACCTTGTGGACTATGAAATCCCTGATTACCAATCAAGATCCTGTGTGTAGACCTTTCATTCTCAAAAAGTTTGTAAGGCGTACTGCTGCTTTTGCACCTTCAATTAAAAATTGATGAGTACATTAAACTTTGTTTATCAATAGATGAACTTCCTGTTCACAACCATATTTGTAAATGATATTCAGCCACTTGTATTGGTGATTTTTTGGGTACCAAAAGCACTGTTAGTGTTCTCATGTGGCCAGCATCAGTAAATGTATGTGTTATTGGTCAAAGTCAGTTAAGATTTAATACACTGTTTCCCAGTGTGTTAATACATTTGTAGATGGCGGGCCTAGCATTCTTGCTACAGCTTTAGTAATGAGTCAGTGGAGTTTAGGTTCGTAACTTTGGTCATGCATTCCTGAGCTTTTGGAGCATTATTGACTAGTTTGTTGGTTTATCTGTTGTCTCATTCTGAGCATATGCTGCAGGTGGTCCCTAATACTCGAAGTAGAAATCAAATGGGTGAAACAACTGATGGTGGTTTATTAGAGATATTCCAGCAAGATTATGGCCCTATAGGTTCACCTTCCTTCGAAACTGCTCGAGAAATGTTTATGATCAGTAGTGCTGGCTATGCTGTTGCTAGTTTACTTCTTCAACCCAAGGATCGGCATAATGGCAATCTTCTTTTTGATAGGTATGACTTGCTCTTGTGTTAAAGCTAGAGTGAATCTAGAATTTGCTGCCTAATCATCACATTCACTGGTGCAGCTATGGGAGATTAGTTCATATTGATTTTGGATTTATTTTGGAGATCTCACCTGGAGGAAACATGGGATTTGAGAGTGCACATTTCAAGCTAAGCCATGAGATGACTCAATTGCTTGATCCATCTGGTACCATGAAGAGTGACACATGGAACCAGTTTCTTAGGTAAGCTATCATAATGTGTACTACTCAATAGTTTTTTTTTTTGGGGGTGGGGTGGGGGGGGGTCAGATTTTCTGACCCAAAGGTTCAAATAGAAACTGATTCTCTGGCAAGCAGTTCATGTTGTCTTATAATACATATAAAATATTTCATCCTGATTCAAATATTGTCCGATCAGATTGTGCGTCAAAGGATACCTAGCAGCAAGGAGGCACATGAATGGCATTTTGACTACAGTCAACCTGATGGTGGACAGTGGGCTTCCTTGCTTTAGCAGGGAGATCCTATTGGTAATCTGCGAAAGCGGTTTCATCCTGAGATGAATGAGCGTGAAGCTGCTAACTTTATGGTAAGAACATGTGTTGATGCCTACAACAAATGGACTACAGCAGGGTACGACTTGATTCAGTACTTGCAGCAGGGTATTGAAAAATAGTTATTTTCTTGTTTTGTAAATGTAACGCCCATGTATATCAGTTGTATGTAGCTGCTAATTTTTCAGGTAGGGTTAGATTCATTGGGTCGTTTCATTATATGATAAGGACGAGGAAATTCTATTGATTAACCGTAACCGAGAATGTATGTTGCAGAGGCATTTTTTTCTATTCAAAGTATAGGTAGCTAATATATCAGTAAGTTGTATTACAAAACAGAATCCACGTTTTAGACATGTATGATGTCTGAATATATAATGTTGAGTCTAACTTTTCTTTTCAATGTCATACAAGGTGATGTTCCATGTGGGAACTGCAAACTTGTCACTTGATTGCATTATAATAATTAAAAAATCTATCATGAAGTGTAATATACAGTATGTAAGCAATGTCTGAATTTTAAACATGGTGCATTAGCTTTGTGGTCAGGGAGTTGAATTCGCATGCTCGGTGGCATGGAAATGAATTACCCCATTGATGTATCAGAATCGGAGGGTCACAAATACACAATTTAAGCATACGTACAGGCAGGCCCGTTCTCTCTCGTAAGAATTGTAGTAGAATGAGAGTGATCGAGCAGCCACTTTTTGTTAAGAGTACAAATGTGAAATAGCTGTAATCCAGCATATTAACAACTATAAAAGGCCATTTCCAATGAGAAATAACCGTAACCCAAGTTCCAACTTGGTATACCAACTCTTTGATCGTAATTCGTAATAACAGCTTCACTTCATAGTCGTTCCAAACCTAAGTCCTGAGATGGTCATTGGTCAAGCTCTACACCTTATAATTAATTAGTACAGCAATCCTTTTTCTCTTTTACAAATAGAAGAAAAACACCAACATATACCGCATCTGACCTTAAATTGTTGACATCGTTTGACCGATCCTCTTATTCAAAATATTTTTAAAAAATATATACATTATAAGTTATGTTTAACCTTTTATATAAATTAAATCATAATAAAATATTTAATAATTTTAAAAAATTTCAAATAAAACAAACGGTCAAATGTAAGTTAAAAAATCAACATCTCAAGGAGGGAGTACAAATAAACATTTATACCTTAAGTTGCACAGAAAATGCATCACAAGCACCCATTTCAGTCTTGGAGGGCAGCACGCCTAATTAATTTACACTGACTTTGCTTAAAACTAACACTTGTCGATCATAATTATGCCGCATGCACAGATGCACCGATATGCATCATATGCATGCACGTATGGCGCACTAGCGCCCTAAGAGCGGAAACGCCCGGGCACTCCTATTCCCATTTGGGGCGCGAGCAGGGAGATCGTGGAGTTGCGAATTGCGATGCTTTGAGATGTTGCAATTCGACACGACGATGACGGCCCGCTGTCTTTCACGCCGACGAGACATATGCATGGGCGAGCTCCTTGCCTTGTCATTGCGATCCCCTGAATCTGCACAAGGATGAGCTTGACGATGGCAGGTAAGGTCGGAATTAATAACCGCGCCGGCGGCAGCCGGAGCCGAGAACGAAAGCACGAAAAGCAGAAAAATGCAAAGTGATTTGGTGCTGCGTAAAACGTGGTAGTGTTTTCTGTTCTATTAGACCAGTCTCGGTAAGGGTTTTATGGACAATAAATATAGTGTCACGTAGGTATTTTTGATGATGTAACAATGTATTAATGAGGAGAGAGGTGAAATGAGTTTCATGAGGATGAAACCCTGCATACACAGCTAATCTCCTCGCCATCTCACCCAGCTAATCTCCTCGCCATCGCCGCGATTATTACTACTACAGACACCAGGATCTGTATCATATAATAACCAAATCGATATCTCCAAACTTGCCTCCTCTACTCGTAGCACAGACAGCCGGTCACCTTCAGTGGTACCAAGCACTAACATTTTTTTTTCGCCACAGTCCTCGCGCATCATCCTTGCTCGGCTGGTGCCTATGTCCACCTCTACGGTATGCGTGATTTGACCCACCCGATCGGTATTCGGACAAACTGGTGCAGAGCCAATGGATAGCATCCCCGCACGCGCGGAAATAACGGTGGGGCATACGAAGTTCGGCAGCCCTAGGACATACCGGAGCCCAGGCCCTCATTCTCGAGCTGTAGTTTTGGAGGACCAGTATCCATGGCGAGCAGCTGGATTGCTGGAAGCTGTTGGGGCTAGGAATCGGCTCGATGCCATGGCAGGTGTCGGTGTAGGGGGATTGGGGGTCCCCTAACTGCGCGTGGGCCGCTTTCGGCCCACGAATGAAGGCGACGACTGCGGAGCGAGGGAGCCCACGAAGCCCATGAAGCCCACGAAGCCGGAGGAGTGGGAGCGTCGGGGGAGGAAGCTTCCGGTAGCTTCCTCCGGCGCCCCAACCACCCGCAGTTAATGCGGCACTCGAGTGCCTGCGACGGCGACCGGTCGCCCGACAGGACGTGCGCGCGTCTTCTCCATGCGCCGTGTCTCGGAAGCCACGCCGCTACAGGGCCGGGGCACCCGGAACCAATGGGAGAGAAGATGCTTGGAGTCCAAATCCGGCGAAGAAGATTACAGCGAGATCTCGTCGGGATCCGGTCGTGTTTTCCCAAAGGGGGACCGGGCCCCCACAGGGCGTCCGGTACTCCCGGATACTTGTACAAGTACTCTCATCCTTGCTCTATAAAAGGAGGGGGTGCTCCCTTGTAAAGGACAGACAACAACAAATACAAAGAAGCAGGACGTAGGGTATTACGTATCACTTGCGGTCCGAACCCGGATAAATCCTCCGTGTTCTTCGCTCGTTTAAATCTTCCGCGCTAGCTAAAGCAAATCCGACCTTCCCCGATCCTATCCGAAGGGAGCCTTGACAGACCCCCATTTGGAGGTGTGCTCACACACCGACATTTGGCGCGCCGGTAGGGGAAGCCGTCGTAGATTTCGCTTTGCACCGCGGAACTCCTACACGAACATGCGGAGATCCGCCGACACGCCACGAACGGCGGACGGCGTCTCCAGTCGGGCATCCCTCTTCCCGGCGCGCCAAATGTCGGTGTGTGAGCACACCTCCAAATGGAGGCCTGGGTGAAGGGGCCGGAGGGCGGCGCCTCCGCAGCAGCCGGTGGCGACGACCTCGGGGCGCAGCTGGACGAGGTGCGGCGTCGGCTCGAGGACTCCGAGGTTCGGCGCGTCGAGCCGAGCGAGCGAGTGACGGAGCTGGTCCGCTCGGGCCGGACGCAGGCTGATATCGCCACCGACGTGCATAAGGAAATCTCCACGGCGATGTTCGAGCTGCGCCTGGCTCGGCTTCCCGAACCCATCGAGCGCAGCACTGCCGGGTATATGTTCGCAATGCGGGCGTGGCCGACTCGCCGTGCGATCCGAGGACCCGGGTGGAGTCGCTCATGGAGGAGGAGGGGCGACCGACCATTGCCGCGGCCCCGGAGGAGGTGCCGACGAACGCCCCGGTGCCGGTGCCGGGCCTCCAACTCCTCAACGCGCCGGCGATAGTCGTCCCGGCTCTTCTCCACCGCCTTGACCTCACGATCGAAGGCCTTCCGGGCCTCCGCGAGCGTCTCGCGGCGCACGCATCGCGCCATCTCCCCGGCAATGCCGCGAACGCGCTGCTCGGCCACGGCAATGCGGGCCGCTTCCGTCTCCGGGGCCTCCTTGTGCACGGAGGCCTCGTCTTCACGAAGCCGGACCTGCTCCTCCCGGGTGGCGACCGCGTCCTCGCGGTGCTTCAACTCCGCCTCCCGAGAGTCCACGGAATCGCGAAGGCGCCGGAGCTTTGCCTCTGCCGTTTCGACGACCTGCTCCCGGGCCCCCGGTTGGCGCTCCCTTTCGACCGGGGCAGCCTCGCGGAGAGCAAGGTCGTCAGCCCGCCTCTTTAGCTCGGCCTCCGGAGCCACCGCGGCCAACTCGCGCCGCGTCAAATCGTTCTCGCGAGCAGCCACGGCGGAGGCGGCCTCGTCCAACTCAGCCCCGCAGAGCTCGGCAGCCCTCTCCCGGGCCAAGACGCCACGGAGGCGGTTGATGCTCTCCTCCTCGCGGTCGATGGCGGCGCGAAGTTTCGCCTCCACCTCCCGCAGTTTATCGTCGGCCTATTCAGCGACGGCGGCAGCGATGTTCAACTCACGCCGGACTTCCTCCATGCGTCGCCGATGCTGCTGCCATGCAAGCTTCACCGCCGTTTCCGGGGCCTTCCGGGCGTCCGCCACCTCCGCCTCGCGTTGTGCCACCGCGACCTCGCGGTCCTCCAGGGACGCGTCCGTCTCCTCCACGGCCACCTTCATAGCAACGAGCGACCGGGTAACCTCCCCAAGAACGTCACCGATTCGATGGCGTGCGGAACCGCCCGATCGACTCATCGGCGATGCACTCCGGCCGCGTCCGGCGCGCCCACGACCTCTCCCGGCGGCAGCGGACGACGAAGCGTCTCCGCCAACCACCGTTCCCGGCTCCGACCCGGCGCGTGGAGGGGAATCGTTCCCCTCCAGCACTATAGGAGTGGTGGCGCCGGTACCCGGCCGGGGAGTGGAAATCCGTGGCGGGCGCCCGACGACGCCGATCAAGAGAGCGGCCACCCCGCCGCCGGCGCATCCAGCACGTCACCAACCGGAGGAGTCAACGGCCGGTCAAGGTCCTCGCCGGCAGGAGCACCCGCAGCCCCCTCCTCGGGGGCACCCGCAGCCTCCTCCTCGGGGGCACCCACGGCCTCCTCCTCGGGGGCACCCGCAGCCTCCTCCTCGGGAGCACCCGCAGCCTCTTCCGCGTCGGCCTCCGCTCCGACCGCTTCGGCCTCAACGGCAGCAGAGCCGGCCTCCGGATCCGGCGCAGGACGCCGGAGACTTTGGGATTCGGAGGGACCACGTCCGGGTCCAACTCAATCCGGACACTCCTACAATCGAAAACAAATCAACACATGATCGCAGGCGTCGACATGCGGTGGCAGCAACCTCCTTATTTTTAATTGCCATTATCGGACAAACCCAGCACACAACATAGGCGAAACAAGGAGAGAGGCAACGCACTGTCGCGGGTCTACCCGGCCGCTTGCACCGGCGCAGCCGCAGGGGACTTCTCCCGCGAAGCAGCTCCTGCCGCCGGTGTCGGTGAAGCTGGCCGGGCCCGTTTCCGTTGAAAGCGTGCGGCCCCGGAGGAGTCGGAGGAGGGCGGCGACGGTGACTTCTTCCTCTTGCCCTTGTCGCGCGTACCCGAACCCGGCCTTGCAGCGTCGGGACCGGCACCCGGAGATCCGGGGCGCCCCGAAGCGGCCGCCGCATCCGGGTTAGAGAGAGGCGTGACCTCGACCACCCGGATGCTTGGAGTAGGGGCTGGAGTTGTGTCAAGGAACCCGAGTGGTCCCGGCCGGGGCATGGCGTCGAGGATGGCGTGCCGGTCCGCCAAAAGGTGGAGAGGCCCCGCGCCATCCGGGTACTCGGAATGAGGGGGCCACTTCTTCCCGGTCGGCGTGGAGTAGGCGAACTCCTTCGCAGCGGCGGGCAGGTCCGAACCCGCCCCGTGCGAGTGCGGCCGGCGAAGTTGTAGTCCCGGTACAACCACGAGGGCGCGACCGCCGGCGGAGCGGTGCAATGTTGCACGAAAGGAAGTCGCGCACCACCCCGTGCGAAGTCAAACCGACCGCGGCAAGCGCCGCTATCCGGTCAACCACGGGCATCATGCCGTCGGGAAGGTTGGGCACGGCGTCCCAAACGGCGAAGTGCTCGGCCGGACCCGGCGGGACGCGGAGACGGCGGAAGTCCTTCTCGTACGTGGCTACGAACCGGGCCTTCTTCCAGCCCTCCACCTTGTTGTTCGGCGCGTACTCGATGTACCCGCTTCCGCTCCGGCTGTCAACCGCACGGACCCGATCACCTCGGCGGAGTTCGTCGGCGTCACCTTGAAGTAGCGCCGGAAGATGGGGAAGCATGGCTGCACCCTCACGAACGCCTCGCACAGATGGGCGAACACCGCCGGCGCCGCGACCGCGTTCGGTGTAAGGTGTGCCATCCGGATCCCGTACGCCGGAGCACCTCCATGAAGAAATCGGAGAAGGCAGGAGGAACTGCGCCGGCCACGACGAAGGACGGGAAGTGGAGGATCTCCACTCCCCCGCTCGACGGCGGTAGAGGTCCCCGATGCGGACGCCCTTGTCGCCGTCCGCCGGTAGGAATGGCAGGAGTTGCTTCATCGCTAGCCGAGGGCGGTAACCGCACCGGGAGCGACATTTCCGCCGGCGGCGAACGAGGGCGCGAGCCGCTACGGCAGGGAGACTTCCCACGAGCCATCTCGGCGGGCGAGGAGCGGCGACGGTGAAGGAGCGGCTCGGATCGCCGAGGAGGAAGAGGAGCAGCTGCGCAGGAGCGTGAGAGTCCAAGAAGATGGGGAGGCGAAAGGCGAAGTGGGAGAAGTGCCTCGGGCAACCGCCCGTCTCTCGTACTTAAGCGCGGGATCCGGGCGGGCCCACCGCTCGCGAACCGAATCGACGCCCGCCTTGAAACCGTCGCGCCTCGGCAGTCCAATCGGCACCACTCCTCGTAACCCACGTCTCGAGGTAACCCAACCGGCGCCGGGCGCCGACGGGTGGCCCCAATCCCTGCTCCGGTCTCGTGGGACGGTGATCGGGGCCGGGGGCTCTCGTCGGTGTAGGGGGATTGGAGGTCCCCTAACCGCGCGTGGGCCGCTTTCGGCCCGCGAATGAAGGCGACGATCGCGGAGCGAGGGAGCCCACGATGCCCATGAAGCCTACGAAGCCGGAGGAGTGGGAGCGTCGGGGAGGAAGCTTCCCGGTAGCTTCCTCGGCGCCCCAACCACCCGCGAGTTAATGCGGCACTCGAGTGCCTGCGGCGGCTTCGGTCGCCCGACAGGACGTGCGCGCGCCTTCCCCATGCGCCGCGTCTCGGAAGCCACGCCGCTACAGGGTCGGGGCACCCGGAACCAATGGGAGAGAAGATGCTTGGAGTCCAAATCCGGCGAAGAAGATTACGAGCAGATTCCGTCAGGATCCGGTCGCGTTTTCCCAAAGGGGGACCGGGCCCCACAGGCGTCCGGGTACCCCCGGTACTTATACGATACTTCCATCCTTGCTCTATAAAAGGAGGGGGTGCTCCCTTGTAAAGGACAGACAACAACAAATACAAAGAAGCGGGACGTAGGGTATTACGCATCACTTGCGGCCCGAACATGGATAAATCCTCCGTGTTCTTCGCTCGTTTAAATCTTCCGCGCTAGCTAAAACAAATCCGACCTTCCCGATCCTATCCGAAGGGAGCCTTGACGAGCCCCTATTTGGAGGTGTGCTTACACACCGACAGCGAGGAGTGCAGGAAATAGCGGCACGTAGTGTCTAGTTCACTGAGGCAAGGTATGGAGCCACGAAAGCCTGTCATTGGGTTGCACACGAAGATCTCGTACGCATAACCTCGGGTGATGAGGATGAGGCCCTCGTTCCACGCGAGCGGTGTGTAAAACTTGGTCTTGATGCCTTCTACCATAGGCACACGGGAAGGGACCAAGGTTTACGAAACCAAACGAATTGTCAGAACCGGACAGGACCGAACCAACGGTTAACCAGCAAACCGAGATAACCGGCCGTTAACCGAGCAAAATTCATTTTAGGTCAATGGGAGCCGGTGAAACCATCAGTTATTTCGGTTAACCGATCAGCCGGACCGGTTAACCAGCCAGGTTTCCGATAAAGACAATTTATAATAAAAATAGAAAAAATACTGAAACATGTAAGAAAAATTATATAAACTTTCTGAAAAATGTTAATGGCAATTTTAGACACAAATTCACAATATATCAAGTTCATACGACATAGCACAATCATATTATCCATAAAAAGTCAAATATAGTTGTCCAAACCATATTGCTCGACACAAGTTCATACGTCAACAAGGTTAATTATACATGGTACATAGAAAAGCATTTATCACACTATGTTGTACTGTTCATTGAAGTATTTCCCGTATGGAAGGGGTAGTTCAAGTTTGGTCATAACTTAAAGTCTCAAATCCATGCTTTGCCATGTCTAAGACGATGTGAATCCAAACTTTACCACTATTTAGCGTTCAGGTACGTTTCATCATCATATCTTACTAATAGAATTATTGCTATGCATGTGTTGCTCACAGCTCACTCATGTAACCACCAAGTCTGCAACGGCCGCCTGGACCCTCGCTCATACTCAAGCAGATACCCCTGACATAGATCTAGGATCGTCAAGCTCCATATGTGAACAAAAACGTTTGTTGAACCTCTACAATTTCCTTAAATAAAATGGTAATATAGGTGGATTTTTATGTCAATTCGATTGTTTTGCCTTGTTCTCCTTGGACGTAATAGAGGTGTTACTCACCTACAGGATGTTAAATCACTCTGAATCTTCACAATCTGATGAATCATGATCATACTTAGTGTATATTGAAATTCATCTTAGTAACACTGAACATCAATTGCGGGGTTGTGTTTGGACGATGACATCTGTATTTCCATACACATGGTGATTTGCTGTCATACATATTATAACAACAATGTGGCAAATTAGTGTGTCTTGCGTTAAGCTCCATAATGTGAAAAGGGACTGATCAAAATTGCCACTTTCTGTATGAGAATAATGTGCCCTTGATGGAGAGAGCCACTCAGGATGGAACAAAGAGCTAATTTTATACCCTACATTTATACAACTTTTTTTGCAAAGTATTATACAACGTACGTATATACTAACGACTATATATCAAGGCCATTCCAATAGGAATCAACCCTAATCCAACAACATTGTATACCAAGTCTTTTGATCTTGATATAAACAGCTTCACGTCATAGTTCCAAAACCTATTTCCTGAGACCGAAGCTCTACAACTTATATAATTAGTAAGTATGACGATCCTTTACAAATATAAAGAAAAAGAGCACCCAAACCTAGCTACACATACACACATTTAGATACCTTAATTTGCACATGAGATCCAGCACAAGCACTCTCGTCTCAGTCGCTACGTGTCCTGGGGCCTGATGATTAAAACTAAGTCTAGGTACGTTCATCGTCCCCAGTTAAAAGCAGAGTACAGGTGCTGCGTGGTAGTGTTTACTTGTCGATATATGCACGCGTATGGCACGAGCGCTCTCAAAACCGGAAACGCCCGGGCATGTGGGGCGCATGCACCATGCCGGCGTGCAGCAGCTGTTCCCGCGGCGGCTTCTGCTGCTGCTGAGGCGGCTGCGGTGGCCGTGGCAGCGGCGGCAGCGCGGCGCGCTTGACGAAGCGGCCCTTCATCCGCGGGCGCTTCTCGGCGTTGAGCTTGCGCACCTCGTACCGGATCTTCTTGGCGAACAGCCGCGTCCGCCGCTTCTCCCTGTACCGTGACACCCGCGCCTCCCGCTCGCCGCCGGTCACCGCCGTCACGTTACCGCCGAGCAATCCGCCCCTGATCCCCGCCTGCAAATAAAAGATCATCCATTTGGATCAGGCGACACACGGAAATGGCTGAAACGTGCGTACGTGTAAGATGATTGCATGCTTGAAGTACTAGTGCTTAATTACCGTGAAGTCTGGCCATGATTCTCCGGGATCGAGGTGCGGACGCTCGCCGTGGAACCACGGCGACCCGCCGTCACGCGCCCACGATGCCATGACGCCCTCGTAATCGAGCTTGAGGATCATCTGCGGCCGCTTCCTCTTCTTGTCCTCTTCCCGTTGTTCCGGCAGCTGCTGCGCGGCTGCGGCCTCGAACTGATCCACACCAAAGCCCATCATCACGTTCACTTGAGGCTTCTCCTCGTCCAAGAACCCTAGATCGTCGAACCCTTCCTCCACTCCCATGAGCAGATTCTCCATGTCCGCGGCGAAACTGGCCAATTCCATGTCCGGGACGTCGAAAGCGGAAAGCCCCCGTCCGCCTCCGCTGACCCGGAGGCGGCAATAAACTCCGTCGACGTCGTCTCCGCGAGCGACGAGGGCATCAGCAGGCACGCCGGCTTCCGCTCCCCCTCGTCCGCTGCCACGGGGTTGTACAGCTCCGCGAGCATCGGGTCGAACACCGGCACGCGGTACAGAAGATCCTCGTCGTCGTCCTCCTCCAACAGCCCGTTCTCGTTATCGATTCCGGAGGCCGAGTCCTCCGCCTCCAGGTCCGGCACCGACGCCGCCGCCGCCGCGAAATCGCGGGCTCGTGCTTGCACCCGCCGGGCTTGGGCCGCGGCGTGCGGGGCCGCGCTTGAGCCCGTGCAGCCACGCGGGCGCGTCGCCGCGCGGCGGGGACGAGGAGGACAAGGAGGACGACGACGCGGTGGGGAGGCGGACGCGGTGGTGGCGCCGCGCGAGCGGGTTGGCGGAGTGGACGGCGGCGTCGCAGGCCTGGCACAGGAAGGCGTCGTCGGCGGGGCAGTGCCACCGCGCGCGCCGCCGCATGCACCCGTCGCAGGACCGCGCGGTGCGGGCGCCCAGCGCGGCGCCCGTGGCCGCCGCAGCGGCCGTGCCGGCGTTCGTCATTATTCCGGCGAGAGCTTCGTGCTTGCTTCCCGTTCCCGCGGTTTAGGTTAAGCGCGAGAGCTTAACGACGCGGGAAACAGTGCGGCGGCGAGGCCCGACGCCCGTTCCTTTATAAAATTGCGAAACTCTCGGCGCGGGGGAAACAAAGGACGGACCCTGACGTTGGTTGGGGTGCCCGTGCTACTGCAAGGCGTGATCGTGTAACGGACGGGTGGGGCCCGTGAATGCGCTTTCGCCGACGTGGCGGGACGAGGAGGGAGGACGAGGAGCGGTGGGCCCGGGCAAAATGCTTATCTCGAAGCGGATTGGCTGCCTGGGCGCGGGGAATCCGCTGGGAAGGAATTCTATTGGGCTGCCTGTCACGACGCTGGATTTCCCGTGGGGCCCACGAGGCATGGTCGCTGATGAGGACATCTCTGCCGGGTAGGCTCAACGCTCGTCTCCCGGTTGGCCCTATGGGCTTGCCATGAGGGTTTTGATAGTGGGGTGACTCAGCACTTCAGCAGCACTGCAGCAGAGGTACAATCATCATATGCGCATAGCCGCATAGGATATACTTGTGGAAGCTTACAAAAACCAAATATCATATGTGGATCATGTTGAACAAGTACAATTTACATACACGATTTGGAGGCAAATATTGTATCAATAAATACTATATTTGGCATTCCCACAAAAAAATGAGTCATAATCATCATCTTTAAGCTTTGAGTGTTAAATCAACTGATAATGCCACATGATTTTTTTTATTTGTGGTTCCACAACAAAAATTGGCCCTATGTCATATTTATGTTACCTATTTATTGTATGAAGCGAGAAAATTAATTTCACATATGAGTCATAAAGCACAAACCATCAATTTGTAAAAGAACTAAAACCTGGAACTTTAGCACATATATGATTCGAATCACAGATGGTCAATGGATCAATATAGGATCTTTTAGAAAGTAAAAAGAGAAGTTGTTTTTTAGTGAAGAGCAAAATAGAAGTTGTTTTTTCTAGGAAAGGCAAAAAAAGAATTTATTATCATTTGTTTTCTCTTACATATGAAACTGCTAACACCACATATGCATTTTGTTCTATGATAATATCCTCTCAGCCAGGAGGGATTTCTCACTGTTAGGTGCCAATAGCATGACTCTTGGTCGTCCACATCAATCAAGATCAGTATCACTACTTGCAGGAACACATACTCACAAGAATGACAACGTTCTTATGTGTGGCAAGTCATATCCTTTCGCTCTCGTTACTACGCCTAGCCATTTATTTTTTAGTGGTTAGATAACTTCCGTGAAAGGAATTTTTTATTCTCTTACATTCATCAATGTAACCACGAAACAATAGGAATGTTGAGCGCAAGTTGCACAAAGTATATTCATAAAGAGTACAACGATTTTGTTTTAGCCTGACTTGTCATTGAATCCTCTCTTTTTTTAGATGTAATTGTCATCGAATCCTCTTCCATAAAAAGAAATGGAACACATTTACCACAATAGGTCCCTGGCCCAAAAATTCTACATACTTTAGTTACTCACAAAATTCAATTGACATTTCGATGAATTACTCTGCTACATTACGACGTGGTTGATAAAATGTAGCTTTGACATCGTGGACCACAAACCACATGCTTAAAATTATAATCCACAAAAATATACTCTAAATAAACTTGAGCCTTTCAAACTTAGCTGATAAAACATACACACCACTCGCAGGCTGCAGCCAAAAAATAAAGAAAGGCTAAACTAATAAGGTAACTCAGTTGCTAATCCATGAAGGTGTGCCAACGCGACAGAAGGCCAAGGCTTTAGGCTTCGACTCCACATTTCGCTCGTGGTACCACACCAATTGATGGATAGCCACGCCAGATCACGCTGACGGCGACCGCCAGCCAGGTCCCACTGGCGGCGAACCCCTCCTTCCCTCTCCTTCCGTGGCGACGTGGCCGCATGCGTCCCATGCCATACTTGTGGCCCGTACGCAATGATCAGGCCGCGACCGGTGGTTCTCCCGGCGAGGCCCCGCGTCCGTGCACCGCCGGGGGCCCATCGGCCGTACCGGCGAGAGGAGCCCGGCTGCGGCGATTCGTCAGCCAGTAGCTGATGGCTCTGCCGTTTTGGTGCATTACACTATTAGTTGGCCGGTGGCCACAGTGAAACAACGTCGTCTCTTCCTGACCTTTTGGTTCCGTTAATCCACAGGCTTTGTTCAGCCACTGTTGCTGCCGCTTGTGAGCGCTCTATGGCCAGCCGGTGAATCTTTTTTTGGAAGAAGAGAGAGATGACAAACGAAGGAACCACACATAACTGGAGTAGCGTGTTAAACTCGTAAATTTTGAACATACCGTAAAGATTGCAGCAGATGGAATCTTGTATCGAAAGGGCTTTTTTTATCAGAAAAAGATCTGGATCCAGTACAAATGTACATTGATCGGAGATCATGTGTGCTTTCATTTACCCACCAAATGGTAAGTAGTGATACAACAGCATACAAATGGACCTTAGAATACATCCCCTGCCCCCAAAATTGGAAACAAAAATATATCTACAGAAACATACCCAAACGCCCAAGGGTACAGAGAACAAGTCAATTGTGATTCCTGACATCATCCTATGTGAAGTTTTCTTGAAACGAAAAACTCAGAATGCCTCTGTTTCCATGTTACTCTACATGGAAATTTAGAACATGTGTGACAGCGTCTGATTGCCAGCGTCCAGAATGATTTCATCATGTCCAGGTGTTGTGCTGTGTGCAAACAATTCATGTTAGCCATGCTCAGGAATTTGGCCAAAGTTTGTTTCAGAAGGCATCTTAAATTGATACAGTAGCACCACATATACTTACTTAAGATAGCTCAAAGCTGACATTCTGTACAGCAATGTAAAAACAAGGAGATGCAACCCAATGCTGTAGAAGAATATAAACGTCCGGGCGTATCTGTGAGAAGAGATAAATAGTTGTATATTACTCTCATCACGCTCCACTTCTTGTCAATAATGTAAAGAAACTTTTGTACTGTGCACAAGGAAGAATATAATGCAGCAAAAATATCGATAGCTCAACTGTACTCAAGGGAAGATTGATATGCATGTTTCAATCTCAAATGAGGGACTTACACCATGAGGCTACAATTAAGAAAAAATGATGGGTTTTGACAAAGCATATTGATCAAGCACATGTGATGAGCAGGGTGTTATTTCGAGATATCAGAGCCACTTTACTACCTTCATATTATTGTAGTAATAGACCCATGCCTAACTTACTGTTTCTATTATAACTTGGCTGTATCAAAAATCATACTGCACAATAAAAGGAAAAAGGAAAGCAAATTGTGAACAAAGAGATGAAGATAGTATCATACTTGTTACCAAGGAGAAAACGGCCACTACTGAGAGTGATTTTATCTCTGAAACCAAGTTCCTTGTACCGTTGATCCCTTTCCTGGGTATGCAAAAGGAAGTGTCAATAATTATGCTATACCATACATAGAAATTGTTGCTGATACTATGATAGAACACATATCCACCTTCTTTGAGAAAGCAGCAAACGGATTGATGTCATCCTCGTACATTTTCTTATACTTGGCTTCAACATCTGAAGAACCACTTTCAATATCTTCTGCATACTGCAGAGCAATATGCAACAAAGGTCAAATGCCAGAAAACATAAACAACACAAGTTTACATCAAAGAGTTATTTAGAACCTTCTTCGGTCCTCTTGAAACAATCTTGTCCTGGCTGTAGTCCTGGACGTATCTAATCTTTCCATAAAGTTGAACATTATCAGCTTTAGTCTTCTCAAGTTCTACAGTTAGCATTTCATACTTCTCTTTTAATCTCCTCAGTTCCTAATACGAAATAAAAGATGATGAGATGATCAGTGATGCAGAGTCATGCTTTACAAAGCAAAGAGGCATCATTAGATAAACTCATATTGTCCAAGAATATAAATAAGAACACCGGATATGCCTAGCATAATCCAGAAAAGCAGAGCATAACCAAAGCTGTGAAGACAAATAGCTATCTCATCTCAATATAAACTTATGCTAGCTTAGAGGTTAGCCCAATTACTGATAAAGCAAAACCACCGCATGATTTTTCAACCATAGTTCAGCAATGGAAACCAATGACCATAGTTCACCATATTGCATGTTTTTAAGCATCTAATTATCTACAGACTACACAATGATTGTTACGATCCTTTTATAGATCATAAGGGGTAAATGCCATCAAGAGGATAGTCGGGCGGCGGCGGCGGCTGATTAGAAGAGATAGGACTTAGACTGGGATGACGACCATAAGACTAGATTGATTCTTCTTCATTGCTGAATGAACTTGGATACAATCCCCATCTATATATAGATGAGGTAACTTGACTCGTAAGAAACTAACTCCAACAACTAAGGAAACTAATCTCTAAAACCCTAACGCCACTACAGTTGCACGTGGCTACAGTACCGTCCTGCGCTACAGTACCTGCTGGCTGATGGGCCCTCAACAGAGGCCCAATGGCCATGACAACGATATCACTTAAACACTAGAAAGATGTAGTGTTTCCTACTATTTCCTCAAATGTACCTCCTCAGTTTCACGTAGTCGTGCACGGAAACGATCCCTCTGGTTGCAGATGACCTTAAGCATCGAACTTTGATCCTGATCTGGTGATGCCTGCCGTGGATCAGAGCCCTGACAGTAAGAAAAGCAAAACACGAATCCAGTAATGTATTATCCTTATTGAGCAGCTAAACAGTAAGAGCTATAGTCATCCACAACATAAAGATGATTACCTAACAAATCTGTCACGCTAATAAAATGTTTCAGCACTCCATAATATGCATACTGCATATGTGCCATAAATGCTTTGTATATTATTTCAGATATGTATGTTGTTATTGTATGTATGTATGTATGATGTATGTATGTAGGCTAAACGTTAGAATATATGCAAAATTCTTGGCACATTAAAAGGCTTTTTATTGCTGTATGTATGTATGTAGGCCACATGTTAGAATACATGCAAACTTTTTGGCATATTACATACTTGTATAGTGTCTCAAATGGGCTTTGGTAAACATTTGCATATACTGCTAAAGTGCTAAATAATATTACTAAAATGTTCACAAAATCAGGTCATCAGAGCTTATGTTTTGAGGCAACCGATCATTTTATAAAGACTGTTAATAGAACACATGGTATTTCATGGCTCAACTAACCAATACAGATGCATAAACACTTACAAACAATGCCTAAACAAACTTCTGTTAGCATACCTTGAAATACACAAAAAGTATTGCAGAATTATAGTAACCTGTGATATGATTATGATAAACGAACCAAAACAAGAAACTACCTCTGATGCTTCATTTGAGCCGATTTCTTGAAGATCCCAATCATTCAAAAGTGAGGACCTCCTATCAGTTGAACTGTAGCCCTGCAACGGGGATAATAAATATTAATCAGATATCTTTAAAAAATAAACTAGAGAATAACATAGCAACCTAAGGCTTCTAACATCTGAATTACATAATTATGTAGGTATATCAACATAACACGCACTGGGATAGCAGCAATTACATACTAAATGCAGAAGAGATGTATCCATGGAGGTAAATATCTATAAAGAATCAAGGTTCAAGGATTAACTGGCACCAAGGCAATTCAAAAAGAGGTATGATATCAACCTTTAGTATGTCATCCTCGAGCTTCAAAATCAATTTTTGCTGTTCCTCAACCTTTGAAGATAGCTCGGTGATCTTTTTTCAGCTTCCTCAAGAAGATTTGACTTCTCTGATATTTTGACCTTTACAAATATGAACAACTCATCAACCAGTTCCAGATAAAGATAGTTAAGAGCATCTTGAAATTCTGGATGAGAAAAGTTGGTATGCTTGTAGAAAAAATGCCTAAAACACAGATTCATATCCAAAATTGATGCCAACCTTCAGTTGTGTCAGTTCATGCTCCATTTTACGGTTCTTATCGAGAAGCAATGCTTCCAACTTGCTCATTTCTTCACCATTGGTTGCTAGCTCCCAGTCTTCAGCTTCAATGGAGTTGTAACCAACTGCCTATTGGAAGAGATACTGGTATCAGCAGGAATAAGGATGAAACAAAGAAAAGATAGTGGAGCCAAATGTAGCAATGATAAAATATACAATTTATAGAACCGGATCTCCAACGTACTATTTGAGCACCAAAAGGAAACAGAACAATGGGAATTATCTATTCGTAGTTGCAACGAAGAAAGGTTGAAACTAGAAATTGCATTCAGATACTGCATATGAGTTACAACCATATGAAAAGAATCTGGTTGTCGCAATTATTGCAGTTTACTTAGAAATTCACATAGTTGGATGGTTGTAACAAAAAAATAGGGGTTATTACAGTATTATTGCTGTAGGCAGAAGTATTTTTCTTGTTAATACCTGCAAAATCTGAACCTTTTTCTTCAGATCATCTACTAGTTTTCTAGTAGGCCTTTCTTGAAGTTCTCTCTTCAATTCCATAAGAGCACTTTCCTACAAATCAAAGAGTAATTATTCAATCTAAGAAAAAGGAAGGTAAAGTACAGTTGCATATAAAGAAAAAAATCCAAGAAATAAGCATGGCCCACTGGTTTACATTTCAAAAGAAACTGAAATAATATATGTAACATCTTTGTCCCTCAACAGAATTGTTTTGTTATTGTTCATGTATTATATGACTATATGAGAGGAATGGACATCTGAAGGATATCGTCAAGTCTATCCAACTGACGCATAACAATAACTGAGGTAAATAAAGAATGCCATGTGAAGAATGGTTAAAAAAAATTACTGGACTAAATTGAGACAGTAGATTATAACAGATTATTACATAAACAAGGTATAATCCACGTATGAAGTCTTTGGTATTTAGTAGTCAGCAAAATACCGAGTAATTTAAGAATGCCAATCACAAGTTTATTTAGGATAATATTCTTTGATAAGTTAGTACCTTTTCAGAGAGTAAAGCAGTCAACTTCTTCAGCTCATTCACATGCATTTCTCTCTCATTTGATAAGGTACCTTCAATATTGCGAAGTTCTGCATTCAACTCTGAGATAATCTTCTCCTTAGCATTCAAGGAACTTTCAAGTATATCACTTGATTCCATGTAATCACTGCAAAATTATATAGTTCAGCTATGAATTCTGCTTAACTGCTCTCATCTTCAACAGACCACTTTAGGTAATGCACACTCATTTATCACTTTGAGTATGTACACAATCATCCTAAGATACCGTAAACAAACTACATCAAATCAAAAGGTAGAGAAGGAACAAATGCTTTTTAGAATATTTATGACAATACTTTGTACTAGTACTAGAAATAAAACTCCCACTATTAAACAGAAGCACTACCGAAAGGCACACATCACAGGTGCATCAACCAGAAATTATTTAGATTCCAAAAACTACACTTTAACTCTTTTTTATAGTGTATTAGACAATACACTGAAATGAGGACACAAACTGACCTTTGGTGTGCATCTTCGTTAGTCGTCTGCAACTGGGAACGGAGATCTCCCTGTAGGAAAAAGGAAAAATGGGAAATGATATTTCATGTCATGACTCATGAACTGAATGAGCAATTATAGGTTTTGACATTTAGATCAACGTGGCGGATGCTATGCACTATGTCTAGCAAGTAGCAAGTTTCGACATTTGTAGTTTTGTTGATTATTATCGCCAGAACCACCAACACATGGCTGGTGGTGACCATAACCAGAGCACGTTGGACCTTATGCAACCAGAAAATCTGAAACTATAATTGGCAATCAAAAGGCTACCTTTTCCCTCTCGAGACTAATTAATCGTGCTTGAGCCCGTTCAACTTCATCCATCAGAAGGTTTACTTCAGACTCCTTGGCAGCTCTGTCTTCCTCTGAAAGAAGTGGTATACTTCAACTCACTAGAACCTTTAGAAAAATGATATGCCCATTCACAAGATGAAGGCAACAAAGCTTGGAAAGAAACCTGATTGAGTGCGAAGCTCAAACAATTGGCTTTGTGCTGATTCGTGTAGCTTCTGCATATTCTTTACACTTTCTGTAGCTTGCCTTAGTTGGTCCTGCAATGCTTGTTCCCTGCAATCACAACAAGCTAAAGGTCAAAATATATAGTACAACTCATCACATATGAAGTAGTCTTTAACGTCATGCACCACTTCTGTTGTGCAGTTGGGATGCTAACAAGCAAATTCTTTATTAGCGTACCTTTCTTTAAGGGCTTCAAGTGTTTTCTGACTATCTTCAGCCATGCTTCGCTGCTTCATTTCAACCATCTCCCTCACTTTCTCCTCCATCTAAAATCATAAAAACTTTAATTGGAGTGAAAAAAAACATATGCAAAGTAAAAGAGGAAACTCAAGTTTCGAGAAATAAAGATGCTGATTATTTAAAATTATCTGCAGTGTGAACTATGTGCATCAAGATGCCAAACCTTAATTATTCCTACTGTAATTAGGAAAAATATAACATTTCACTCACTATCATTCTTTTGGAACATGTTTTAATAAAGGTAACAGAACAAACCTGCTGTTCTAGTTGGCGGTTTCGCTCCTCAAGTCGTCTTATTGTTGCCTGCTGATTCTTCAAGTGTGCAGCTTCAGCACGGTATTCCTCAAGCTCTAGTTTCATCTTACGATTTTCAGTCTCCAGTTCAGATAGTTTCTGGTCTTGATCCTGCAAGCATTGAGAACATTACCAATAGAATTTTACTGATTCAAACCCAGCTATCATATTCAGATGAGCTTACTGGATGTGTTTTTCCATGCCAGTACAAGTTACTGCTATATTTTTCAGTTTGACAGCTAACCACCTAGACTTTTCAATGTTAAATCAGCACATTTTCTTGCAATAAACTAGCCTGCTTCTACAAATTGGTGATTTGATTGAATAGGCGTCGTATAAGAATTCTGAATATTGCTCATATGAAAATATATTGTATCTGGTGAAATATAATGAGATGATAAACGATTATTTCCTTAATGATGACATGCAATATTCTAGCGTTGGAAAAATCAATAATAGTTTTGTCCTCAAAATCTGCAGTATATTTGCAAATGAGAGAGACTAGATATTCACTGTAAACAGACACACATGTAATTTCTTTGCCTCGGGTGTTTGGGGTATGTGTGAGTGTTGTACTCTCTTATTCTATTAATGAAATGATACGCAACTGGAAAAGAAAAAGAGCGACTAGATGAGCAAGAACAATATAGTTGAAATAACATACCGCCATAGAAGCAAGAGCCGGATATGGGTCGGGAGCTTCATAAAGTTTCTGGTAGATATTTAGAAATGCATTTTCTCCAAACTTTGCTCTCTTTGTGAGGTTATCCACTTCCTCTTGATAGCTCTTCAGCAAAGAGTTGAATAAACTCAGCTTCTCATCTGGAGATGCCTTTTTGAAATCCCGAGTGTTCTCAGCAAGCTTACGTCTATTTTTTTGGCTGGTCTCTTGATTCTCCGCAATCTTTAAACCTTGCTCATCCAAACCAATCCTTTCCTTCTCCAAATCGAAGTCTATTGTGCACAATAAGAAAAAGTAGGATTTTTATCATTGATAATGTTCCACAGCACACGTCGACCCATAGGCAAAGTTATGTCATAGTTGTAAGCCCCAACATGGAGACCAGAATAAGCAATGAAATAGATAGCTAACTGAAATACTTAGTAAAAAAAGACACAATGTATGGAGAAACTGATAAGATGCAAATGTCTGCCCCCTTTTATGCAGATTGTTGCTGGTTTACTGCAAACTGTAAACCCTGAACCTATGGACGACTATTGTAGAATAGTAGAAGCTCCACATACAAGCTTGAACTGGAGACTAAAGCATTTTGCTATTGAAATATTTTTAATGATTGTGCTCGGTCGACAGTTACATTGTGTTTAAAGGTTGCAGTGACTCGCGGAAGTAAGCAGAGCAAAACATAGTAGATAGTAATCGAAAGGCAGTGACTCGCAGAAGTAAGCAGAGCAAATCATAGTAGATAGTAATCAAAAGGCCAAATGCAAGTTTGCATATCAGGGCAATTAAGATCAACAAAGTCCAGCAAAACCAACAGCTGCGGACCAATTACGGGCCGGCGCAACTGGGAATCGAGCGATTATTCACAGCTAAAGCTGCACGATCCATCCCAGCTGCTACCCGGAGATAAGCAATTCGAACCTACACCGCCCTACTCGACGAACGACTAGGGTAGTATCGAGGCGCACCTTTCCAGAAGCTGCAGACGACGGCAAGCGGCGACGAAATACCCGCTGCCGCCGACGACTGGGCCGGGGAGGTGGGGGTGGCGGCGGCGAGCGGTCGCGATCCGACGCACCCGCCTGGGCCGGCGAGGGCTCCATGGGCGCGGGGTTCGTCGGGGTTCAGGGATCTGGACGCCTGGATCTGAACCCGGGATGCGATGGTGTGAATGTGTGATCTACTACTTCAGAACTGGGTTTCGTGTTAGTTGCCAGAGCAATTGTGTTCGGTGTGCGCGTGGAGAAGGCGACCGGGACGGGGAGGCACTTTTGGTTTGATCTTGATCCAAGTGCAAGTCATCGGGCGCCTTCCGATGTGCACAGTGGAGTTGAGCACACTGCTTCCTGAACTGTAACACACACTAACGTTAGCGTGTTTTTTTTTGCAACAATGTGTTTTTAGTTTTTAGAACGATAGACCGCAGCGTTTTTCGGTATCTAACATATTTTGGCACGCTCGACATTTTTCCTTGGGGTTAGGATAATAGGCTTAATTCAAATTAGTCAACGAGAAAAATGTTTTTTTTAAGGCAACGAGAAAAATGTTTGGAGGTAGTATCAGTTAGCTTTCTGGCCAGTGGAAACAGAAGGAACTACTAATGAAAGCGTTGAAGACCTCAAGAGGTGATATTGTTCCAATTCGTATTGATATAAAAAATACGTTTCTCCATAAATTCCGAAAAGAACAAATGTATATAACATACTTCCATGTATCTTACAAATCCTTTGTTTCAATTTCAGCACTGCCAAAAGGAATTTAAATTTTTAACCCCTTTACTCGGTTCACAATCTGAAAAAAAAATGTCTATACTCAGCCGTTTTGGGCTGTAATATTATTGGGTTCTGGAAGCAACTTAGTCCATGCCTCCACTGCTTTCAGGACGGCCCAAGTCCATAGCCCATCATATATAGAATTCCAAGTTGATGAAAATTGAGACGGACAGAGCATTCTATTCTAATTTTCGAATCGGAACTTGTACTATTCTGCTTCCAGAAAAAAATAAGATACCACAACACGTTTTCCTAGCATAAATACTTAGGGAGGGATCCGATAAACTCTCCTCTCACTACAGTTACCAGATTTTATTCGCAGTCAATCTGGAAGTGGCATAGTTCTAAAGACCTTACATTCAAATATAATCTGGGGTACCGGGCACAGCCGGTCCCAGCTCCAGCCATGAAAAAAGTTTTCACAATAATGTGCAGCATTTGCAGCTAAATTTAGCTGTGCGCCGCCGCCAGCTTTGCTCCTGCTCATGAATGGACAGTTTTCGGCAGTTGGGCTTTCGAGTTGTCGCGGGGCCTGCGAGTCGATCGGGATCCCACCGGAAACCTTTGGACGCCGGAGGACGGAGGCCAGGTATACAGGTTGGCTTGAACACTCGCACGTTGCTGGCTTGCTGCGTCACCGCCTGTTCGTCGTTCGTTTGGTTGGGGGAACACATCTCGCCATGATTCGTGAAGCGTGACCTAACCAATGATAGCAATTCGTATGGCTTAGAAGGAGTCACTCAGTTTATGCATTTATGGTTACAGTGAATAGTTTTTAAAAAAGACGACAAATGATGATCAAATTTGCCCTGATTGAGATTGATTCATCGTCAGTTGCAATCGGGTAGTCCAAGCTCCAGTTCATGTCGACGGCGAAATCTGAAGTGGAACAGCTATGCCGCATGCTAAACTGAGCACAGGAGCCGTTGTCACGCACGCACTAGTGCCCTGCGCATTGTCTTAAAAAAACTGGGTTATTCGCCTGCTTTCTAGGTGGGAATCTAATTAACATATGGCTGTGGCAGGGCGCTAGTGTCATGTGATATATAATTATGCTGAAATGATACTAAACGACTGAGCTATACAAACAGATTATCGTAGAGGATAGTATCGCGCTGAGAAGAATAAAGTTATGTGCTCCTATTCTTTTACAATAACAATTGTAATATACTACACAAGACGTGATATGTCGCATATAATGTATCTTTTATGTGAACAAAAATGGTGTTTCCTAGAATATTTGCCTACTAATAAAATTAAATAAATTTTATGAAGTTTGCTATTATTCGGATGAACATGTAGAATCCATACAAAATTTATAATATATGGTAAAATTTGCTGTATTTTTTTGAAATTAATATGAATGCTGCAGTATTTTAACTCCATGTGATGGTAGAATTTGCTGTGTTTTTTTGAAATTAATATGAAAGCTGCAGTATTTTAACTCCATGCTATGGTAAATTTGTTGTGTTTTATTGAAATTAATATGAAAGCTGCAGTATTTTGAAATTCTTTAATTTTATGAACTTCTACTGTATAAAAAACTTTGGAGCGAGTTAAAATCCGCTAGGCAGCCACGTGTATATCTAAGCAATGGCTCTTTTTGTTTAGCAAAGCAATGGCTGTTTTTGTTTCCGTGCCTGGCAGGCACCTCTATCAGTCTCTTTCGATCCGGTCAGGACTCCACCAGGACTTGCCCGTCTTCCTCAGGAGATGCCTATAAAAAGCAGGATCCGATTTGCCTAGCCAAACCGTCGCTCCGTGATTCCTCTCCTCCGGCAAATTTCCGGCCGCCTCTTCTATACATAGGCAGCAACCTCCCACCCTTCTCCCGAGCCCAGCCCATTCGCGCGCCGAGGCGTTCGCACACCTCGCCGCGCTATATCCCCGGGCGAGCCCGTCCTCTCGCCGCGCGTCCTTCGCCATCCGCTCCACGCCCTTGCGCCAACGGTTGCGCGGGCAGGCCCTCGCCCAGGCTGCACGTTCCCCCTAGGAGAGAGACAAAAGGGAGCGGTCAGGGCAGGGCAGGATGCTGGGCTTCAGGACGCAGATGCCGTGGTCGTCGGCGCCGGCCGAGCCGCTGTGCGACGCCGCGGCGGCCGTCGTGGCGGCGCGGCGCGGGATGGACACGCCGCTGACGGCGGTTGCCGAGGCGTTCGAGGAGCTGGCGCGGGGGATGGCGGCCGACGGCGGGGAGCTCCGCCTCGCGCCATTCGGCGACACATGCGCGCTCGTCTCCGTGCTCTTCAGCTCCCTCGGCATGGCGTTCAGGTTCGCCGAGATCGAGTACGTCGCCAAGGTGAGGGACCGATCCTCTTTTTTCGCTTCGGTTTTGATATTTTTGCCTCGCTCGTGCCGTTACTTCGATCCCTGCGGCGAAAAATCCTTTTGATTTGATTTTTTTATGATCCTTTTGATTTGATTTGATATGTCGACGAGATGAAATCGTGCGAACGACGCGTCGATTACGGTTTTGACTTTCTCAGATCTTGCAGCCGTCCACCGCCCTTTGCTCTGAATTCGATTATTCTGTTTTCTTTCTGAATAAAGAAATATTATAAACTTTACATTCTTTTCCTTCACGAAAGCCCCTGGAAAGAACGTTGCCGCGTTGATGTTGACTTGTAGTCGATTGCTTCTGGACTCTTTGGGGGATTTCAATGGTCGGCGTCAATATCATAATCAAAATTGGCTTAGGTTTCCCTTGATGAATAGTCTGTCTAACCGTTTTCCCGTGTGGACAAATGGTCCATCCAGGTGAACGACCTCATCGGTGCGGGCAAGTCGTACAGCACTCTGAACGACATCCTCGACAAGGACGTTGAGAACGACTGTGTGAAGAAGCAGGGCAGCCACTCCCGGAACCTACGCAGGGTCCGCCTCGGCCTCGGCCTCATCAAGGCTCTCTTCGAACAGTTCCTCGCCACCGAGTAAGGATCCTCCTTCCACCCAACAGCTCATCACGAATCTGAACGTATCAGGCCAGCTAGGCCGCTTGTCTGAATCTTAGGGCATCAGATTTGCCCAGCAATGGAGTGCCTTGTCATCCATCCTCTGTGACAAATATTTGATACGGAAATGGTTGTCAGATTGCTAAAAAAATGGCGACTTATTGCCAACTGGTGCTCTTGAGCTATGCTGTAGTATAATTGTCGAGTAGTGCATTGACAGGTAGTAGTTTCCTCCACTTATACAGATGATTGACAGGCTGTTCTGTCTCTGGCACTTGTGTTTTTCAGTGGTTGTTCGTTGTATGATGCTGCCACGACAGCTTACGGGCAGGTTTGCGCACCATTTCATAGCTGGGCAATCAGAAAGGCTGTTGGTGCTGGAATGTACACACTTCCAAGCAGGGAGCAGTTGATACTGAGGTTGAACGAAACTGGTAAGTTAATAAGAACAAAAACGATCTTCATTCCATTAGATAACAATGCCGGACCCAGTTCTGGCAAGACCATCTTCGTCGTGTGAATTGACCTGTATTGCTTGTTGCAGATTCCTCTGTGCAGAAGGAGATGAGGAGATACATTGATGCTTCTAGTCCAATTATAGAATACATCGATAAACTTTTCCTCTCAAGGAACATTAGCCTAGACTGGTGAACAGAACCGGATATTACTTCTCTAGCTTGCTGACAAGAGCTGCTCTTGATGCCATCGATTTGTTCTGTTCATAGTTACAATTTTAGCCTTGGGTGGCGGAGGCTCCCTTTTCTCCTTTGTTGCACGCACTCCCTAAACGAATGTATTGTACAACAGCATATGGTAATTTTAGTATGATCAATGATACATCGTTTTTTCCCCGCTATATGTGTGAACTGTGGAGAAATGAATGGATAATATAATTAAGTGGGCGCTTGACTACTTGGTTAATCAAGAGTTTGCTTTGTATCAACGTTTAGTATCAGTATATCTCAGACAGGCTCTCCTGTGCTAAGGCCATTCTCAATGGGAGTTTCATAAGCATTAAATGAGGCGCACATCAGCTAAAATGATGACATGGCAAGGTAATTAATATGAAAGAGATTAAATGAGTTTCATGGGGATGAAACTCATTTAGCACTGTTTCATAGGTATGAAACTCTAATGAAACTTCCATTGAGAACAAAAAGTTTCATCATAACATATTTTGACCAATCCGATTGCAACAAATATATGTTAATTTAATGCTACAACTTGCCTATAAAATCGTGAGATGAAACCGTGCATTGAGAATAACTATTTCATCCACCAAATCATATCTCCAAATCTGATGTGACACTCTTAGTAAGTCCGAGATGAAACTATGCACTGAGATTGGCCTAAAGAGATTTGGCCTTCCGAACAAAGATGGGAGATTTCCTTTCATTTTCTGCTGTCTGACCAGTTCTTTTAAGAGAATATTTGTCCTGTACTGTTAGGTGAATCATCCAATGAACCTTAGGTCGATATCGATGGAGAGTGTCATCACACAGTTATCGAGAAGAAATTCTTAAGAACCGTGCAGGTGGAGGGTCATGGTGATGACACTCATCTCTCATCCCATGACACTCCTCTCTTCTCTCTCATGCCATGTCAGCAAATTTAATGCTCATAACACTACCATGACACTCCCATTGAGACTGGTCTTATAATTTCTGATTAATGCATCTTGTATTTCAATGGGCCAACTGATAAGCTCATTAAAATATCAAGAAAGTGGTGCCCATTATGGAGTTGAAGGATTAGCCCGAGAATGTTGCCAGTGTCATCGTGAATCGTGGCAGTGCGTCCATCACAGTGCCTGAAACTGTGATGGATGTAATGTGAGGCCTGAAAAACCTCATGAAAGATTTAGTGCCTAATGAACAATTAGAGATGACAGCTGATTCCAATGGCATGGGTCAAGAGATGAATAAGTTACTGGGCTTTAATATCGAAACTGGGACAATAAGCTTGTTATATGTTTTCTCCAATTTTGGCTTTATTCCATTCTGTTATGTTATACTCCCTAGAATATTAGCATTTCAACCAAAAGAATGAACTACAAATCCTTATATAAACTTCAAAAATTAAAATAGGGAGGGAGTATTATACTTCTCGATAATGGTGCATCTCTTTCTCTTCTGTCATGCTTAGACAAATATATTACGCCGTGGTGGTGAATATATGAAAACATATCTAAAATAAAAACTCGGCATTGGGATCTACTAAAAGTTAGAGGTGTCTTGAAGCTAATATCTTACCCGGAAGAGGAAGTTGAAAGTCATGTTCGATAAAAAAAAGTAAATAAATCGGCTATGTTTGCACTATGTTCTTTTCGCCTACATCTGCTTTGTTAAATCTAATCCTTAAGTAATGAGCCGAAGCATAGTGTTTTAGGTGCTGTCTGAATTTTGGATTTTGTGGTTTGAATGGGTTCTGTGTTATTTTTGTTATGGCAACTAGAGTCTGTTCACATGCATTTATTTTGCAGACTGTCGTTCTCTTGTCAATAATTTATTCTTTGCGAACCAATTGCGGGTGCGGTAGTCATCAGCAATCTAGTACTACTAGTTTATTCTTGAATATCTGCTTGTGGTCACACACAGACACACACACACGCACAGCAACGGCCGCGCGCGACGAGTACGATCTTTCGGCCCAAGCTCCTGGGGAAAAGAAAAGAAAAATCTTATCTCATCTTCTTCCAGCTCCAGAGAAGTATCGACAGCCAGGAGCTGCGCGCCGCGCTCCAGACTTTCCACGTGAACTCACACGCTCAGGCTCATACTGCCCGGCCGCCTCCAGCCTCATGTCTCTCCTCACCTCCCCCACGCCGTTCGGCACGGCCGTCGCCCGCCGCCGCTCTGTCCCGGCCGGGGCAGTCCTGCCCCCGCATGCCGCCGCGGCGCCCTGCACGTGGCGCTCGCGCGCCGGGGCGGCGTCTCGTCCCGCACGCAGCGGCGCCTCGAGGAGCGCGGCGGCAAGAAGCGTGGCGGCGGCAGCGTCACGGCACCCGCGCCGCCCGGCGTGGACGAGCAGGTGGGGGAGGAGCCGGCTGAGTGGGAAGGTGAGCCGTTGGGGTTCGAGGTGTCGACGGAGCCCATGCCGGAGCTACAGGACCCGGACACGCCCGACTTCTGGGAGGGGCCCCAGTGGGAGCCCCTTGGCTTCTTCGTGCAGTACATGTGGGCGTTCGGCGTCGTCTTCGGTGTGAGTAGCTCCTCTTTATCCATTGTTGGTTCTCGGTTTTATGCCCTTGATGTGTGCTCTTGATTTAGTGTCATTCCTGCTATTAGTAGAATGCTCAAATAAAACATTTTGTTCAGAAATATCGCTCTACTTGGACACCTTCGTGGCTCCATGTTGAATTGCTCTACATATGAAACACAAAACTGGCCAATTCTTATGTAAACCGTCATCTTAGTATAGTTCTGTAATTGATACTGTCAATTTGAATGCTTAGCATGACCAAACTTATTATGTTTGCTGTATCTGGACTGAAAGAGCTTCCTTCCAGCAGCTAATCGTAATAGGTGGAAAAAACAATGTGTTTGTCTTGCTGAAAACATACTTGAAGTCTCGTCTTTGCATACTAAGTTACTAACCAGAACTAATTTAGTGTCTCTTTGCTCAGTTACATTACTGAATGGCTCAGTTACATTACTGAATGAACCATGAAGCTGTCCTGAACCCTATTCTTTGTTGACTGGCAATTGGCATATATCATTCTTGATTTTGATTTCCTATGAAGATGTTACTCACACGAATCCTCGATTATACATGTTAAATTTCTTCTAACATAGAGGAGTGACCGTTATTTGTCGGTTCTCACTTGTGAATCGATGTGGCTACTTGTGCAGCTCGTTGCTTGTGGTGTCGCCGTGGCTACCTACAACGACGGGGCAACAGACTTCAGGGACACTCCTGCTTACAAGGAATCGCTCCAGTCACAGGAGTTCCCTGAGGAGCCAGAATCATCAGGTGCTGATGTGTTTGAAGGTAATCCAACTGAAGTAGCACCAGCTCTTGAGTAGGACCATCAAGGAAAACAAAGGGATGAAAAGATGATGGCTCTCTATTTTAGCTATAGCCTGTGAGTAGGGGACGTCTCACGATAGACAGTACAAGTTGCAAAAGGTTTTGCTGAAATGTTGTTGCTAAGAAAATTGTCTAGATAAAATCTAGATGGCTAGTGCTGATGAAATTGTCTGTCTTTTCCCCTGAATAGTAGAAAAGAGAAAGGGAGCAACACATTGCCACGTTTCCTGCTTGTATGTTACATCAAAACCCATTCCTGTGACAGGGTTTTTACAACGCACGTATGTATCCCAGGGAAATGTATAATTCGAATGAATTCCACGCGTTACATGCCGTATACCTTTTTTCTTAAGAATGTAGCACAATACATACTATTTTCTAGAAAATTTGCAGTGTTAGTGTGGTACTAGAAATGTCCTGCTTTAAATTGCATATGCAATTGCTCCACCACAACCGTTTGAGAATGCCCATCAACTTCTGAATTGTTGGTACGTTGGTGCTTTGGCGCATCTGATTTGTGCATACAAAGTTACAGACTGCTGTTGATTGTCTCCTCGAAAAGGCCCTGGATGTTCGAGGCTCTCATGCTTGGCTCAACCGTTGGAGTCCCAACCAACAAATACCCACGGGACGTGCCCCGGAGCGCAGACAAAGCGCGTCGCCGGAATGGAATTCGTTTCCCACACAGACAGGGCACCGTGAAAAGTGGACAGATCTACGCATGTCATGCTTCTTTGTACTAGTTCTGATCTAGTGCTCTTCCTGAGTTATGGCATGGCTTTTCATGATCCGAGACAAAAAGCAGGCCGGGAAGGCGAGGCCGGCCCCTTTGCCGAGCTCTCTCACACGATCCATGGCGCCGGCAGTTGCGCACGAGAAAGCTTCACGAGGCAGCCCCTATATATGCGAGCTGTGCACTGGCCATTCCCCGGCAACTGAAAGACACGAACACGTTCCAAGCCCCGTTCTGCTGAGAGAGGGAGGGACACGGGCTGCGGACGCGATGACTGCTGCAGAGGACGCGGCGCAGCTGGTGTCCCTGCTGGCGCCTCTGCTCGTGGTGGTGCTCGTCGCCGCGGTGATCGCGTCGGCGTGGCGCGACGGCGCCGTGCGCGGGGTGGAGGCCCACGTGGACGAGCGGGCCGCGGAGTGGGCGCGGTACGTGTTCGGCTCGGAGGCCGCGGAGTTCGCCGCGGCGAGCTCGCCCGCGGCGGCGTTTGACGCGGGGCACGGCTGAGGTAGAGCGGAGCGGTGCGGCGTCGCGTACAACAATGCTGGCAGTTCACCATGTGCCGGTGCGCGTGTTCGTTTATACTAGTATGCGATTGATTTATCAAGCGATGCTTTTAGCGAGTTGTCTAATTAACTGCGTCTTGACTATAGCGTCGTCCGTGTACGGGATCAAATATTACGGATCCCGTTAAGATCGTTGCAAATGTCATTGTTGTTTGCTGCGCGACCGCAGCAAATAAGTTCGTTGTTACCGTGTCGTGATGTAAGCTCAGGGAATTACCCAGAGAACAAGGTAATCACTTGATTCGTGTGTGCCTTCCCGATCGATGTGTCCTAATTCCTAGTAAACTCCAAAGAGTATACTGAAAATGATTAACTACTTCATCGCAGGAAAAAAAATGATTAACTACTAGCCAAATAATGGCAAGGCCTCAACTTTACAGGAAATGTTTAGATAATTTAGGGTGTGTTTATTTCCTCCCTCTAAAATTTAGCACTGTCACATCAAAGAGAATTTTATTATTAAAATTTAGCACTGTCACATCAAAGAGAATTTTATTATTTATGAATGTTTTGATCAATTTAATGATAAAATCCTTTTGACAGATTGGTGCTAATTTTCGAGATGAATCTAATGAGCTTAAGTAATCTATGTTTTGCTAAAGTGATGCTACAGTAACCGTCTTCTAATCACGACTTAATTAACCTTATTAGATTCGTCTCGTACATTAGTCTATAAGCATGTACTTTATTTTATAATTAAATTTTATTTAGTACTCGTAAAAGTAAGATTCTTTTTGATATGACAGCTATAGAATTTAGACCCCAGGAAACAAACACATCCTTAGTGGTCTGAACAATAAAAAAACACTACAGCTTGTCGCCTAGAAAATTCTATATATATATATAGCTCGTTGACGTCATCGTCGTCAAAAACTTTCGAGCACCAAATTCATTTAGCCTCTTAATCACTGGTAAATTAAACTTCATAACTTTATAGCACTAAATGGATGTTCAACACCATTTCAAATCGTTACTGGTGCATTTAAGTTTACTACACTATTATATCGAGATCAGATAGATGTCTCTATGTAAGGTTAAACAGAACTATTGCACATTTGTCACTCTTCTTGAGTATGTGAAAGCATCTGACAAATTATTCGCTAACTTGGCAAATGAATTATCCTTTGAACTTCTTGCTCACATTATTTTGTACGAGGATCAAAGTGAGATAGTGGTAATTCATTCCAACTGATTTCTTTATTTAGCTGCTTATTCTCTCCCCCTGTTGTTAGACTGTCTGCACCGGCGAACGGCATGCGACCCTGCAGTACGGGGATGCCGTAAAAACGCTGCACCGGAGAACGCTAAACCATCCGCTTCGACGCGGTTTGCTCCCGGTTCCGCCAAATCGAGCGCAGATAGCGAGGGACGTTACCTGTCGACGTGGCCGGGGCCCGCGCGCCATCCCAACCGCTCCCTGCCGCCCAAGCTCCTCGCAGCTGCTGCCGCCTCCGCAGATGTCATGCTCCATTGACGCAGCCTAGCAAGAGAGAAAAGGAGAGAAAAGGTGAGAAAATGAGAAAAAAGAAAGGAAAAGAAAAAAAGAAAAGGGAGAAAAAATTATAATTATTTTGAATAATAAATCTGGATGGCTAACTAGTGTAGAAGGGAAAGAAGTGAAAAAGAAAAGAGATGAGAGATAAAATGGTAGTTGGAGATGGTTGAATAAAATATTGAGTAGTTAATATAGAGGATGGATATAGAGTATGAACGATCGCAGTGAAACCTGGATATAGAGAAGAGAATCTTGCTGACTAGGACGGAATATTCCTTTTAGAGGATGAAAATAGAGTACCACGAGTGCAGATAGTCTTAGGAAATCTGATTCATATACAATCTGCGAATCTTGCTGTAAATAAATCCCCGTTGATGGTTCAAGATATTTTATAATTGAGGGGGACTCATAGCCGATACAATGAGAGCATTGGGTATTTATATATAAAAAAGTTTCATTCTAGCTTATTTGTCACAAAAAAGCAAAAAAAAGAGAAAATTCTATCATCAAGCTAAATTACTATATCTTATAAGAGCTCAACCTCCTCCTCTCACGTATTCATTGTTGATAAATGACACCATGGGACACAACCACACAGGAGCTAAGAGGAGTGTTGGTATACGTTTTTCTTTTTAATAAAGGAGCAAGGTTCCCGCCTCTATAACCGGCAGAGGTGTACACAACGAAATTAGTGTTGTTATATGTGAGAGGGATTTTCGTTTTTGAAAGGGTATGGATCTGATTGGTCAATATAAATAGATCAAAGATTCAAATGATAACTGAAAGATTTCGTTGACCCAGATGATCATCCACTAATAATTTACATTGCAAGTGATCATCCACTAATAATTTATAGCGCAAGTGTCACTTTAACAGTTTGTATAGACCCGGACGATTACCCCAATAATTAAGTTCCAGAATGCATTTACAAATTTTGATTCTAATGATTTACTACTAGTAGAACGGTAAAGACCTTACATGATGTTTATTTACATGAACGATTTTCTGCGAGCACCCAGAATGCACGTCACTAGAAAACTCTACACGCGGCAGCTCGCGAACGATCTACAGCTCGTTGACGTCGTCATCGTCTCCCTCGCTGGCAGCACCCGCGTCACCACCACTCTTCTCGTACACCTGCTTGATGATGGGGCTGCAGACCTGCTCCACCTCCTTGAGCTTCTCCTCGTAGTCCTCCTTCTCCGCCGTCCGACCCCCGTCCTGCTCCTCCAGCCACTCGAGCGTCTCGTTCAATGCCGCCTCCATCTTCTCCTTGTCCTCCTCGCCGATCTTACTTCCCATGCCACCGGCGTCCTTCAGGGTGGACCTCATCCGGTACACGTAGTTCTCGAGGCGGTTGCGCGCGTCGACGCGCTCCCTGACGCGGCGGTCCTCCTCCGCGAACTCCTCGGCCTCGCGCACCATCCGGTCGATCTCCTCCTGGCTGAGCCGGCCCTTGTCGTTGGTGATGGTGAGGGACTCGGCCCGGCCCGCGGCCTTGTCGCGCGCGGTGACGTGGAGGATGCCGTTCTCGTCGACCTCGAAGGTGACCTCGATCTGCGGCACGCCGCGCGGCGCCGGGGCGATCCCCGTGAGGTCGAACCGGCCCAGCTCGCGGCAGTCCCTGGTGAGGCTCCGCTCCCCCTCGAACACCTTGATGGACACCGTGGTCTGGTGGTCCTCGTACGTGGTGAACACCTGCGATTTCTTCACGGGGATCCGCGTGTTCCGCGGGATCAGCTTCGTCATCACACCGCCCGCCGTCTCGATGCCCAGCGTCAGCGGCGTCACGTCGAGCAGCAGGAGATCTGTCGGCGGGCATTGTCAGAGGAACAAGTCACCCGTGCAATTAATTAATTAATTACGAGCACGAGCAGGTGGATTAGTGGATTACCTTTGGTCTCCGCGCCGCCCTCGCCGCTGATGATGCCGCCCTGGACGGCGGCGCCGTAGGCCACGGCCTCGTCAGGGTTGACCCCCATGTTGGGCTCCTTCCCGTCGAACAACTCCGTGAGCAGCTCCCGCACCTTGGGGATCCTGGTGCTCCCGCCAACCAGCACGACCTCATCGATGTCCGACTTGTGGAGCTTCGCGTCGGCAATGGCCTTCTTGACAGGCCCCAGCGTCTTCCTGAAGAGGTCCATGTTGAGCTCCTCGAACTTGGCCCTGGTGAGCGTCTCGGACAGGTCCACCCCGTCGAAGAGCGCCTCCACCTCGACGCGCACCTGGTGCTGGGTGCTCAGCGCGCGCTTGGCGCTCGCGCCGCAGCTTCCCCAGCGCGCGCGCGTCCTGGCTGATATCCCTGCCGTGCTTGCGCCTGACGAGCCCGATGAAGTGGTCCATGACGCGGCGGTCGAAGTCCTCCCCGCCGAGGTGCGTGTCCCCGGCGGTGGCCAGCACCTCGAACACGCCGCGGTCCAGGCTGAGCACGCTCACGTCGAACGTGCCGCCGCCCAGGTCGTACACCACCACGTTGGCCTCCTGCTTGCGGTCCAGCCCGTACGCGACGGCCGCCGCCGTGGGCTCGTTGATGATGCGCGCCACGCGGAGCCCCGCGATGGTGGCCGCGTCCTTGGTGGCCTGCCGCTGCGCGTCGTTGAAGTAGGCCGGGACGGTCACCACCGCGTCGGCGACGCGCTGCCCGAGGAAGGACTCCGCCGTGTCGCGCATCTTGCCCAGGATCATCGCGCTGATCTCCTCCGGGCTGAACGCCTTGGGGTCCCCGCCCTTCATGGGCACCTCCACGTACGGCTTCCCGCCGCGGTTCACCACCTTGTAGGGGAGGTACTTGATGTCGCGCTGCACCTCGGCGTCGTCGAACTTCCGCCCGATGAGGCGCTTCACGTCGAAGATGGTGCGGCGCGGGTTCAGCGCCGCCTGGTTCTTGGCGGCCTCGCCGACCAGCCGCTCCTCGTCGGTGAAGGCCACCCACGAGGGGTGATCCGGTTGCCCTGGTCGTTGGCGATGATGTCCACGCGCCCGTTGCGGTACACGCCCACGCACGAGTACGTCGTGCCCAGGTCGATGCCGATCACCGGCTTCCCCTTGCGCGTCTCCGCGCCGTCGGCCAGCAGCACGCACAGGTACCCTGTTGGCAAGAATGGCATTCCAAGACGTCTCAGCTTTTCGCGCAAATTATGCGCATTCAGAGGAGGGTCCAATGCACTTGAACGTACCTGAACAGAGCAGGGAGAGCACAACGAGAGCTAGAACAGAGTGCTTCGCCATCGTTTGTTTGCTAGGTCGATCCAAGAACGGAGGAGGTTCACTTCGCTCGCTGGTTGTCTCTGTGTATCCGTTTGTTGATCTGGAACATGCGTGACGATAGAATCCAGCAACTGCAAGCGCAGGGGTTATATAGGTTCGGGCCGGCGATGGCCGTGGTAGCCGCCAGAGTGTTCTGGCCCGTGCACGATCTCCACCTCACAGGGCACCGTAAAGACGCTCCACGTCTGGGGGCCAATGGCGCGTCGCCACGTGACTGGGTGGTCTCGGTGCGGTATGTCCTTCCGATCTGGCGAGAACGTTCCGATCGTGTCTTTTGAACTCTGAACAGCGGTGGGCTGGCCGACACCGGCAGCATTCACAGTACGAAGTTGGCGGTGTCGTTCCTGGAGGCCCAACCAGAGATTCCTGTGGGCTGGAAGGAAATTAGACGACCTCGAAAGGAGTATAGGAGTGATCTCCATGAATAATTATCGCCCTGTTCGGCTGGTCTTATTTCCAGCCAAACTGGCTGAAACTCAACTCCTAGCTGCTAGCAACAGTGGCAAAATAAGTCAGCTTAAGCCAAAATTCTTTCCAGCCGAACAGGGTCTATAGTGGCACCTAAAGTATCCTTCAACATCTTAAAAATCAATTTAAAAACATCTGAAAATCGGATTATTTCAAATAAAAGTGTCAACAATGTGTTCAGGCTGAATGAAATCTGGAGATTTCATAGTTCCGGTTCTGTACAGTTTGACAGGTTGAGTACTTGAGTTAGCCCAGAAGGTCACATACTCACATGCCTCAAGGCTTTAGACCGAGACTCCCTCGTCCCGTCACCGTCGTCCGCACCCCGGCCTGGAAGGGATCGGGGTCCCCTGAATTCATTCAGTCAATTCAGAGAAGCCTGTTTTGTGCATTAGTTCATCTGAGTCGTTCGTGTTTGGATCAACGGCTGGCATAACTTGCAAGTTGCAAACCAACAACTGCCCGTACCTTCTTCTCCCGATAGATCCCCATCTCCCAGTCCCACGTCAAGCCATGGAAGACTGCTACTCGATCTCCATCTTCTTCTCCCTCGTTTTGTTTCTCTTCTCCTCCCTATGGCTCCTCTTCCCCGGGCGCTCAAACTTCATCATCGAGCCGGTCATCCGCGCCGCCCGGTCATGGTACGGCCCGGTGTTCACCTTCCACATCCTCCCCTCTCGCTTGGCCTTCTTCGTCGCTAACTGTGACGCCATGCACCGCGTGCTGGTCCAGCGCGACGCCGACTTCGCCGGCAGGCCGCTGGCCAACTTCTCTGCCCGCAAGGAATGCTCACTTCGAGCAACGATGGGAAACCGCAGAACTGCGAACAGATTGGGAGGAGATGTAGAATGAGTGTCAAATGATGACGAGAACACCCGTTCGTTGCTGCCCGTACCACTGTAGCGCCGTTCGTCTACTGCGGCGTGCTCCTCGCGTCAAGCACCACCAATCGGCTGTCTTGGGTGAGGTCGAAGGTCACCCTTCCGTCCACATCGCAGAGACGCAGTGACTGTTTTTTCTAGTTGAAGAAAGCTACAATCCATCACAGCCTTTGATGTGAAAATAAAGGGTCGAGATGTTAGCTAATGCACAGAAGAGCCTTCTCTGAATTGACTGAATGAATTCGGAGGACCCCAATCCGCCTGGAAGGCGAACCGCCTCTGCCAACGGTAACAGACAGCCACAGCCACGGCAATTCTTCTCCCGGGCTCGAACCCATTCGAAGACCGCGGCGGCGCACTCGGCGCTCTGGCTCACCCCTTTCCGCTCCCACCTGGCTTCGCAGCAAACCCTACCCCGCTCTCTCCGCCACCACCTCCATGGACCGCAGAGAACCCTCCACCATTCCGCCGCCCTCCGCCGGCCAGTGCAGGCGCCCCAGGCCGGACCCCGACGCGGAGGAGGCGTCGTCCTCGAAGCGCCACAAGCCTACCCGTGATCGTCCTCGCCATGGGGACATGGATAGTCTGGTGGAGGCCGAGGAGGCGGTCGCGCGTGTCGCTACGGCCTCACCGGCTGCTGGTCTGTCGAAGACGGACGAGGTCGAGGACGGTGAGAAATTAGAGAAGGGCATTGCCTCCGTGGGTGCGGTGAGGGGGCCGGGGGACGATCCCGGAGACGCGGGGCCGGCGTCCGGCGCTCGCGTGCCTCCTCCGGTCTGTTCTGATCCCCGCGCTTTTCTTGTCCATTGGGCATAGGTTATTTTCGTTGCCCTTATCCCTTGACCTTAAGTTTTCGGCTGTGCGATTTATGTTGAATTGTTGGTTCAGATATTGTTTATATAGCGTGGATTCTTCAGGTGATAGCTTAACATAGCTTGTGACTTGCGTTAGGTTTAAGAAATGGGTACGTTGTGATGGAAACATGCTTTGTCATTTCGTAACATTAAGAATTTTCCTTTGATTATTGCCAGCTTAAAAAAGCATTCCTTTTATCTGTTAAGTGGATATGACATGATGTATATTCACTATTCAGAATTAATCTGAAGCACATTTTCGGTGACAGGAAGCTGTATGACGTTGTTACTTCTCAAATAACTTCTATTGGGGGAACCGATGTTAATGTTGTAGCAATATGATGTTTCTCTTTCAGGATGGTTATGAAATTTACATAATAAATAATGAGACTGCTTTCTTGTTTCAAAGAAAATGACTGAAAGTACTTACATTTGTGGCCACTTGTAACCGTTTTCTGTCCAATTCAGATATTGAGGGCATAACCCTTGACAACTTTGTTAACTTTGATCTTCTAATTTACGAGATTCTTACCATGCTTTTGAAAAAAACTACTTATTTTGCCTACATATAGCAAAAAAAGGTATGTTTAGTTTTGGCAGCACAAGTTTTTAGGTTAGGTATATCTTAATCATCAATGTATATGTTGCCAGTTTTGACACAATGTCTTACCTGAAAGCAGTGAAAATTTGATCCAGAATCCTGACTGAGCTGCAAAGCTTACTAACAATTATTATATGTGGAATACAGTTGATGTTTTTCTAATTCGTGACAGCTTTGAGATTTCCAGATTGAAATATCAGAGGATGTATTTGTCGATGATATTTTTGGAGAAACACCTATTTCTGTTCAGAAATTGGTGAGTTCTCATTTCTTTATTTCTAGTATCCCTACTTGGAACTTGGAAGTGGGGTTTACATCAAAACTCTATATTTACTGTCAACTATCTAGCTTGCCCAGTCGGATGACCGTTTAGGTTCTTGATTTGGTTTGCTCAGTAGTAAATGTTATACTGTGCAGCACAAGGAAAGCCTCATCAAGGATAATGCTCATCATGACAATTGGGATGATGCACAAGGATATTACAGTAAGCTAGTCATTGAATTCATATATCTCCTATTTGTATTACTCATCTGTTTTCTACTTAATTTTCTATGCTGTGTTCAAGTATTTTGGCAACTTTTTATGCAGAATACCGCATTGGTGAAGTGCTATGTGGACGTTATGAAATCTTGGCAGGACATGGTAAAGGAGTTTTCTCCAACCTTGTCCGGACAAAAGATCTTAAAGCTGGGAAAGATGACCCTCATGAAGTAGCTATCAAAATTATATGCAACAATCCTATAATGTAAGCTGCCACACTTCATTTTTCTCATGTACTATATTGTACACAAAAATGATCATCTCACCTTCTAATGTGGCGTTTTGATTATATATATAGGTACAAGGCTGGCAAGCAAGAAATTTCTATATTAGAAAAATTGGCAAGTGCAAATCCCGAAGACGGACGACACTGTGTGAGGTTCATTTCTAGCTTCATGTATAGGAAACATCTCTGCTTGGTTTTCGAATCTCTTCACATGAATCTTCGTGAGGTTCTAAAGAAATTTGGTCGTGATATTGGGCTTAAGTTGACTGCTGTAAGGGTATACTCAAAGCAGCTATTCATGGCATTGAAGCATCTTAAAAAGTGTGGTATTCTTCACTGTGACATCAAACCAGATAACGTGCTGGTATGTTGTCTTGATGAGTTTAGTTTCCTTCCCAATGTATTGTAAGCTCGAATTATCGAGCACACTTGATTTTGTTGCATTATTTTTGTAGGTAAATGGGACTGCAAATATTCTTAAGCTGTGTGATTTTGGTAGTGCTTCGTCTGCTGGAATGAATGCTATCACACCATATCTTGTGAGCCGCTGCTACAGGGCACCTGAGATTAGTGAGTTTCTGGTTTTATACTCTTTAGTCTATTTCACCATTTTATCATACTCATTCACTTGCTGCTTACCTATTAGGCTATTAGCAAAGCCTGTTTCAATGTTTTCCTTGATGGTATGACAGTCAGATTAATGGTTTATTATTCTGCTTGCAGTTCTTGGGTTGCCCTATGATCACCCACTAGATATGTGGTCAGTTGGCTGCTGCTTGTATGAGCTATACACGGGAAAAGTCTTATTTCCTGGGAACACGAACAACGATATGCTCCGGCTTCACATGGAATCGAATGGTCCGTTCCCTAAGAAGATGCTTCGGAAGGTTGGAAAAATGATTACTTAAATTTCTTCCATGCATTCTTTGAAGGAACAAAATGATTTGCTAGTGTGTACTCCCTCTGTACGCTGGATCTTTTAATTTTAAACCAACTGGCATCAAATATAAAAGAATGGATGTAGTATAGAACAATTTGTTATGCCCACCGGAAATGTTGTTGACTGTAACTCTGTGACCCACGAATTCAGGATCAATACATGAGTATTGTTGATTAATGATGTGTCTTTTATAGTCGTGGCAGTAGCTATAATAAGGTGAATCAAATAAATATGCTGAAATGAGTGTTCCTAAACATACAGGGAGCCTTTACAAAGCAACACTTTGACCAGGATCTCAATTTTCATGCTCAGGAAGAGTTGATGACAAAAGTGGTATGCCACTTTCTTAGACTGAGATGATGTTATTTCTACTCTTCCTTATAGTAAAATTTGACTGTAAGAATACTCTTTTACTTGCAGGCTTCGAAGAGGTTGATTTCGAGCATCAAAGAGGAGGGTGAGGACCCGAAATTGCTGTCCGATTTTAAAAATCTCCTTGAGAAGATATTTGTGCTAGATCCAGAAAAGAGGCTTCAGGTGTCAGATGCACTTATCCATCCATTTATATCTGGCAAGTGAGATTTGGATCAGCTATGTTTCTTACTTCGAAACTGAAAATTGGGTTCAGCTTGTCTAACACAGTAACACATTCCCCTACCAGAGCGGAGATGATGAACTTAGTTATCACGATGTATATAGTTACCACTCACATATTTTGTATGCATATACCTAACCTGGTGACATCTGAGAAATGCAAGTCTACTTGATATTGTATCCTGCTTGCTGTTTTTAAATCAAAATAATAAAGTTCATGTAATTAAAGGTTTTTGGCAGGGTTGACTTTATATATTTCCTCATACTAGGTAGTATGAGTGATGATATCCCAATTACATACTCCTCCATTACGAATTTGCTATCGTTAGGACAGCAAGATTAGTGCAAATCTTGCTGTCCTAACGACAACAAATTCGTAATGGAGGAGTACTCCGTATCAGTTAGCATACAGCAGTATGGTAACATTTTAAAAGTTTGCGCCATTAATGTGGTATTCGCACTTCTATCTTCGTATCTTCTTCAAGGTTCATCATCGTGTTCAGTTCAATTATTACTGTTTAAAACAATTCGTGTTCAGACAAGCCTAAAAAGTCTATTACTCCTTCCATTCCTATATGTAAGCATTCCAGGGATTCAAATTTTGTTCATTATATAAGCATTCTTACATATAAGACAAAATATGATAGGTTGGTTGGTGGGTGGAGAATTGATGAGGAGTGTAAAATGAGAGGTATATATGTCTTTTACTCTCTTGACTATTTTTATCTTGAGATTCTAGGAATGCTTATACTCCCTCCGTCCAGAAATGTAAGCATTTGTTGACTTTCAGAGATCACTTTTGATCACTCGTCTTATTCAAAAAATTTATAAAAAATTTATTTATTTCGTTATAATTTAATTTATTCTAAGATATATTTTAAATATGATTTTTTTATTTTCTCATTTACACAAATATTTTGAATAAGACTGAATGATCAAATGGAATATTTAAAAGTCAACAAATCATTACATTTCTGGACGGAGGAGTATATAGGAACGGAGGGTATGTGTGAAGAGACCCGCGGCCTAAAAAGTCAGACAAGCCTAAAAAGTCTAGTATTACTGTTTACGTATGCTGGATCGCACTCGCACAGGCCGAGAGACCCGCGGCCGCGCAGCGTGCGCGCGCACCGGTGTTTTGGGCGGGAAAATCCCACGTCACAAGCAGGGAGGGCCCAAGGTGTCAGTGGCACCCACAACTACCATAGCGGGTGAGTCTAGCACATCGCAAATTCGCAAAAACACCTTCTCGATTCCCGAATTTTCCATTTCTCCGCCGCTCTCCAGTCTTTTCCCCATCGCCTCCTCCAAATCGCCGAGCAGCAGCAACCAGGCCGCCGCCGGTGCAGCCAACCAAATCGAAGCAAGCGGGCGACGAGGCAATGCCGCCAAAATCAGATAGCGTCGAAGGTAAATCTACACTATTCCCCATCCCAGCCAAAATGATTTTGGCTCAAAGCCTCTCTGATTTTGACCATCCTTAGCTGGCTTGATCAATCACTCTGACAATCTTTGCGCCCCTGTTTCTCTGTCTCTTCCCCTTGCAGGAATCGTCCTCGGGTTCGTTAATGAGGTGCGGCCCCTCTGCCAGAACGGCAAAACCCCACTCTTAAACCCTAAACCTCCTTCGCCCGAGTTGCTTGCTCCCCCTTATGTTTCGGTTCATGATTTCTGCGCGATTAGGGTTAGGAATGTCCCCCTCCGTGTTTATGTTGCTATGGTTTTGTGCTGAGTTAGAAAGGTTCTTAATTTTAGAAGTGCAGCCACGGTATTAGGGATTTTGGTCGATGTGAATAAATTAAGTGTATCAAATCAGTATTGTTTGCATTGTTGAGTCCTGGTGGCATTATGGTTATTCGTGTATCCCGGTTGACACTTGTACTTGTTTAGTGAAATTCAGGTTGAGTTATTCCATATCATGTTAAATAAACACCTGGTTGACATAGTAATACCCAATGATCGAAACTGCGGTGGTTCTCGAAGTATGCAGCTATATGTTGCCTGGTGCTGAATATAGTTGGCTAAGTTGGTGGGCGCAGTTCATTCCCGTGGCATTTCTTTTGAGTTGCAAGCAATCCCTAGAATATAAGCACAGTTTCATCTAGTTTCATTTAATCCTCTCTATGAATTCCTGAAATCACTCAGGTTAGTTGCATTTTCAAAATTGACTTTTTTTTTCACTAGTTGTGGTACATGAAAGCAGTTCGTGAGATTCAGGTTAAGTTACTTTGTATCCTGTTAAAAGCTCTTGGTCAAATTGTGATTATGCGATTTACTCCCTCCATTCAGAAAATTTTGTCATTAGGATAACAACTCTACTTTTTTGAACTAAAATTCTTGTCCTAAGTCCTAATGACAACAATTTCAGAACGCAGTGAGTATAAAGTTGCAGCTGGCATCACTCTTGTTTCTTTTGGGCTCTAATTCTTTCGAATGGGTAGAGTTGTTGTTGCCCGCCAATTAAGCAGCCACTCTATCATGTGCTGAGATGTGGCCTGTTAAGTTGGAGTGTTCAGTCATGTCCCCTTTCTTGGAGTGAAGCCATTCCCTGTAATTGAATGAGAGAGTTTTGACTAGTTTCAATTTGAAAATTTTCTCCTTGGTGTCTCTTACGCTGATTGTGCATTGTGCTAGCCCTTAGGATATGTTCATTGGATTCCTTTTCAACTGTTTCCACCCAGTTTCAGAGCATTATTTTGTAAATTGAATTTGCAGCTGCATAGAAGCTTCTTGGTGCCTGTAAATTGAAACTCAGGAACGGGATTTTATTGGTTTCAGTCTTTGTTCTTCCCTGCAGACCATTTTTTCCACCTTTGAGATGTAGTCCGTTTTTTTGAACTATTTTCCTTTCTGCTTTCAGAGATTGTCGCATGTTTATAGAGGATTATGTAATGTCATCAGTTTGGCTTGTTAATTTTCATGTCAGATAACTGGGCATAGCTGGCTCCTTAATTCAAACTAGATGGGAGGGGTTAAAATTAACTCAGTTATACTGATGCACCTGAACAGTGTTTGTGACTGTCCACTTGAAATGAGTTTACTGAAGAAGGAATTTGTGTACTGTGAGTTTTGTGCAAGATAAAGAACTACTTTACCTTACTGGCACATTTATTCGTATTAGCTCTGGGTTGCATTGAGTTGACTATTACTATGCCTCTGCAGCAAAACAAGCCGTTGAATTCGCAGAATGTAGCTGACGCGCTACAGAAGTTTAATCTTAAGAAGACTGCAGTACAAAAGGCACTGGATGCATTGGCTGACAGTGGACAGATTTCCTTCAAGGAGTATGGCAAGCAGAAAATTTACATTGCTCGGCAAGATCAATTCGACATTCCAAATGGAGAAGAACTTGAGGAGATGAAGAAAGCAAATAGCAGGTTACAGGAAGAACTCGCTGATCAAAAGAAAGCAATTAGTGAGATTGAATCTGGTAAGTTCCAAACCCCCAAAACGGTTCCATGTTCTTGCTATTTGTCTATTGATGAATACAGCGCACAAATACCATGGTTCATAGATATCTAAACTAAATTCCTGCGCAGAGGTGCGAGGTCTGCAGTCAAACTTAACTCTGGAAGAGATCAAGTCGAAGGAGGCTAAATTACAAAGTGAAGTATGTGCATATAAAAAAATCCTTCTGCACAAGACTATGTTCGTTTGGATGAGTTTTAATCACAGATCTCATATTTGTTCAGGTCCAGGAAATGGAAGAAAAACTAAACAAACTGCGCAGTGGTGTCATCTTGGTGAAACCTGAGGACAAGAAGATCATTGAGGATTCTTTTGCTGAGAAAGTTAACCAATGGAGAAAGCGGAAGCGGATGTTCAAGGAGCTTTGGGATAATATTACCGAGAATAGCCCAAAAGATCAGAAGGAATTTAAGGTTTGAGCAGCATCTTTCCCCTATTACATTTTGACTGCCATTAAAACATATATATGCTTGCTCTGGTTAAGCGGCTAAGCGAATTGAGACAGGCAATAATAGCTACTGTTCTTTTATTTGTCACAACTTCTTGGCAGTTACACTTCCTTTTGCTTCCATTTAGCTATCCATGATGCTGATGAACAATTTGTATCTGTCCAGGAAGAACTTGGTCTTGAGTATGATGAAGATGTTGATGTGAACCTGCAGTATTACATTGACATGCTGGCAAGTCTCAATAAAAGGAGAAAAATTTCCCGCTGATGATTTACCATGAGTTTATCTCAACCAGAAAGTAGATTACCGAAGCTTATCCAGCTAGAGAGTTATGGTTCCACTAATTTATGTTTCTGAAGATGAGCTGTTCCAGACATGATGTTGTCTCCTGTTGATAGTTGTCTTAACTTCAAGCCGTAGCAATTCAGTTTGTCCTGCCTGTAAGACGTAATATACTACTAATAGTTTGGAATCTGTTGAGTAATAGCTAAATTATCCATCCTCTTTGATGAACGTACAATTGCAAGCAATGCATATATCAACAATATACGCTACTGATTTTGCGGTCTGCTTACATTGGCAACGAATTAAATGTCTCCCCTCTACAGTACATATATGCAATAAAGCATATAGAATCTAACTATAGGAATTTAAGGAAGATCAACTGCAATAATATCTGGGATCAAGAACGCATCTCGTCTGTTGCCACCTGGTAGCAGCTAAAATCCCCTGTTTGTTCTGACCGACGTCGGCTTGCCTCGCTGTTCATGGCGCTTCAGCTCGCTCTCCGAAACGTTGCCACGATTTGCTTCGTTCTCAGGGAAATCTTCCTCGATCTCCGAACTGTAATTCCGGGCGTGCCCAATCTCGTCGGATTCCTTTCCATCAAGCGCCTCTTCTCCTCCTCTCTTGGTGTGGCCGGGCCTCCCGTGCTTGCCTCGCGAGAGCTCCATGGCGGCCTTCGCCGCGGCCGCAGCTGACGCCGCAGACTCGAACGCGGCCTGCGCCGCTGCTTCCACGTCCTCGTACAGCTGCGGGGAGTCGTCGGCGGAGATGTCATCCTCGATCTCATCCACGTGAGGCGCGTGGTGCCTGTCTCTGTGGTTGGAGGAATGTCTAGGGTCGTCGTGGGAAGAGTCGTGGAGGCGCACGGCGATCCCTTTCTCGGCGGCGATCTCCTGCAGCACCATCTGCCGGCTCTCAAGGCTCGGCTGCTTGGTGGACAGCTTCTGCACGATCTGCGCAAGGGAATCATTCGGTTCAAATCAGAATTCCGTGTCGCTACGAGAGACATTTGGACGGTCCGGTAGCAGAAGGTCGCCGTCGGCGGTTGCGGTTGCTCACCTTGGCGTTGACGCCGCAGCCGCTGTGGAGGTCGCACGCGGCGGAGACGAAGTCCCTCCCGAACTTGGTGGCGAGGAGGCGGCGCACCTCCTGCAGCTCGGGCAGGTCCCCGCACCTGGCCGCCGCGTAGACCAGGCCCGCCGCCGCCTCGCGCAGCTCCTCGGGGCAGTCGCGGTGCGAGTCGACGAGCGCGGCGCGCTCCACGATGAGGTTGCAGTAGCCCTCGAGCATGAGCAGCGCGTCGAGCGCGTTCTGCTCGCGCACGACCTGCTCGGCGCGGAGCAGCGCGCGGTCGGCGGCGCCCAGGCGGAGCAGCTGCTCCGCGTCGCCGCGCGCCTGCGCGCACCGCACCTGCCGGTGGCCGCGCAGCACGCCGAGGCGCGTGACCGCCAGGCCCAGCAGCGACTTGAGCCGCGCCGTCTGCTTCGTCGTCCGGCCCAGCAGCACGTCCAGCCTCCGCCCCATCGCGCGCAGATCGAGCTAGCTAGCTACACCCGCCGCCGAGCCGATGGAGAGTGTGGGAGTCGCGCGTGTGTGAGATGAACCGATCGGTGACCAGGGCTGTTGCCGCTTGCTAGCTCGGACTTATATATCCCCTGGCGCGGCGCGGGGTGTGAAACCGTGAAATGGCAAGCGAGGGGGCCCGGCAATCAATGCGGAGAAGGATCCGAGGGAGGCGCGTTAATTTCCTTCCTTGTGCGCGGTACGCTACCGTGCGGTTGCCGAGACCGGGTTTGCTTGGTGACGAAGGCGGAGGGCGACGGGCTTTTAACGTCGGAACAGACGCGTGTGGGCGGCGAAGCGCCGCTGAGCTGTCAGGTGACTCGGATCTTTCTTTTCTTCAGATTCAGAAACCGTCGAGTGACTCGTTCAGCGGCCTCGACTTCGACCGTGCAGTCGTACATGTACATGTACCCACCCGACCCGAGGCGTCGCGGTCCGCCGGTTTGTGTTGCGCGCGACGCGCCCGCGGCTCACGGGTTCTGCCCGTGCGGCGACCGAGCTGGGTTCCCGGACGAGGTGGGCGAGGTTGGTGCGCGACGGCTTCCGGTTCCGGAGCGCTGACCGGCACGTACGTCTGCTCGCTCGATCGATCGGGGAGGTAGTGCCGCGGTTTACCGTTTCGTGCGCGGCGTGGTGTTGATTCTTCTTTTGACCGGGCAAGCAATGCGAGCTCGTGATTTCTGCCACGAAAAAACTGGCGCCCGGGGTGGAAAGCGACGGTGCAGCGGCGGCGGTTGGAAACTTGGCGCCGGGGCGAGACAACAGTGCCGTGCCTGTACTAGTACGTGTGTATATGTGCTCGGACACACGAATGCTCGTGTGTCGTGTGCGGCTGGCGTTTGTGACGCTGTACGGAAGAGCTGCGTGCACCCGTCCGTCCGTGTAACCTCGGCCTCGTCCGGTCTGGCGTCTCTGGGAGCTGCGTGCATCCACATGAGCTAGAGTGGCTTCGTACGTCGTCCCTGTCGCGGTCAGGTACACAGTCATCGTAAGACTCGGAGTGATGAACGGTTCGTCGCGACGGAGATAGGGTTATTACTACTAACGGCGAACGCGCTTACTCTTCTCAAACGACATCTTTGTCATTTTCCATCTGTCACAGCTGATCGCTAGAGATCAAATTGTCAAGGGACACGGTTCCGTTCCATTGTTGCAAGAAAGAGGGGAGCTGGTTTTATTGGTTAACATAGGCACGTAGGTTGTTCATATCATCCCCAGACCAAACGAGCAAACTTTTCAATTTTTTCTTTCGTGATAGCTAGGCATCGATCACGCGGACGGCAACAAACATGCGCAAGTTATAGCTATGAATGTCTACAAGAGATGATTTGCTAAGATTGACAAATTAAAGTGACCACAGACACATCGCTATCGATATTCACATTATATTGTCTACTATTCGCATTTGTTATTCAACTTGACTCTTTCAGTATTATTTCCAGGAAGGTACCACTGATGTCTTTCTATATATCCAGCCGTAGATGATACTGTATCTAGGAGTACATATTATCTCCCCTTTTCTTTTGTCAATATCAAGGAACTTCCACATTTACATAGAAATTATCGTTTTGATCCTAAAAAGAAAACTGGATGACTCAAAAATATACCTTGTGCAGTTGAGAATAAAAGTTGCAATTAAAAAAAACTTTTGATACAAATTTAAATAAAGAAGCAGTACTAGGTGCAAATAATGAAAATAGGTTAGACAGTTGAACTGAATCGTCAACCATGTATCGCACACTAAGGGTGCGTTTGGCACGACTTATAGAAGTGCTTATTGAAACTGCTTATGCTCAATAAGCACTTTGAAGTGCCAAACACAAAATAGCAAAACTGCTTATGTGTATAAGCACCTATAAGCACTTTTCAATTTTGTACTAGCATAAGCACTTTGAGTGAAGCAGTAAAACGTAGCTTATAGTGCTTATGTGTGTGAATAAGCAGTTTTGATGGATAAGCATAAGCAATTTTGCCAAACGGGTTGACTGCTTATGTACAATAAGCACTATAAGCAGTTTTGACATAATAAGCAGCATAAGCACTATAAACACTATAAACATTTTATGCATAAGCCGTGCCAAATGCACCCTAATGATACAGGCAGTGAACAAGTCAAAAGAATAATTGACACAACTCTTGCCACCATCAAAAACTCATTTTTGAGAAAAGAAAAATGCAACTGTGATATTTATTGGCGTGCTAGCCACACAAATGGACATACCAGTCTTGTTTAGCTCTCCATTATATCACTTCTTTCGTCATTTGTACTTGAGTTGGAATTTGGACTGATTAGTAGCTAAGCTAAAAGTCACAAAAACTTGATTGTTCTTAGTATGCGCTCCCTCCGTTCCGCTTTTCATGTTATTCGGGCCAGATAGTTTTGCTTTCCCCGTCCCAAATCTCTTGTCTGAAAAGACATGACATTCGGAACCGAGGAGTACTATAAAAGGAATAATGGCGAATGCACAACGTACGCAACTTTTGTAAATGTAATAAGAGATGTTTTACGGTGTTTGCAAGGTATTTGGAGGTACCAAGAGGTATTTTAATCCAGACCGTTGATTAAGAGAGGGGCAAAGTACAGAATAAAAAATATATCATAATCGGAAACAAATAAGTAATAATTTGGTAACAAAAATCTTACCTTTTCTGAATTACTTTGTCTCCTATTGTCATCTCTACGTCTATCTCGTGATGACTTACTTAGTTTTTTTGTTTGGTCATTCATCTCATACTTCGAATGGTTGTGAAATATTATCTAAAAATTAGAGGAGCTGAACTATCATTTAGAAAGCTTGAGAACTAATGCAAAAGAGATGTGACAAGGCATGCAAGTTGTGTGTGCCGAATGAACCGAGTGAATTTGAATAACAATCTAGTTATTTACTCAATTATTTACTTGATTACTAATTTGACATATTGATGCTTACTGGTATGTGAAAGAGATGTTTATCACTACGGTTATCAACATGCACTGGTCAACGAGCATAACGACAAACTGTTTTGAACTTGATAAAAAAACAATTAATTGTAATCAAGTAAATGTTACAAAACTATGCAATAAGAACTATGGGTTATATCAACGTGCACGTACTGGTCATTGAGTATAAAGAAATTTATTTTGGAACTGGCGAAGAAAAACAATTAGTTGAAATCAAGTAAATCTTACCAAATTATGTAATAAGAACTATGGGTTATTCTTGATATTTTTCCATGTCCGTTCAAATTCATACGTAGGGACTTACAATCAAGTAAACCTTAACATAACAATGTAAGGAAAGAGATAATCACGTGCCCATTGGTTTCCTTATATCTTTAACCTTCAAAATTAGTATATGCATTAAGTTACCGTCTTACCCCTAATACTTAAGTACCTCCATCTATATTTAAGTACCTTTTAGTTGGTACCTTTAATTATGGAGCGTTAGATTAGAGGCAACGGACGCTTCATATTATTTGCAAACATAGTAAAACATCTCATGTAATAATACACTCATATTCGAGAACGAAACCGGTCGTTGTCTTGCTGGGGCCGCAGTTGCCATCCACGAAGAAAAAAGAGCCACACCTCAGTTAACGCAGCACCAGCGACTGATTGATGTTGCAGGAAGGATACGGATCAGTGCAATGACGAGATTTTCCAGCCTCCAGGCAGTCCCTATCCCCTAGGAAGTTTCGTTCGGTTCAGGAGCAGGACGACCAAGAAACAACCGACAAGTCATCTCCTCTCGTGCCACGCACATCTCGTGGGGCGGCGCTGATTCGGCCGTTTGTCAAAATTTTCACCTGACCCGCCCTACTTCCGGGGTTGAGCCTCTTGATCCAGTCCAACCCCGAACCCAAACTGCCGGAAAACACAGCCGGCGAGTCGCAAGTCTTGTGTACTTTTCCGCCGTCGTCTTTTCCGGACGACCGAACCGGATTTTTCATCTCTATATACCGGTTTGGAGTCAGTGTACACACGCAAAGGCTGCTGTGCGATTCACAATAGCTCGGCGTCGGCCCTGGCCTCACGACAAGTCAAAAAAATGCGTGTACGTGTCACTTTAAAAGAACCGGCAGCGGCAGGGCAGCTAGCGTGCACTAGCGACCAGGGCACCCAAGCAAGTATTTAGCAGATCAGCTCAGGCCATTCAGATCGATGTAGCCGTGCAGCGTGGCCGTGATTTGAGCCTGGTCTCTCGATGCCAGCTAAATGATCGCTGTTTGGTGGCATTACGTGTGCTTTTCGGTTAAAGTACCTATTGAACTAGCACGAACACAGTTGTATTAACATCGAAAAAGAGAAGCGGGATGGGACTACAAATTTTCGAAGTATGTGGAAAGTTGAACATTTTCTTTTCAAAGTTTCTTCGGTTGTTTCTTTGTCGTCCTGCTTATCAAAAAGCAAGGGAGGTAGTAGGAATAATTAGGTTCATATGTATATCCTCTTTTCAAAGTTTCATAATAAGCTGCAAAGTTAGAGAGAAAAGATAGCCGTACAAAAGATATGGGTACAAATCCTTCTTCCCTGCTATCTTGCCCGTTGTTACCACGTATCTCTTCGCCAATTGCAGAAGCAACAGAATCAGAAAAAAAAAGGTGCAGAAGCAACTCCACTAATCGATTCGAAACTCCGCCGTGTCTGTCCCTGACAAGCCTCACCGTGTACTGAACTGAACAAACAATGTTGGTGAAATGGTTTATATAGTTCAGAAGAAACACTGGATGTTTGGAGAAATTTGGTGATGCAGTGTGCGGTCAGAAACTATAATGTCCTGTCCTCCAAACTCGATAGCTCTGAGCGGCTCACTCTCACTCCGTAGTCCGTATAACCACGGTTACGTACGGCCTGGCCTTTGGGAGCTGGATGCATCCCTGTCGCGGTCAGGTACATTTGAACTGAACAATCAAGATATCAGCCTATTTTTATAGCTGTAACAGAGCATCATAAACACAGTTTTTGATTTGATAACCGGACAACATAAATTCTGAAGATATTTTTATGAAAAAAACGAGAATCATTCATAATTTTTAGCATGTGAATAATTTCATAAGTGAAACAGGAAACAATGGCTCCTTAGTAACTTTCAAATATTTGAAACAGGAAACAATGGCTCCTTAGTAACTTTCAAATATTGTCGTCTTAAAACAATAGGAATATGTTGTATCAATTAGTAGGGCATACGGAACATGAGAATATATCAAACATACTTTCTGAAATTTCAGCAACCAGTAAAGCTGGAGCTCATTGTAATGGAAGAAAAGAAATGATGTGAGAATGTTCTGCAGTTACCTTTCTCATGTATGTTTCACACTACACTTTAGCTAGTGTCACAGTATACATTCCTGCTAATGTATACTTTCTCATGATTTGTGAGCCAAAAAGTTACACACGTTCACTTCTCATATTAACAATGTGGTCATCGCATTAGCTGCTGCTGTAGCAAATACAAATGGTTCATCTGCAGGCAGAAAAGTTCCTTTTAAAATCTTTAACTTGATTATCGAGCAATGCAAAAAAAAAACTACTTATGAACTGCAATCAATGTTAAGACAACATATCTATAATGAATCCATATTCAAGTTAACTAAAGAATTATCTACAAGCTATTTGGATTGATTGCAAAAAGGAAAACATTTAACAAAAGACAGAACTTTTTCACTGCATACAATCAAATATGGAAAAAGTTCATTTTACTCCCGAACAATCCACTTTGTCCAAATTACATCTTAAACAAAATCTTGGCTCACTTTACTCCCTCAAACAATTTAATTTGGTACAAATTACCCCATTATGTAATTTATCTTTTTTATTTCTCGTTGTACGAGTTGAGTTTAGTGCTCAAATTTTGCACGACGATAGTTTTTATTGAACCTTACGTTAAAAAAATATAATATATATTTTAAACATAGTTTTTATAGTATATAATAGCATCGGATATAATCTTAATTATATAGTTCTAAAAGTGTATACAAAATATTTAAAAAATACATAAAATATTTTATTTTACAAAGAAAATAGTAGTATCTATCATCATGTAAAAGTTGAGTTTCAAATTTAAATCGTACAAAGAGAAACAAAAAAGAGAAATTGCGGAGTAAATTGAGCCATGTTAAATTGTTTGAGGGAGTAAAGTGAGCCAAGATTTTGTTCGGGGTGTTATTTGAACATAGTGGATTGTTCGGGGAGTAAAATGGACTTTTCCCATCAAATTTAGTACAGTAATGACAAAGAAACATTACAAAACATGGAAGGAATCAAGAAGCTATACAGAAATTAAGTATCTTTCATATCCAATATCAACGGCTAAGAATGGTTTCACTCTACAATCTACATATATAACATCGTGTGAAAACCAGATTCACCGAAGGGAGAGGAACTGAACATTGATGAAAATATGTGATGGGTGCTCGAGCAATTAAACTGATGCTTTCTAGAATTATGCCATCTTAGTAACCCTTAAATCAAGAAAGCTATATATATAACGTATGGAGTATAAACTGCAAAATGGCTCCACTAGACCCACTGCCTTCCCAAAGAGACAGGGGAAGTAAACTAACAAAAAAAAAGGAGTACAACATACAACAAAGAAATATTCAGACTATAAGCCTTTCCTATAAATCAATTGCCAAGCATTGATAAATTGTATATGGAAGACTATAGAGCAGGTCTTTTGCATTTCCAAATACAAACTAATTTCTGCCACAATATACACATGCAAATTTAATTAATTTATTTTTTAAAGATCTTATAACTGGATAAAAAACAGTAAGTTCATAGATAACGAAAGTCCAGGAGCAGTATAAAACCTGGAAATTCATGACACCGGTTGTAACAGGAAGGACTAACAAATATCTTTTTTGGGCAATATTCTCAAACCAATATATGTTGTGTTTGTTTGCAGTACTGCATATCTTAAATTCTTGCATAAAGATAGAATGAGCTAAATGATATGCACTGATTTACAAATGAGAGGGCAACATTTAAGTATGTGGAAAGCTGTGTCAACTAAAATCCTCATGTACAGTTAAGCTCCAATAGCAGAACAATGCAATTGTAAATTAAAAAAACTCCAATATCTGTAAAATAAGGTGCCACTTTAATCAAAAGATAAAGGTGTACCTTAATTTCCAGCAGGTCTTATTCTTCACGTCAAACACCGTCCAGAATAATGACACAAGCATCATCCATATAATGCTGCAATGCTACTCTGCAACTGAACCGGGAGGGTGATCTAATGCTCTGACACAAAATTATTGTTATTACCCTTCTATTGCAGATTAGAAGGAAGAAAAACACTGAGCAAAAATCAATTCGCACGGACAAGACTGCTTCTCTTCACTTCCTGTATCAAAGTTCAAACGAGAGCATCTGACATGGCTTCTTGCCATCTCGACAACAACAACAACAACAAAGCCTTTTATCCCAAGCAAGTTGGGTAGGCTAGAGATGAAACCCATAGGAAACAGGAAAAGGAGAGACCCAAAAGGAACACAAGGCAAAAGGAAGAGTTAAGGGTAAGCAAGAAGAAAGAAGAAAGAAAAAGGGTCACGGTTCAGGCACATATATTGCTAGTCTCCAAGCGCTCCTATCCATAGCTAGCTCCTTAGAGATATTCCACTCCTTCACATCCCGCTTAACCGACTCGTCCCAAGTCAGGTTAGGCCGACCTCTACCTCTCTTCACATTATCGTCTCGCTTTAGAACCCCACTACGCACCGGCGCCTCCGGAGGCCTCCGTTGAACATGTCCAACCATCTCAACCGATGCTGAACCAATTTCTTCTCTATTGGTGCCACTCCGACCTTGTCCCGGATATCTTCATTCTGGGACCAGGGCTCACAGCTACACTAAAATCTTGACATCTCAATCAGTTCAAAATCTTGACATTGCACTAAAATTAGGAAAATCAACGCTCACAGCTGATTAAAGTGATAGGACCAGGGCTTTTTATATAGCCAATTATGATCTGAACTTAAAACAAGAACTGTCAAATTAATTGGTCTGCAACAAATATCCTCTGCTATGGAACATTAGCAAAATATATCACTATATATAATTGCATGGTACAGCTTTTAGACCAATTTTCATCAGGCTAAATCAGAATAAAACACCTAAAAATGCACGAGCCAATTAAGTATGATGGCAGCACATAATTGGTCTACAAAATGCACTTCAACTGACAAGCTGTACTGCAGTTCAATTTCAAAAATAATGTACTAATTTTAGTAAGCTGCCATCAATAAAACCGCACAAGCCAGCAGTAGTAGATGTCTTTTGGGTACAAGAACACTTCGGGTGCGGAAGTTCCTGCCTCCAATGGTTGGAATCCAAAGGGCATGACAGTGGTGGATTTTGGGAAAACATAAGATGCATTGAGAGAAAGAAAGAGTGCATGGGCCAGATGCTGCTCCCACATCCACCCAATACCATGAATGTGTCGTCCCGCATCTGTGTGAACTATAAACAGTTTACTCCTCAGTGATGGAAAACAGATCGTAAAAAGAAACGTAAAATGTTGCCTATGTGTATGCATGCGGGAAGGTCAACCGTTTAGAGGGGGGATATTTACAAAGGGAAATAACTTTTGGACCTTGCTCAACTTGAGTTGATATACAATTTATCAATACTAAAAATACTGCCGTTAAGGGTCCATCTGAAAATATCAAAGAATGTATAGAATGCCACTAAAACTTTTCAAGAAAATAAAATAATAAAGAAAGTGGGAAAAAGGGAAGTCTTAAGTAATTTTCTTTGTCTATAGTGACATATGGCTTAGCCCCTCGTAACATTTTCCAGCTGAAAATATACGATCAAAAGTAATGTGACTCACGTCCACTAAAACATTATATTCGAATATTTCTGAACTTAGAATGAGCAGTATGGCATAGAATCAATTGGTGTCTTTCATTTATCGCCCTTGGTCTAATCTCACCTTACCTTTGTAGCTTCTTATAACAATACAATTTTTTTATCAGAAATAGATGCCTGTTTGGGTTCAAACCTTTCATTAGAAGTTGGATAACATTTCCTCGGTGCTCCTAAGCACAACAAAACCTCATGATGAAGATCAGAGGAGATAGAAATTAATAGGCATTCAAAACAAACATACAACGACATAAATACTCATATATCCCAGAACTTTCTAATAAACGCATAACCCTGTTGTCAGCCATCACTCATTTTTTGTCTTTTTCTATCAATAATGCTATGCATACCACTGGAAATGTTTGACTGCCATACAACCCTCTTGATGTGTGGCTGCATGGGCATGTGAATCCATGGCTCGTTGGTCCTAATTTGTTTATAACTCGAGTCGTACATGAGCAGCACACCTACAGTCGAACATGTATGAGTGTTGTTTTGTACTATATTAATTGCAGCTGAGCACCATGAAACATTTATAAAACTGAATGAAAGAATAGAGAAGGATAATATCTAAAATACAGCAGGGAAAAAGAGATATATAGCAACATTCACGAATAAAACCAACCTTCGTGCATCTTCAACTTTCTTTGATAGCTGCATCATCAACTTATGATTGATATCTGAACTAGAATAAGTGCATCAGCACCAAATAGAACAACTTTTAGCTGCAGTGACATATAATTTTACGATTTCCATCTTGAAGAAACCAGGAAGATTCAATGGGACAAATTAATCTGTTCAATCTATCATGAACTAAAAATGAGTTCATAAGTTTGCAGTACAAAATGATCCAGACTCAATCATATGATTATTCTGCATTCACAGCTTCCAGATTACCAGCCAAATTACAGAATTTGCTTTCTTTTTGTAACCACTGCTGACGTAACATAGTATCAAATACTTTTTCATGTTCTTTGGTAAATCCGGATGTGCGGAGATTATTTAACACTACCAAGCACTGATGCTCAGAAGGACAAATACCCGTATCTTTCATTTCTTTCAGGAAATTCAAAGCTTCAGTCAGTTTGCCTTTCCTGCAAAGGCCGTCCAATAGAACAAGATATGACGAGCAATCCATGAGAGCACCTTTTGCCACAAGAGCATCACGCAGCATTAATGCTTTATCCAAATCTCCTTCCTTACAATGAGATTGAATCATGTTATGTATCACATCTTGAGGAACAAGTCCTTGCCGTATCAAATTTGAAAACAATGAGGAAAATTGATCTGTGTCACATTGTGAAGTTTTCTTCAGTAACTCAACAAAAATTGTGTGTGCTTCCTTGAGTAATCCAGCCTCATTAAGTCCACTGATGATATTTTCAACAGTCAGCACATTAGGTACTACGTCTCTGTTCATCATCTCATGGATCAACATCATAGATTCCTGCAATTTTCCACGTTTGCAGAAGCCATGAACCAAAGTGTTGAAAGAAGAAACACTTCCATATCCTCTAAGAAACATTTCTCCAGTTATAAACAGAGCCTGCTCAAGATCCCCATAATTTGAGCAACCGTCTGTAAGAACAATATAAACAGAAGCCTCTGGAGTTACCCCTTTTGCGAGCATTTCTTTATATAGATCAAAAGCATCAGGGATATTACCAACGGTAGAGTTTCCATCTATCAAAGCTGTATACGTCTCACAATTTGGTAATAATCCCTTAGCAACTATGCTATTGAACACACTACGAGCACGAGAAACAGAACCAGACTTGCAAAACCCATCAATAAGGGCATTATAGCATTCGATACCAGGCTCTATTCCTTTTGTAGCCATCACATCAAGAAGACCAACAGCTTTTTCCATGTCTCCTGTCTTGCAAAGACCAGCTATCAGTGCACTGTACATATACGAATCAGGGACCAACCCATTCTTTTCAATCACTGAAATAACATTAAAAGCTGCTTCCATATTTCCAGACTTGGATAGGTCGTGAATCACAATTCGATATATACGGTTGTCTGGTATGACTCCCCTGTCTACCATTGATTGAAGAGTAGAGGAGACCTTTTCAATATCATTTGATATGAAATAACCTTCTAACAGGTGAGCATAGGTAAAATCATTGGGTTTTATTCCACAGGTGAGCTTCTGTTGCAGAAACTGTTCAGCCTTTTCTGTATTTCCAGTCATACTATAGCCATGAATGAGAGCATCATACGTGAATTCAGTAGGCTGCAATCCTTTCTCCTGCATCTGGGTGTAGTACTCCATGGCTTCCTTCATCATTCCAGCCTTAGATAGCCCAAATATCAAAGAATTGTAGCAGAACAGATCAGGAACTACATTTGCCTTGGCCATATTCTCGAGAACATCACAGGCCAATGAGAAACTACCTTCTCTGCAATAGCCTGAGATAAGAGGTGCATAAACAAATGCATTAGGCTCCAAACCTTGTGCAATCATCTCCTCAAGAAGATCAACTGCTTTATTTGATTCACCAATTTGGCATAGCCCATTGATAAGTATGCTATAAGTATATACATTGGGCAAGATAGCAGCGTTCTTCATTTCATTAAGCAGGCAAAAAGCTTCACCCGTGTTGTGCTGTCGCATATGCCCTTCAATGATTAGATTATAAGTAACAGTGTCAGCCATATAACCAACTCTGACCATTTCCTTATGAATCTTCGCAACCCTGCCCATCTGGCCCAATTTACACAGGCCTCGAATGAGATTGTCATACGTGATCTTGTTTGGCTGCACACCAGCAGCAGACATCTCCTTTACTATTCTAAATGCCTCATCTGCATTTCCCTCCCTCATGAACCCATCAACAAGAGTCCCATAAACAACAATGTTAGGCTTTAAGCCAGCACATGTCATCTCGTCTAGCAAGCACATTGCCTGATTCGACCTGCCACTCTTGCAAAGACCGTTAATAAGGGTACCGTAAGTAAACTCATCTGGCGCCAACCCATAATCCTCCATCTCCTTCTTGAACCCAAATGCCTCTTCTACAAAACCAGACCTGCACAGACCACCAATCAAAATGTTGTAGGTCACTGTATTCAGGCTGCATCCTGTCTCACGCATTTCCGCAAACACCTTCTTAGCAGCATTGAAGTCCCGGACCTTGCAATGCGCCTCGACCAATGTCGAGTAAGTGTACACATCCGGGGAAATCCTGGCATCCTTCATGAAACCCCGAACCTTCCAAAGTAGATCCAGGGCGTTGGCGCGCAGCAGGTCCTTCAGCAGCGCGTTGCAGCAGCGCAGGCTGGGCGTCAAGCCTAGACCCTTCATCAGCAGGACAACCTCGGCGGCGTCCCGGACCCTCCCAGTCTTCTTGTAGGTGTCGACGAGCACGTCCAGCACGACCCGCGAGCGTTCGTGATCGGAATTAGAGACAACGCGGTGGATGGAACTGAGGACGATGCGAGGATCTGGGTAGGCTCGGATCATCTGTTCGAGGAGGCCGTTGGCCTGTGGGAGAAGAGCGGCGGTGCAGAGGGAGACGGCGAGGTGGGCAAAGGCGTCGGGGGCGGGCGCCGAGGGAGCGAGGCGAGGGCGGGACCAGTAGAAGAAGTCTAGGAGGATCCTGGGGTGGAGACGAGAAGACTGGCCGCGGAGGAGGGAGGATACCGCGGCGGGTGACAGCCGGGACGGGATGTCGGAGACGCCGATGGCGAGCTTCCAGTCGCCGGAGCAGCCTGAGAGGAGGGTGGCCACCTCTGCGGCAACGGCGTCGGGTGACGAGGAGGCATGGCCGGTGGTGGTAGTTGTGAAGAGCGCCGGCAGCGGTCGTGTCGGATTGATGCACAAGGCGGCGGTGGCGGCGCGATGCCGCACCCGCCCAACGATGAGCATGGTGGGGATGACTGAGAATGGGGGACGATGAAAACTGAAGTTAGACTATCTCCAATGAAGAACCTGTTTGGGTACCTATCTCTAAAATGGGTTCAAATTGAGAAAAAACCTCTCTAACGAGGCACCCAAATAGGAGGACTATTTTGGGAATGCTACAGGACGTGCTGCACATTTGAAGCAGCTCCTACGCCTCTGAACCGTCGTGTGTGGAGAAACAGATCGGGTTGCCGGTGGCTGCGGCGACTGCGGCGGCTGGCGGGAAGCTCCGGCGGCGAGCGAGAAAGCTGCGCGGCTGGCGAGGACGGCGGCTGCGGCGGCAGGCAAGGGTGGCTGCGACGGCCGCGGAAGTCGAGGGCAGAAGCAGGCAAGGGCCGCGGCGGCGCCGGGCGAGGGAGGCGGCTGCGGCGACGACAACGCGGGTTACTTCCGAGGTCCCAGCTCCCAGCTTAGCTGCATCCGAGGTCCGCCGGCGTTGTTTCGGGATTCATCGACGCCGCGCGAGAGCGGCGCACCCGATCTAGGCGATCGAAGGTCAATACGCCCGCGAATTGATCCCTTCTTTCGTTGGTGAGTGATCCTACAGCTCTTCGTTGGATTGTTATTATTTCCTCTTATTCCAAGAGTTCATTTTCTTCCCAATCAAATCCGAATCATGTTACATGGTGCGGCACTTGACCAATTGATCTTTCCACTCATGAATCGATCTGCGACGACAGTGAGGTATGTGCCAACGATTTTTCCCCTGTTCGTGTTGTGTTGCATCGTGGGTAGGCAAGACATGGCAGCGGTAGCGAAGGAAGCTTGTGATTGTGTCGGAATTTGATGTGAGCTGCAAGGAAGCCAAAAATCTAGCAAGCTGAGAGCGTAGCTTGGTTGCTCAGATTGTTATTGAATCTATTGTGGCTGAAATTCCATTGTAATTACTACAAGTGAACTTGGATAATGTAATTAGCATTTGAGTTAGTAGAAACATAATATCAATAGGAGGTTCTTTAGTAGGAGATAGCATTTCATGAATTGATCAGTAGGAGATAGCATTTGAGTTGGGCTTGATTTCACACTCAAAATATATGGTTATCCATATATATGCTGACATATGAATGATTTTAGGCTACTACCTAGGATTTGGGAATCTCTTTTACCCATACATGTGGATGAGCGAGTACAACAACAGAGTTGGTTTAGACGTTCATGACATTAACAATTCTTTAGAAAGGCTGTTGGAACTACTTGACCTGAAAAAGTTTGTGGTTTTTCTTATTTGTTGCATGAATGATCCGTGTAGTATAATCCTACACTACTGCATTTCATTTGGCCAGCAGGCTGCAGGAATATATAAAATCCATGTAATGAAAGAACATGTCCTTTGTGGCCATCTCTTTTTCTTTACTCCCGTAGTGGAACAATGGTTAGGGCGCTAACTCTAGCTCAAGATTGTGGCTGAAATTGACTTGTTTACAAAGTGGATGTCTGAAATGATTGTTATTGAAATTCCATGGTTTCATTGAAGCAAGGCTGCACACTGACATCTCTATTCCATGATTATTTGTTATGTACAGGAAGGATGGAACATGGTGAAATTGGAGAGGGAGAAGTTCCACAACAATTCTATTTTGGTGGTTCCATCGAAGAAATAGACATTGCTGCTGCATATCAGGTTCGATATTAATTTTTTGTTGACATGGTACATTCCCTTATGTAGCAGCGGGCTCAATTAGTCTTGATCTTCTCTTTGCAGTATGATATGCACGGAGAGAGTGTCTCAGCTGGGACTGAAGATTGCCATTTGACACCTGCTGAACCACTTGTGCCACCATCCACGTCAAGGAAGAAAAATGGTCCAGTGAGAAGAGTTTCTCATAGAGGGAGTGCATTCACAAAGGATGAGGATTCTGTTCTTTGCTCGGCCTTCCTCAACGTGAGTAAGGATCCTATTGCAGGTGTTAATCAAAGTATGGATGGATACTATAAGAGAATATATGATTACTATCAAGCACGTAAACCGAAAGATTCAGTACGTAGCCAGATTTCATTGCAAAAAAGATGGGCCATTATCCAGAAGGCAGTCAGCAAATTTTGTGCATTCAAATCTGCAGTGGATAGGTTAAACGAAAGCGGAAAAAATGAATATGACAGGGTATTCTTTGCTGCTCTCTTTGTTACTTTCTTTGTTACTCTCTTTGTTATTTACTAACTTCTATTGATTATCAATTTTCAGATCGATGATGCAGTGAAGATGTTCGAGAAAACCGAGCCCTTTCAGTTTATGCATTGTTGGAAGCTGCTGCGTGATGAGGCAAAATGGAATGATAAGTTGTTGGAATTTAGAATGCCTCCGAGTGTTGGTAAAGTAGGAAAAACAGCAGCCCCTACTCCAGAAAAAGATGACAGTGCACCTATGAAAAGGCCTGAAGGTCGTGACAGTGCGAAAAGACGACGGTCTAAGGAAGATACGGCATCGTCAAGCGCCGCGGTAGAAGTGTTGCAACAAATACATGATAGGAATAAAACCGCAGAAGAGAAGCAAGACCAACAAATGCAAGAGATCTTGGGCATGAAGGGGGATAAAATTCAGCTTACTCAGAAGATGTTTGATTTACAAAAGCAAGACATGGAAGTTAGGAGCAAATTTAAGGAAGAGCAATTGAGGCTCACTAAGCAAGACATAGAGGTCAGGGCCAAGCAAAGTGAGGCATAATTGCTCACTGCAGAAGTTGGCATAATAGGAGCAGATTTAGAAAAACTTTCTCCTGCCGTGAAGTCGTACTACATCATGATGCAGCGCCAAATATTAGAGCGTAGAGGTATCATCAACCCAGGGAACAATGACGGTCCCTGAAGAGCTATTTGTTGGTCAAGTATTACTACTAGTTTGTATGTGTGTTTCAAGAACTATGTGTTACATGTATCGATGGTCATGAGAACTATGTGTTGGTTGTATGTGTGTTTCAAGAACTATGTGTTACATGTATCGATGGTCATGAGAACTACGTATTGGTTGTATGTGTGTTTCAAGAACTATGTGTTGGTTGTATCGATGTTTGACCATATTCCAATTATGTGTGTTTACATGATCCACTTTGCTTAGTACTGAAATATGTGGTGACATTTTCTTGCCAAATATGTGCTGACATTTTCTTGCCAAATATGTGCTGACAAAATATGTACAGCTGTAGAAATATAAGAGCACCAACTGACCAGATTCTAAACACTTTCAGATTCAGCTCAGATTACATATACTCATGTACAGCTGTAGAAACAAAATATGTACAGCTGTAGAAATATAAGAGCACCAACTGACCAGATTCTAAACACTTTCAGATTCAGCTCAGATTACATATACTCATGTACAGCTGTAGAAACAAAATATGGTACAGCTGTAAAAATAAAAATCCTAACACTTTCAGGTTCAGTTGTAAAAACAAAATAAAGTCACCAACTGACCAAAGCTTGCAACATGCGGTTTTAGCTGTACAAACAAAATAAAGTGACCATATCCTTAGCACTGTCACGTTAACTCTATCATGGCTTTGGAGCAAAAGGTCCAGTCTTAGACCCATATAGTTCCCACGTGTGGTCAATAAGATCAAGTTTGAGCTGTTGAACAGCGGATTTATCATGGATCAAAGAGTATGCTTCCATGAACTCCTCAATTCCAGGAACAACCCGTAAAGGAGTTATCGGTGGGTTCGCAGCCCCTGGCCACTCAGACACATGCACATGTGGAAGATCAACTCCACGTTCGTTCTCCACCACCATATTGTGTAAGATGACACACGCCCGCATAATGGTATTCAAATCACGCTAATTCCATAGACGAGCAGCGCGATGACAAATTTTCCATTTGGCTTGAAAAACACCAAAACATCTTTCTACATCCTTGCGACAAGCTTCTTGTTGCGCTGCAAACACTATCTCTTTGTTAGTCACTGGACCACTAACACTCTTCACAATAGTGGCCCATTCAGGATAAATCCCGTCGCCAAGGTAGTATCCAAGAGTATAGGGGTTGCCATTGACAGTGAAGTCAACTGCTGGTAATTTTCTATTTGCCAAATCATCGAAAACGGGGAGCGGTGCAGTACATTGATGTCATTGTGAGAACCGGGAGACCAAAGTATGCATGCCAAATTCGCAAATCCTTCGTTGCCACTGCCTCTAAAATCATTGTAGGCTTGCCCTTATGCCCCTTATACATCCCAGCAAGACTAGTAGGGCAATTTTCCCATTGCCAGTGCATGCAATCAATACTTCCAATCATGCCAGGGAACCCTCGTGCCTCGTTCATCGATAAAATGTGTTTCAACTCAGATTCCGAAGGAGGCCTAAGAAATTCATCTCCAAAAACTTCAACAATTGTGGTAGCAAACTCCTTGACTGTTTGTAGGACCGTGCTTTCTCCCATACACAGTCCTTCATCAAGTTCATCTGCTGCCCCTCCATAAGCTAACATTCTCAATGCTACAGTACACTTTTGTCTAGTTGAGAATCCCAACACACCAGCACCATCTCTTCGTTGTTTGAAAAAATCATTTGCGGCTGAAACTTTATCTTCGATCTCAAGCACAAGGGATTGTTGCATTCGGTACCTAATCAACCATAGGACAAACATTTTAAAAATCTGAAATATCTTCCTAAATATATTTTAACATACATGTAATACTATTGAATTTTCATTAGCATTATACCTTCTGCGGAATTCTTCAGGATTGAACAATGGCCTCTCAATAAAGTAGTCATTAGTTAATCGGATATCCCCATAGACGCGGTCACGTTTCTTTGTTTTATAGCCTACCACAGAACCTCCCCAACGCCTCTTCTGCCTTAACATTCCAACAACAACAGCACATGCTTCAAGCTCTTCACCCTGTGCATCGATGCAGCAGCAGATCCATACCAAGTTCTTCTATAGTACTCAAATGGCATGGCTAAACAAGTATATGTGCTTAAATCCTCAGCTAGACAAACCAATATTTAGGTAACAGATAAGATTCGTGAGGGAAAAAAGAAGAACACGAACCAGGCACTGAGCACGCGCCGTTATGTCCGCCGTAGTGGAGCACGCGATTTGTGCGTAGGCGGAGCCGGAGCCGTCTGGAGCAGAGAAACACAGAGGCGGGAAAAGGCGGAGCCGTCTGGATCAGAGAAACGGAGAGGCGGGAAGCTGGCGCTCCTTTCCCGCGTCCACAGGCAGAAAGTCTTCTCGGTCCTCTGTTGGAGACACTACTATTTGAAGCACCACCCAAATGAAGCACCAGCACCTAAACAGCTATATGGGTCTTCAAAATAGGTACTCCTGGTTGGAGATAGCCTTACTGGCTGATTATGGGCTCGCTAGCGGATTACTAGAGCTGCGCACGGTTTAGAGTGTTTGGGCTGCTGTCAGTAGTTGTACCACGTCTCAAATCTGGCCCACATGCCACCATCTCTCCCGTCAAATATTTTCATAGTACTCTCAACAAACACAAACTCACCCAGAGGAAGGCCACGGTGACCATCGACGTACTGTATATGCTGCAATGGCACCACCAGATAACATTTGCGTTGCCCCTTTAATTTCTCACTGAGTTCCACCCTTTGTGTTACGCCAAATAACGAGGTCCTAGCAACGGCCTACCTCACAAATATTTTTTAGAATATTTTTACAAAACAAATATGAATTAATTTTAATTTGAACCATATTTCAAATAGTTTGAGGTTAATCTAATTTTATTTTTTATTAAACAAAGATAAAACAGATTCACTTAAACATTTTAACAATGTTACATTTAATTAATTTTGCTTCTATTGAATTTATATCCATTAAAACAAATAAAAAATAGAAATGTGCAAACTAGGATATTTGCAACAAAGTACATTAAGCGGTTAGGATTTGCAACAAAAAAATATATATGGGTGGAAATCATAAACTCTCACTCACTTATGAGGTGATTTGTATAGTTAATCAACTCTCAATTTCATAATTACATTTTTCATTTGCTCGTTACTCTCTAACAACGAATCAATGGTTATTCTATTGCTCGCTCTAATTTGCCATAACACGTTGAAATTTATACAATGCATTTTGGTTCCTAGAGTAGGGGAGGGGGCATGGCCCCCTTTCATCTAATATATCCTTTGTCATTGATAGGCCCTCTTACTCGACAATTGCAACATAAATATTTAGCTAGTCATTCACACAAAGTTGGTGCGTTGTAACTCCATATGAAGGTTTGTACATGAGCTTTTTAGAAAATTATTCTGAGTAAAAATATGATCAATCTCAGATAAAAACATATTAGCTTAAGGCAAGCATGGAGATTAGACTTTTTCATTGTAAATTGAAGCTTTTACATGTGAACATATTTGTTTTTGTCTTTCTCCTAAAGCATCTATTAAGTGCTCATGAATTGTACTTGGGCTTAGCCTTAGAGGTGGTTTGATTGATGCGATAGCACGTCGCCATATAAAAAACTCAAACAAGGTCAAAACATTTTTGTGTAGGCTTAGCACACAATAGATTAAGGAACTTCAAGTGGAGAGAGGTTAAACCAGAGTATAACAATGTGCTACATGTGCCGCCTACATGAATATTGTGGGCACCATATCTGACAGTAGTCTTGAGCATGATGGCGAGTGACGGGCTTTGTCGACAGCACCTGGATTATCATACAATGTCAATTTGTGAGGAAGTTGCACGCATAGTTCTTGGATTCTAAGATCAGAATTGTAGAATATAATGCTTAAGTTTCCACGGAGGTGGTGGACAAACAAACAACAAAGGCAATGAGCTATGAGGTACGTAATTCAAATGGAATGCCATTTGGAATAATTTACTACGAGTTTGGAGCCTCACCCCGCGTCTCGCTCGCATTGTGCATCGTTTCTTCGCCGGGAAGAAGATAGCTGAAGCCAGATGGCGTGCGCCCCGTGTTTGTTCTCCTCTGGTTTGGGCTGATTGTATTCAGGCCACTCTCAGCGGCAGAGGGCACGCCTCGTGTCTCAGACTCTCGAGTGATCTTGACGTGCCGCATATCCCCTCACCAAACCCGCTCCACTGGCCTCAAATCATTGATCCCGCCGCTGCCTCTCCTTCCCCTCGCGGCCTCGCCCCCTTTTCCTCCGAGGTTTTCAAGTCCAAAATAATGATCATTATTTTTTCTTAATTAATGGCCATTAGTTCAAGGGTAGTTTAGTAATTGTACTAAAAATTAATTTTTTATGATACAAACTTGTGTTAAATACACTAAAACTTGACTACAATAATAATGACGATCATTAATCAAATTTTAAACAAATATTGTATAACAAATTCATGTAAAAATTGACTAACTTATGAATTTTTGTATTATAATCATATTACTTTGACAATATTACCCTTACTAATGGTCATTAGTTATTAACTTCTAAAATTTAATCTACACCGTTAGATCCAACTAATGGCCATTAGTTGAGAGAAAATAATGGTCATTATTTTGGTCCTGAAAATACCCATTTCCTCCGTTTCCTCTGACGACGGCGACGGCCGCTCAGACTGCTTCATCTGTCGCCGGTACACAGAGTAGTGCGCGAGGCAGGTACAACAGCAAGCGCGTGTGATACACATGTACTTGGCGATCGCGCGCGCGGGGTCTGGTGATGAGGTTTTTGTATCCACCGGCTCGCGCTCGACGTGGGTGTACGTGGCGATCGAGAGCTCGCCGGCGAGCTAGTGCGCGCGGCACATCACGCAGCGCACGCCGGGACGTCAGGAAGCGTCTGCACGCCTCGCGTCGCTGGATTTGCGGTGGTAGGTGAAGCGCGTCGAAATCGCAGCAATAATTTTATGCTAATCGTAGAGATTAGATCTGCTAATGCGAGCTCCGGTTATGGGCTCGAGGAATGATTATCAGGAGCTAAGCGTTCTTGGTAATTCGCTCCGGGGTAGTAGTAGGTCCGGGAAACGGGAGGACTTTGCGTCATGTTGCGGAACGAGGAGCGAGCGAGCGCGGCTGATCGGTAGGATGGTCCCTACGGGTAGTGAGTCCACACTAGAACAATTCCACGAGCGTTGTAGCCTCCTCTATAGTAGTAGCAGTTGGTTATGGATCAGATTAGACCAGCACCCGTTAATTCAGGAGCACCTTGCCGGTCGATGAGGATGAGGACCTGCCCTGCCTGCCATTTCCATGACGTGACGAACTGATGATCACGCCAGGCAGACATCCCTGATGTGTGCACGCGCGTCCCTCCAAATCCCGCAACACGAATTGACGTATTTTTTTTTTAACCGGAACCGGCAGGAGAGACCCTTACCTATTTTTGTATTAATTTTGATATAAAGATATGTACAGCAAAAGGCCGTAGGCCCAAAAAAGACCCTAAACTAAAAGAGTTCAGAAATTGAGATTACATATGAAGGACTCCAACAAAGTTTTGACTACAGGTTTTGCTCTCAAAGCCACCTGTCCTAACTCAGCCTTAAAGGATCGCTTCCAGTTTTGCAGAGATAAGGGTTGATTATCAAAAATAACTCCATTCCTGTATTGTGTGGCAGAGCTTGGAGTGGCGCGTCCCTCTCTTTAAAGCGAGCGAAAATGTTGGAAGCTGGAGAAAAACAGCTTCTTCTGTTGATTCGCTTCTCCCCTGAGATGATTCCACTTCTAACGTAGATCACTGAACTTCCAGCCGCATAAATCACTTCTCTCGAATAACGAACATGCTCTATTAGCTGTTCTGCTTGTGCATACGATTAAGTGCAAGTCGCTAGTACACTTGCCACGCCAATATCTGGTGGATCGGAGTCTCGGAGACACGGAGAGCTTGCAGCACTCAAATAATCTCCAGAACAATTCACCCAAAAGCTGCTGCCATCGTTGACGCTGGGCTACCAGCGCCACGCCGATTCCATTCCCCCTGCTCACGCGACATGCATGCGTGAGCTTGACGAACAAAGCGTCTTCAAAAAGATTGTCTGAGCAACGTTCGGTTCTTGCGCATCTGCATCCGGAGACTGGGCTCCCAAAGTTCAGACACGGCCGAGTTTTCTGTTCCGAGCCCAACTTTCGTCAAGGCTGGACCAACCAGCTGCTGCCAACGCGTACATCATGCATGGAAACACGTCCAACCAACCGTTTGTCTTCAATGTGACTTGGAAAATTGGGGTCCAGGGTTGGACTTGGGGACCCGGGCTGACCTGCTTCCTTTGGCAGCTTCGCACTGGAGTGCACTGGAGTGCTGTATCTCCAAGGACTGCTTTTCTTGGAAACATGTAGTACTAGTACTGTCTTCAAAGCAAGCCAATTTTTAGTTGGAACACGAGGAAAAACTCGCTGTTACTTCACTGAATTTTGCTACACGCCAGTGCGCGTCCCCGACCAGCCTGGAGCAGTACAACGGATAAACCTTCGGACGGATCGATTGAAAGAGTGGGTAGCCTCTTGATCAGACCGGCAAATTATTCAATACTAATCAACTTGATGTCGTCCAAAGACCGGCATGAGACTGGCAGTTCAACTTGCACTCTGGCCTCTGCCCGTGACTGATCAAAATGGAAACACACCAGACGCCAAACGGGCGCGGGTTTCCAACAGACAGCGAAGCTGCCCGGCGGCCTCTTGCCCGGCCGGCAACGACGGCGAACGCGCGGGTCTCCGTTTCCCATCTCGGCGGTGTCCACTCACGCCTTTCCGCGCGCCGCTGACTTATACTAGTACTTTCCAAAAGTCACGGCCACGTGCCGACGCCTTGCGTCCTGTTTGGGAGTGGTTGGTTGGCCCTTGGCCGACCCCATTTCATCCCCTCGAGCTCGAGGGCGTAAAATTTCCTCTGCAGCTGTTCAAGCTTTTCCGGTCTCGACTGAGCTACTACTACTACTAGCAGCATGGGGTCGGGCGCCGCGCCACTAGCTTCCCCTGAACACCGCCGCTGATCCTGTAATAATTTCCCCGCGCACCCGGCTCGCCGAAGACCAACAAGCGTGGCATTCACACGGCGGCGTAGACCGTTTCTAATCCACTATGGATTGTCATGTTGCATGGCAACCACAAGTTTTGAGAACGTGGCGTGTGCCGGGCAGCCTATAAAAGGAGGCGCTCGGTGCACTCAGCACTACACACAACTCACACACTCATCACTCGCCTCCTTCGCTCCCTTTGCTCCAGCACTAAAAACCTCTTTTTTTTGTTTTAATCCCGGAGCGAACTTATTACGAGAGGAAGAGCCATGGCTCAGGGAAGGGGCAGTGCTGTGGTGGTGGCGTTGTTCCTCTGCGTGCTCCTCCACAGCCACCTCGCCGAGTCGGCGGTGTACACGGTCGGCGACCGCGGCGGGTGGGGCTTCAACACCGCCGCCTGGACCAGGGGCAAGCGCTTCCGCGCCGGCGACGTGCTCAGTAAGTACTGCCGCTGTTCATATTCCTCGCTCTCCTAGTCCTAGCCAACGGAGGATTAAGGATTTGATTGAAAACGTCGCGATCGAAGTATCAATATCACGGTTCGTCGCTAATGTTGTTGCCTGCCGGAACGTGTGGCGCAGTTTTCAAGTACAGCCCGTCGGCGCACAACGTGGTGCCGGTGACGGCGGCCGGGTACAAGTCCTGCAGCGCGCCGAGGGGCGCCAGGGTGCTCAAGTCCGGCAACGACCGGGTCACGCTGAGGCGCGGCACCAACTACTTCATCTGCACCTTCCCGGGGCACTGCCAGTCCGGAATGAAGATCGCCATCAACGCCGCATGATCCACCAGCCGGCGACGGCCGCGCACGCCCACGTACGCGTGGACGGACCGTGGGGTCGCCCTCCGGGCCTGATCTCCTTTTCCAAATCAAGTAAAGTGATCAGTCGTGAATTAAAAGTGGTGCCGGATGTTCAGTCTTTGGCCATACTGTGTCATCGTGTTTTGTACGTTTTAGCAGTTAATAATAATAGTAGTAGATTTCTGATAATGTTGGCATTTCAGAAAAGAGAACAGAGTAATGTACTCAGTGTGTTTATGTGACTACATGTGGGAACCGAATAAAATGACTGCAGCGGCGTTGGACCAGCTGTTTGCACCAGACATATCGTATTAGGCACATGTGTAGTGTGTGCCATGTCTTGTGTAGTTGGGTGCACCATACTTTTTTGTTATACGATTAATGATGTAAATGGCATTTGTTTTTTTTAATCAAAGTAGCATGTGGCATTCTCTTTACATTTAAATGTTGTCTTAAAAACATGCTATCGTGGTGGTGAGTATTTAGATTAAACAGAGTGCACATAATATTGAGTTTGATAGCGCAAATAAAGTCAAAACAAACCAATTATTTTATATATATATATGTGCGGGCATATGCACCTGGTCCCCTTAGAGCAGCACCAATGGTGGTGCGAACCAAAGCGCATGGTTTGGCTAGCTGAAATTGATTTTTGGGAGTGTTCGACGGTCACAATGTTGGTTGGTTAGCTAGGACCCATGTCATAGTTAAAGAATCTAGTTTTACTCGGCCCACTGGTGTTCCTTGCTGGTTCATCACAGTTGTCGTGGGCTTTGATTCATTTTTTATTCAATATGGTTCGTCATGAAGCGAACTGAACTGATAGTTCGCTTTTTCCTCTCTTCAGGCTTGGTTCGGCAGCTGCAACGTCTATGGTTCGATTGACAAACTGCCAGGTGGATGATGGTTCGATTTCTAGATACGTTGCTGGTGCTTTTATGTAGGTATAAATCCGCAAGCACCCCAAAGTACATAGAACCACATGCATCCACCACTTAAAAGAGCCATGAAGGTGAGGGGTGGTCTGCTAAGAAAGATGTAAGAAAAATCTTTTGGGTACGTATCGTACATTCTCCGACATGTGATGAACGCTCTCCTTAAAAAGTCCTCGATGGAAACGCAATGAATTATCACGTCGGCTTTCATGGAAACTAACCAGCGAGCCGAGTCCTGGAAGTAGCAAGCCAGTAACGAGGAAAAGAAATCGCCGCAACACCATTGCATATTATCACACAAATGGTTGCATTGTCATTCATGTGTTCTCACACAGATTTCATGCCACAACCACTCAGTCCCGGAGCAGCCAAAAAATTAAATGGATGGCCTTATTGTGGCAAAAAATGGCGGTGAGAAGGGCTACAGCAATTGTGATGTTGTGGTTGTTGCCACTGTTGTCGAGCATTTGTTCAAATGGGGAGACCAATCATCTAGGAAGTGATGTGCAATAGTGCAGTTCAAAAGAGAGAGAGAGATGGTGGGCAAAGAGGTTCTCTTTGACGACCTAACTGCAGCCCATGTCTCCCACCGTCGCTATCATTCACAGTTTGACAGCACACAGAGGAATACTGATCTCAAGCTGGGCGAATAAACGGTATCGGCTCGGAGGGCTCACTGCGTTTCCGTCTTTGGGACATTGATACAGTCTCGGGATAGGTGGCAACAATCGGGGTGGTACCGCATGTTGTAAGTTATGCGATAGGTACCCAAGATTTTTCTTTAAAAAAAAGACATCATTTATATGTATAATATCTATATTAGTCAGGTCCACTAATGACTACAATTAATTCCACTAAAGCTCTCATCACATATTGAGCCGCATCTCTCGAAAAGTTACAACTGTTGAATATCTTATCAGTCTAATGCATGTAGCCATTGATAATTTGATATCCTCACAATCTCAACACTAGTACGTCCACTGTTGTTTAAAAACAAAGAGGAAACTTGTTTTCTCTGGCTTCTCCTTTAATTGCATGTTTACTGCTTCTGCTTCTTAACACTCCATGCACTCACAGTTATCATTTATAAAAATTTAGCCATCATGAGATCATGCAATGTTTGATGCATCGTCCCATCACGACGAAACCATACTCCCCTGCTTTTCAGGTTAGACACTACGCTTGCAAATAGAAACAAACTGTCTTCTTAAATATTTTCCTCAACAATTTCTACAATAAACCGCAAAGAGGAGTTGTCTAGCATGCAAAACTCCCGGCAACTAGAAACCATAAACGCAATTAAGAGACCACCAATGAACCAAAGCCATAAATATTAATGGTGTGTTCGTTTCCTCGAGTCTAAAATTTATAGCTGTCACATCCAAAAAAATCTTACTATTTAGGAGTACTAAATAAAATTTAATTATAAAATAAATTACAGATCCTTAGACTAATTTACGAGACGAATCTAATAAGGTTAATTAAGCCGTGATTAGAAGACGGTTACTGTAGCATCACTTTAGCAAAATATAGATTAATTAAGCTCATTAGATTCATCTAAATAAAATTTAATTATAAAATAAATTACAGATCCTTAGACTAATTTACGAGACGAATCTAATAAGGTTAATTAAGCCGTGATTAGAAGACGGTTACTCGTAGCATCACTTTAGCAAAATATAGATTAATTAAGCTCATTAGATTCATCTAAAAAATTAGCATCAATCTGTCAAAAGGGTTTTGTCATTAAATTGATCGAGATATTCATAAATAGTAAGATTCTCTTTGATGTGACAGTGCTAAATTTTAGAGGGCGGAAAACGAACGGGGCCTAAAGCTAAATATTTGTTGTGGGGGCAACAATCCCATAACAAAGTTCCATCTATCAAGTGACTCACATAGTGACATGTGAAACCCGGACCCTCCTATTAGTAATTGCTAATGCAATCAAGCAACATTTTAGAGGATCCTAAAACCGTCGTCCGTCGAGAACCACACCATCTGGACTTCTTAGAGCAGCCACAGTCGATGTGTGCCTAAAGGAATATTCTTTCTTGAGGCACCGATGAAACTCGGTGAAACGACTGTGTGGACTGGTGTTTCAATCCGAAAACGAGGCATCAATGAAAGAAGATGCACCGGGTGAAAGAATCTTTTCTATATTAGCTGTGGGGCATGGTGAGTCCTTTCAGGCTTCAATGCGCTGTGAGCGAGCAAAAGAACGAGGCATCGCTGCTTCTTTCCATTTGATTTGATGTTTGAAGCTCTGAAAGACCGTGGTTGCTCTTAAAAAATTTTCCGTGTGAAGATTGGTGGCTGTGCGACTGTGCTTGTGAAGATGGTAGAGACCCGGAGCTGTAGGAAGTAGGAACCCGCTCTCAGCTGACAAGGGGAGTGGCGTGAGCCGCCGGTGTTTCCCTGCATGCCGGGGCGCGTGTGGAGCAGAGCACCTCTCGCGAGCCCGGAGGGGAAGCCTCAGGCAACACGATTACAAGCCGTTTAATTTGATTTCGTTCGTCTGGATTGAGTGAAGACGTGACGGATCCTCCGCACTGACCACGATGGAAAGGCTGAAGCCATCTGATTTACTTCGAGAACATAATTCTGAACAGTAGTAGTAATAAAAGCCAGCACTTGACGAGACGCCATGCATTGCTTGGGTCTGCTGGAGAGCAGTGATGGAGTGTAAAAGAAGCAGAAGCAGTAGAGGAGGCTCGCTTGTAGCTACAGTAGTGTGCTGCACGAAACGTTACTCCCGGGCTACTGGCACGAAGACGAGTATACGAAGGACTAGCGCTTGCGTATCACAAGCCCAGAAGTACCAAATATTGGGCCTTAACGATCATTGCAAATTTGCTGTCTAGGACTCGATGGTCTCTGCCTCTGCTCCACCAGCGACAGCGAGGCAGGCTACGCAGTTGCTAACCTACCGACATGCTCTAGCCTGATTGATCAAGAGATCCGAGGGGGACCGTTGCATATGAATGCAGAGTGCAGTGAGATTTGAAAGTGGCCCAAGTTTGTGTCAATTGAAGGCAGCAGAGCAGAAGATGTTGCCTCGGACGCAGCGGGAAACTCTCGTCCTCCTGGCAGGCATGTGATCACGGGCCCGTGTCCTATCCCCGCATTGAACCCTCCCCGCTGCGTCCCTCTGCCCCGTATTCATGACCTCGGACTCCGTGCTCCACTGTCCAGCTCCCGGTCGGTCGTGCCAGTACTATTTCACTTCGTCACCGGCTCGCCCTCCCTGCGTGCCACACCACACTGCCTCTTTCATCAGGAGCAAGCAGAAATTTCTAGCTCTGCAGCACAGCAACCAGGCAACCAGCCAAGAAGCAGTTTGGTGGAGATGGCTCGGGGAAGAGGCAGTGCAGGCGCGACGCGAGCCATCGCCACGGCGTTCGCTGTCGCCTTCTGCTTCTGCGTTCTCGGCGTCGCCGACGCGGCCACCACCTACTACGTCGGTGACGGCAGCGGCTGGTCCTTCAGCAGCGCCAGCTGGCCCAACGGCAAGCAGTTCCACGCCGGCGACATCATCGGTAACAATACAACTCCAGCAGCAACTCTGTAATAAGCTACTAGTAGGATTCTGGTTTGGAGTAGCATTTGGTTTTGACACTTGGATCGCCCCTTCTTCTTCTTCTGGCTGCCGCGCGCAGTGTTCAGGTACATCCCGTGGATCCACAACGTGGTGGCCGTCGACGAGGACGGGTACAACGGCTGCACGACGCCGCCGGGGTCGCGCACCTACACGTCCGGCAACGACGGCGTCAGGCTCGCCAGGGGGAACAACTACTTCATCTGCACCCGCTTCGGCCACTGCAACCTCGGCATGAAGATGGTGGTTAACGCCGCGTGAGCCAAGCCTGGGCCTGGGCCAATGGCCATGCGTGCTGCCCAGCTAAACAGGTTGATCTATGAGTTTGGCCCCCCTTGTGCGTAGCCGTGTGCACCGGTGACGTTGGCGTGGCAGTTGATTTCTGAATTCTGGGTTAGTTAGGACTTGTGGGATTGTGTTCGGTGTGAGAGTGATTGCTCCTGTGCGACCCTGTCTACGTTGACTGACTGGATCTGTTCGTCCTGCAGTGAATTGTCATTCTTTGATGTTCCATGTAACCATTGTTAATGACAACTTGCGTCTTATGTATCATTAGTAACATTTCGTGTCCTTGAAAAAAAAATCGTTTCTACTGCACTGGTGTAGCCATCCCTAGTCATTTTCACATGATGAACCATGTTTGGTTTCCCCTCTTCCTACGGCCATACTATTGTCAGAAAGCAGTTCTTCCCCGGTTGCTTGGTCATGAAGATCTAAGTTTTTTTGATAGCGTGGATGGAGCGTGGTCGTGTCTTACAGTTTTGTTATTAACTGAAATTGCAAAATGTGGCTGTAACATTATTTTGTCAACTATAGGTGTGTTAGTTTTCTGGGTCTAAATTTTATAGTTGTCACATAAAAAAGAATATTACTATTTAGTAGCACTAAATAAAGTTTAATTATAAAATAAATTACAGGCCTTTAAACTAATTTACGAGACGAATCTAATGAAGTTAATTAAATCATGATTAGAAGATGGTTACTGTAGCATCACTTTAGCAAAACATAAATTAATTAAGCTCATTAGATTTATCTCGAAAATTAGCACCAATCTGCAATAGGGTTTTATCATTAAATTGATCGAAATATTCTTAAATAATAAGATTCTCTTTGATGTGACAGATCTTAAATTTTAGAGGCGAGAAACGAACAGAGCCTATCTGGACTGGCAACTAGTCATAAAAAAGTCTGAACTGATGCCAGCACTTCTGTCAGCGATACTGAAAGTCTGATCACCGGACAAGGCCTCAAACTTGAGCTCGTATTTCTTGTAGTAGAAGGTAATGTTCGGGCATGAACAACAACTGCAGCAGTCAAGGCCCGTTGGAAATGAGGTTATTCAGCCTCGTATTCGACGCAAGAAACTTTCTCCATACCGAATCCAACTTTTTTCTTTGTAAAACTTGAAATTCTTATGGGCCACGACGTTCCAAAGCTCTTAACCCCTTTTGCCCCGTGGAGTCAACTCGATTGGGTCCCCTGATCAACTGTTCACCAGCTGAAATCGCAAAAGACGGCTGTAACATTTCTTCAACTGGACTGGAAACAAGTCATAAAAAAAGGGCTGAGCTGATCCTAGCACTACTGAAAATCTGATCACTGGAGAAGCCCTGAAACTTGAGCTTGTATTTCTTCTGCTAGGACATCCTAATATCTTCCGTTATTTACACAAACTCTGCAAAATTTTAGTTGATGAAGGTAAGATGCAGGCATGAACAAGAACTGCAGCTGCCAACAACGGCCGGTGGGGATGAGGTTATTCGACCCTGTACTACGCAAGAAACTTTGCACAATAGACGACTTGAATCCAAGCCTTTCCTGTAAAAATTCGAAATTGGCGGCTCGGGTCCCCGGGTCTACTGTTCACCAGTAATTCTACTCAGCCCATAACCACTTCCAAACAAAAGACTTCGACTTCTCTATGCATGTGGTCTCTCCGAACATAACGAAAATTTGTTACCCCACCGATACGTTCAACGACGATATTCAGAGGCGATTATTATGGGAATCCGCTATCAAGGACCGTGACCATCCAGTGGACATGTGCTTCTCTAATTCCAGTTGACGCTCTGAATATTCTCGGCTCAGGGGACAAGCATCACGCATGACGCACGAAGCCGATGAATCTCTCTCGTCGAAATTTCTCCGAGTCAACGACTCTTCTCTCTTCTTTAAAAGTCAGAGAAAGTGTACAATTCTTTTTTTTCAGGCGATACCAAATACACATGCTTTATGAAAACTATCAGTATTAATAAAAATGTGAATAATAGAAAATATCAGTTATTTATGAACGGAGACGGAGGATTGGTGCATTTCTTTCATCTAAAGGATAGTATAAAGTATAAACAGAAAAAAGGTAAAGTAGGCTGGCCCAATTGGCATCGCGAGGCCTAGATGGGCCCCCAAGGAATCCGTCAAAGCTTTCTTGGACTGGAGGGCAGGCACAAATTCTAGAAGCTGCAGTTCTCTATAAGAACTGTCTATCCATTCCTCACTGCATCCGTGCCATAAGCCCATAACCCCCTGTTTCCCGATCTCCGTTTCTCCCCTCCCAGAAAAAACTCGAGCGCAGAGAGAGGAAGCCATGGCGGTCTCGATCCAACTGACTAAGGAGTACGGGTACGTTGTGCTCGTGCTGGTGGCCTACGCCTTCCTCAACTTCTGGATGAGCTTCCAAGTCGGCAAGGCCCGTAGAAAGTAAGCTCCGCGGTCGCTGAATTTCGCCTCTGTCGTCTCTGCCTGATTGCCCGTTCTTGATAATCTTCCCCCCATTTCGTTTCTTGGCGGGAGAATTGATGCTGTATTTTTTGTTCAGGTACAAGGTGTTCTATCCCACCATGTACGCGATTGAATCGGAGAACAAGGACGCTAAGCTCTTCAACTGCGTGCAGGTGCTCCAGAGATTTATGTCATACTCTCGCTAATTGCTCTCGTGTGGGGTTGTCGGGTTGATTTCTTGTGAACAGCAGTGGCTCTAAATGCCCGTCTATTCGTTTTTCTTATGAGTGCAGAGAGGCCACCAGAACTCGCTCGAGATGATGCCCATATTCTTTGTCATGCTGCTTCTGGGCGGTCTGCAGCACCCGACCATCGCTGCCGGGCTCGGTTTGCTCTACACGGTCGCAAGATTCTTCTATTTCAAGGGCTACTCTACCGGAGTCCCAGACAACCGCCTCAAGATTGGGTATGTTTAATTGGCAAATCGCTGTAACTTCTTATTTTAGTTCCTTCTTTGTATTCTGCAATCTGCATACCTAACACTGCTGATAATTTTCAATTGCATTTGAATTTGGTGTACTTGGAAGTCTATTGGTGAGAGTTAGTAGGCGTTGACTTTTTTTATCTTTCGGAGCAGCAAAACTACAGTATCTATGAATCATTTCACAAGTGTTCCCATTAACTGCGATAAATTCTATAAATCTTCTTTGTGAGTGAGCCACATCATCATCCAAAGATACTCTGTCAACAACATCTTAACATTTTTAAATTGTTGTTTGAATTTTCCGCTGGATTTTATGAATAGGATGCAGTGTTAATGAAACCAGACACCAGGAAGAAGTAGACTTTATGCCTGAATACAGGTAGTGAGTAGGTAACCGGTGGACGTCAGAGGTGCGTACGTTGTTGTTCTGCAACAACGTGGAGTATACTGTATGTCTAAGTGCGTGTTGAACTTTGCATATCATTTATAGTAGGCGTTTAGTTGGGCCACCACATCGACTTGTCTGCACAACTATTCCAACATCTGGATGTTCAGATAAGTCATTACTGTGGGCCTAACTTGGTTGGTAGGAGATGTTCAACTCACATTGGCGAAGGTGGTTGCTGATTTGTGGTAAGGTGAATCAGCATAGTAAATTGTAATACTATTTAGTTTAAACTGGATGCTCTATAAAATGAACCACTAAAGGGTGCATTCCCATCTGATAGTTGGGGCAGGTCACGCAGAATGGCACCCAGCTAACACCGTGTAGTAGCATCAAGTATTTGTTGAATCTCTTGTGTATAATTGTCAGCAGATTGTTCATTGCTTTTGCTCCCGTTTTAGTATTTGACCATTTAGAGCAAGCTAACGGCTACCTGCTGCACTAGTTTGTCCTTATTTCCAGCATTCACATGATTAAATTCAGTAGTTGAAGACCTCGACCGGTAGGTAAAGGTTTGTTCAGATTGCATAGCTGAGAATCGCCGATAAGTCACTGCAGAATATAAATTGACCATTTCTAGCTAACACACTGTCCATTTGCTGCCCAACCTTCTCCAATTTTCCCTAGTTCTCCTGAATTGTCATCGAAGATAGACCTTGGTCAGCATGTACGATTTGTTCCATGAGCGATCTCTATTTTCTGATGCGGGTAACACAATGGACATATTTATAATCGGAGCTCACAATGTTGCATCATGTAATATTTTATTAACAGTGTTTCTTTTAGAGTTTTATTAAGAGTGTTTCTGAGCTCTTATTTGATCCATTTACTTGTAATATATGCTGCAGGGGTCTCAGCTTCCTGGCAGGATTTGGGCTGATTCTCTGCACGGCATCGTTTGGAATCAACCTGGTTATCCGGGAAACGCTCTGAACTCTGAAGTGACTCGAGGTTTTAGCAGGCTGAATAACGGGACGTATTGCTACTTGTGACTTTGAGCTGATGCTTTGTAACTTACGTTAGATTTACTGGAGTTTCTTCCTTTTTGTTGTTGAGTTGTTACACGTGTCTTTCAATTCTGAAAATGTTTGAATAAATGAAAGCTAGATAAAGAGGATTTGAAGCATATGAACCGCACCGTTCATGCTAATATATGCTCTTTTCACTGTAAAGGATTGTTCCCCAACTGTTGTATCCTAATTTTTGTTTGTGCATGGATGTTCTTAAAATTGTACAGTACATGCTTCTGTGGCATCATGACCATGTTTATCTTCATGTTATTACTTCCAGTTGCATGACGATATATTCAAGGTTTGTCCATTTATTGTCTGTCATATGTTTTGTTTCCAACTTTCTCAGAAAATTTGCATATCTAGAATTCGTGGACATTCCAAAGCTGTAAACTCTAAGCCTCCAGTGGGCATGCCTACTATAGTCCACACGGAAGTGCCAAATAAAAAGGAGCCGTCTGAAATAGCAACAAAGAAGCAATTGTAAAAACATTTCGGCTGTATAGATGAGTTTTTCTCTAGTTAATCTGTACGGCCACTACAAAGAGGTAAAGACATACATTGCAATATTGCATACATCGTCATCGCCTCGGCGGAGTGTATGAGGATGTAAAAATTGATTCTATGTAAATATATGCCTGGCAGGCCTGCACGCAATTATTTCACGAGTCCCCATCTTTCGAATGCAATATTA